>CM061144.1:5547093-5927093 GCA_030710495.1 Labroides dimidiatus
CCTCTATGAAGCGTAGCGGTGGAAATCATCAGTGACAGACTTGGCTGATTATCTGATTAGGCTCCCTGACTCAATCCAGTTTCAAAGCAGCCTTTTACTCGGTCTGATGTTTTGACCGCTGCTTTGAATTCCTGTTGGTTGGACTCTCCCACCTCCGCTCTGCTCACACACTGAATGGACAGTTTCCCCTTGCGCCTCTCGCTTTGCATAAAGCCCATAGAAATCCCAGGAACAGGCTCACACTCATTTGCCTGTCACATTAACTTGGCACCTCACTTTAACCACTGTGACCCCCCCAGCCCCCCCCCCTTCCAACAAATGACCTGTTCATACGGCACAAAGCGCGCTGCCTCTTTGACGGGTTTCCGGCTTCATTTCACTTCTCCCCCTTCTCATTGACCCCCTATAACCTCCTCTTCCTCTTCTTTGTTTGATTTCTTTCTGAAGTTTGTCACTTTACGTCACTACTTCACTTAAAAGTACGCGAACACATTTCAATATCTTGTTAAATGTTTTCTTGATGAGCCAGTTGCCCAGTTTAATTGGGAGTGTGACTTTGGATTGAAAAAAAAAAAAACTAACTAATGTGTTTTATAATGAGAACAACAGAATAGATTCTATATGGATCAGACATGTTTGTCTGTCAGAAGACTTCCATTAAAGCTGCTTTAATTTATCCTGGCTCACTTCAATCTGATTTCCCTCCTCTCCCCTCGATCCTCTGTTTTTCAAGTCGCATGAAGAGGTGCTGGACGCTCTTGTCACATGGGGAACAACAAACTACTTCTGCTCCAACTGAGGAACTGTCATTTGAATGCTTTCAGATGCAGAAAAAAAAGTAGATGTACAATTATCTTTTCATCCGTTTCGGTTATATTTACATAAAGGCAACGTCTTTACAAAAAACAACATGAACTCAAGTAAACACAGGTCTGATTATTCTGAAAACTGTTGTTTGCACTGGAAACTAAAACATGCATGAACTGACAGATGAATCTTTTGAAAACACCTCCAGGCAGGGGTGAGCCCATGAACATGACTTCAGTTGATGTTTGCTGTCTGACAGTTGCTGCATGAGGTTACAGGATACCTAACGACCAGAGAGAATATTTACCAACTTCGGTGTGATTCAGGTCACTGTGGGCCTCGTGGGTTTATGTGTGACACACATGTCCACATAAGTAGACTAATCTGAAACCAGAGCGCTGGCTTGTTAAGAAGTGCTTGTGGCTATTACAGGTGAATAAGTAAACACTTAACAGGAAAACACTGTGTCTGAGTGCACACGAACACAGAGTGCTGTAGGATGGAATCAGAGTAACTCTGAAGGTTCAGATTGTTTACACATATTTCTCAAATCTACTCACGCCTGTTTCCTTATTCTTCATTTAACACATTTAAATAGACTTTTCTTTTTTTTTTTTTTAAGTGTTTGCTTTTTATTGTAAATAATAACCAACTAACTCGGAAACTTTACACATTCATAGTGTTTCAGCCCACCTGTGAAGGCTTGGATGCCTTCCTCGCCAATCTCTGCTCTGTTTTAGCCAAAAAAAACCCCAAAGCTTTCATCTTAACATGGCGTTTACAGGTATCCACAGCTTCGTATTTAACAAAGTAGAAAATGCCCCAATAACAGTCTAAGTGGCTGCAGAACAGGCATTTTAAATTTGTTAATAAATCGTCAATCGATTGCTCAACATGAGACCTTTACAAAGACCTTTATTACAGTAAGTCATCCTGTGATAATCTGAGGATTATACTTTACATTATAACACTGATAATCCCTTATCTGTTTTTTGATGGCACTGTTTGAGTGAACAGTTGTCTCCCCTTTAAGTGGCACTTTTGCCCTCTGGACCTGATTATCTGTATGAACGTCCTGGTTACAGCTCACACTGATGGAGGAGGAAGGAAGGAAGTTTATAATCGTGTTCAATTAGTGCTCCTTCACATTTTATCCCAGCCCTTGCACTGGGCTAATTACTCATTTGTACCAATTATTTGCTTTGCTGAGCTTGTTAACCCCCATGTTCACCTTGGCAGAGAGAGCGATTTCTGTGAGGAATGTTTCACAGTTTCCCTCGCTCACTATCAACACAAGAAACTAAGCTCTCTGTTGCCTTCTGTCTGTGAGCCCGTGTTCCTTTGTCTGTCACTGTCTGTTTCATAGTCAGCTCATAGTAGATGGTGCATTCCAAACGATACTGATAATCTCATACCAATCTAATTTCCCTCATCAGAAATTATACAATTTGACTTCAAATGGAGACTTCATCTCAAAAAAATTCCTCATGTTGTGCGTTTCTCTGTTCAGAAAAGCAAACAGAGTAATATGTTCATCCTTGTTGCTTCCACCTCCTCAGTGAGAGTGGGTGACAGAGGACTGGATCGATCCTGCACTCAGGGTCTGCATGTTTGTTTACATCTTGCATTTGTTGAATCCTCGCCCTTTGGGAAAATGCTCAAAATTAGTACTAAAACATATCAGCATGAACTGAACAATGTTTCAACAGATGATCGTCAAGCTTGAGTCGGTGAAAAAGTGAAAAAAAGTCAAAAGTGAAATAAATTCACAAAACTGACGGGATTAAAAA
This sequence comes from Labroides dimidiatus, assembly GCA_030710495.1. Taxonomy (NCBI): domain Eukaryota; kingdom Metazoa; phylum Chordata; class Actinopteri; order Labriformes; family Labridae; genus Labroides; species Labroides dimidiatus. Next base: position 5,549,691 of record CM061144.1, read on the forward strand.
AAAAAAACTGAGGAGAGGTGGGGGGCTTGCTACTGTTCCCCTTGCCTGAGAGTATCCACGTATGCTCATGAAAGAGAGAGAGATGTGCTCTCCCTGCCTCAGTCTTTTCATGAATGCAAATGAAACCTATAGATGTGCTCTCCCTGCCTCAGTCTTTTCATGTATGCAAATGAAACCTATTGATGTGCTCTCCCTGCTTCAGTCTTTTCATGTATGCAAATGAAACCTGTTGATGTGCTCTCCCTGCCTGGGTCTTTTCATGTATGCAAATGAAACCTGTAGATGTGCTCTCCCTGCCTGGGTCTTTTCATATATGCTAATGAAACCTGTAGATGTGCTTTCCCTGCCTCAGTCTTTTCATGTATGCTAATTAAATGGAGAGGAAATGTGCTCTCCAGAACTCAAACTTAGATGTGCTCTCCCTGCCTCAGTCTTTTAATGTATGCAAATGAAACCTATTGATGTGCTCTCCCTGCCTCAGTCTTTTCATGTATGCTAATTAAATGGAGAGGAGATGTGCTCTCCAGAACTCAAACTTAGATATGCTCTCCCTGTGTCAGGCATTTAATTTTTAATGCTTTTCTTGCCCAGTTCTCCCTAATAAAAGAGATCTGGTTAAAATGCTGTTTTTTCTATAACGTTGTGTAATGCTTAGAGGATATCAGAGATGTTTTTGTTTTCAAAAATTGAAACCTGATTAGTTCATGTTAAGTCCAGTCCATATGATAATTCTGTGGGGTACCTCATTTTTTAGGGCACCTCCTTTACATACAGTCAACACTGTCCATGTTGTTATTTAATGTGCTGTCATGGAGCTGTTATCTTTCCACAGGAAGCCTCCACCCTGACAAATTATTGATAAAACCAGTTTAAGCATTGTTGTCACCAGGCTGTGTGATCAAAGACCAGAGGAAAGGCCTTTATAGCTATAAAAGCATTGAATTATACATAACAATATGAAAACTCAACACACACACACACACACACACACACACACACACACACACACACACATACATGTTCACACACACAAAGCCATCCTCTAATTTGAGCCCCTGATCCTGAGTGGGCTCTTGTGTCCGACAGAGACTGATGAAAGCTTCTCATCTTAAGGACGGGTCAGAAGATGGAGCACGGCCTGAACGCTATCAAAGGAACCCAAATGACCTCTGGGAGCTGAAGCACCCGCGCTCTCTGCCTCCGCACAAGCTCCCTTTAATCTCCACAAGCACTTGGTTATCCAGTGAGTGATGGAGAAAGGAAAGAGCTTCCTGCTTTTTATCTGCTCCTCTCAGAACAAAAAAAAAAAATGGAAGAGAAACGCTCCTCTGTGTTTTACTTCGGGCTGCTCGGTTCAGCCCAGTTTGATGAGCTTTTATGAGCAGCTCCTGGAGAAGGGATACACAGAAAACAGACAGAAGTGGAGGGGTGTAGCTGCTGAGAGTGGAGAGGAGAGCTGTAGATGTTAGGAGTGGAATATGATAACATGAAACAGAAAAGAAGCATCATTTTGCTCTCTATATCTTCTAAAGTAGAAATGAAATCAAAGGACCGTCAGTATAACAACTGTGAAACCTTTTCCTTTATGCTGAAATGGAAAGAGGAGAAAGCAGAGATGTAGAGCGTCCTGTATCTTCCTCCTTAACGGTAATATATCTCGACTGTCAAGAAAAGAAAACACGTTGCATGAGGTTGTTACAGGCCAAACCTTTAGGAGCACTGAGTAACTCGATCAGATTGAGCATGGATGGTAACCTATAGACTGAATTTTTGATGTTATCTTTGTAAACTTTTGTCTTCTTTCTTGCAGTTTATCTCAGTTGTCTACTTAATGTTGAGTCAACTCACAAAAGCACAGCAGGGCTGGTTTTCCTCACAGTCAACAGCACATGCACAAACAGCCTGTTGAGATTTCTACCTCTAGGCTGTTACCTTTTCAGATTAACAGTTTGTAAAATAAGTCCCAGGACTTTCTACCATGTGTGGGTTGAAAGGTCTTGTACCTTCCCTTTGATATTTTAGTTTAAGTAAGAAGTCTCTGAGTATTTGAGGTTTTAGCAGTTGTGTCAAATAAAGATGGAATCTTTTGTTTGTTTTGTTACTTTGCTCTGTGAAAATGTCAGAGGAAACCAGAGAAGGAACTAACTGCCTCTTGATTTAAGTCAGCTGCTGACAACCATCTGTTGAGGCAGAAAGCAGACTTATTCTAACTTTGACGGTAAATGTTGCCACCATAACTTATTTTGACCACAGTCTTTAGTTTGAATTTGGTACAAAAGTGCAGATTTCTATTGGTTGGCTGGATGTCTGCAGGGTTGTAGCCTGCCTGTGGCCATCAGACTGTAACCCCTCACTCTGAGTGCTTCATGGTTTACTGTGGACTCATTTTGATTCAAGGGAGATATATGAAATACCCATAACATATGTCATTATTCATGTACCATATTAATTTTAGTAGAATGTGCATACTTTATATTATTTTTGCATATATTTAATTTCTTTACATGAAATCGTTCTTATATTTTGTACTTTTCTATATTCTAACATTTGTTGAACGGGAGTAGCTGCAAACCAAAAAGCAAATTCCCCTTGGGGATCAATAAAGTTAAAATTTTATTACCATTTACAGGTCTAGACCTGTTAACGCTTGGGAAGCGTCTTGAGATAATGTTTGTTATGAATTGGCGCTATATAAAGAAAGATTGATTGATTGATTGATTGAATGAAGTATTTCTGATTCTGATTGTGATTACATTTTCCATCCACAAATGTTTCTGACGAAAAAGGTTTGCAGAAAATATCCTTCTGGAGGTGTGAAAATTCTTTAGTTCATGTTAGGTTGAGCCAAAGCTCTTGGTTTATGTTTGGAAATCAACTTTGATCTTTGTTAAATATTAAAAAGTCAACTGTAAAACGAACTGAGACCTGTTTACTTTTCATATTGTAGAGTTTCTTAATATTTAGCCAGAAGCACTTTACTTTTTTTTTTATCCTCAACCGAAGTGTTTTACTTTCCAAAACCAAACCACACACAATACACAACCCTTTCTCCAAGCTCCACCACCAGCACTGTGTTATCATTGTGTGCTGTTTGAGAAAGTTGCAAGACATAGACGTGAAAAAAAAAATCCCTGAAGCACATTAACAAGACAGTTATTACATCTACTGTGACGTCTATCTGGTAAAATCATTGAATAAAATATGAAAGGATCATTTGAAGCAGACAGGATTTCACACAGATGACTGCAGCTCCTCTAGATTGATGTTCAGCTATTTGAAGAAAAATATGTGCATGTCTGCATGCATAGCTAAGCCATATGTACAAGGACTTCAGCCCACACACTGAGCTCGAATACATGGCAAAGAAATCGCCCCATATTGCATCCCTAAGCACCAACTCTCCCCCTCCTTCTCTCTCTCTCCCCCCTTCTCTCTCACACATACAGTCAGAAATCACAGCCTTACAGCCAGCACCCCCACAAAAGTGAAAATGAATGCACTCACCACCTGTGGTGGGAGCAGAACAAGAGAGTGGGAAAGGACGTGGGAGAGGAAGAAAGAGAGGAGAGAAGGAAAAGACGTGGCAACTATTCAGGGCGATGAGTCATGAAACAGGATTCAAAGACGCTGACATTAATAGTGTACATCATGAGTAATCCTATGGATGCCTGCGAATGATAAAATACACAACAGAGTAAGACAGAACTTTCATAACAAGATGCTGGTCGTGAGACTCATCTCCGATATGAGCGCAAATAAACACAATCCCAAAGTGGTTCGTCTGATTCTCAGGTGTGTGTGGGAGTGTGTGAAATGGGAGTGTGACTGAATGTGTCTCTGTTGGTGCTGTGATTCAAGTGAGGCAACATAGAAGTCACTCACCAAGTCTGTGCATGTGTGTGTGTGTGTGTGTTTTTGTTTGAGTGTGCGAGTGATTTGGCAGGCCACACAGATCCTGAGCTGTGTCTCATCCCTCCCACCATCGCTCCTGTCAGCAGGCCCAAAACCACAAACCATCCCGTCTGGAAACAAAGCCATTAACTCACAACGAGCGTCTCTGTCTCGCTCTCACACCTTTTAGATCTTGTCTCTCTCTCACACACTTCACTGAGAATATTAGTTTAGTATTAGTGTGTCACAACCACCACTTTAACTGTTCCTGTTACCAAAAATTACACCTGCATTAACTACTTAGTTTCCCTGTTGGCAGTGAAATTTGTTTCCCTTTTTTTCAGCATTAGCATTTAGGCATAGTGTGTTTGCTAGCACTAGTTTAAAATGACTGAATCTAGTCCAATTGTTTAGGGTAGCTGCTTTTTGTAAGATATTTACAGCTGCCATCAGCAGTATACACACACTTTATTAGGAACACGTGTCCAACTGCTTGTTAACACAAAATTTCTAATCAGCCAATCACATGGCAGCAAGACTAAAACTTTCAAGGAAGAAAGGTGATTTAAGTGACTTTGAACGTGCCATGGTTGTTGGTGCCAGACGGGCTGGTCTGAGTATTTCAGAAACTGCTGATCTACTGGGATTTTAACACACAACCATCTCTAGGGTTTACAGAGAATGGTCCGAAAAAGAGGAAATATCCAGTGAGCAGCAGTTCTGTGGGTGAAAATGCCCTGTTGATGCCAGAGGTCAGAGGAGAATGGCCAGACTGGTTCAAGCTGATAGAAAGACAACAGTAACTCAAATAACCACTCGTCACAACCGAGGTATGCAGAAGAGCATCTCTGAACACACAACACGTGGAACCTTGAGGCAGATGGGCTACAGCAGCAGAAGACCACACCGGGTTCCACTCCTGTCAGCTTAGAACAGGAAACTGAGGCTACAGTTCACACAGGCTCACCAAAACTGGACAATAGAAGATTGGAAAAACATTGGTTGTGGTCTGATGAGTCTCGATTTCTGCTGTGACATTCAGATGGTAGGGTCAGAATTTGGCATCAACATGAAAGCATGGATCCATCCTGCCTTGTATCAAAAAATAAAAAATCTTGAAAATTTCAAGAGAATACCCCTCATGCATTTTAATGTTTTTGACTAACCCTTAAGTGTATACCCTTGAGCTTAAAAATTAATATGAACTAAAAATTCAGAAAAAAACCCACAAAGGGTAAAGTCTTTTGGTGATTTTCTCCATTCCATTTTAATTGTGAAAATAAAAAAAAGATCTAAAAAATTTCAGTCAAAAAAATACTAAAGTTAGTATTTTTTTTCCCCTCCAGGGTTGTTTAAAAAAATCTAAGAAATTGGAACCCCACAAAGGGTAAAGTCCGTTTTTTTGTACTTTTGAAGAAAAAAATCTGAAAAACCACAAAGTGAAAATAAAAAATCTTAAAAATTACAGAGGGTATACCCCTCATGCATTTTAAAACGTTTGCTTAACCCTTAAGTGTATACCCTTGGGTTTAAAAATAAAAAAAAAATCTAAGAACTTCTCATAGATACGGTGGAGCTAGTCTGATGTGAGAGGGTAAGAAAAACGTTCATCAAAATCTAGTCTGCATGAATAAATATTTAACTCTCTTATATAAACCTCCTCTGTTTCTGCTTGAGAGATTGTTCCAGCCCAGACTTTTTCTTGGTCAGCAGTCAGCTGTTAATCAGTGAGCTTCAGAACAGACTGACACATTACAGCTAGCTGGTTTTTAGGGCTACCAGTTCTTGAGTTAATGTCTTATTTAGCAGACAGACCTGAGAGAGGACTGTATTTTTTGTTAACACCTGGTGAAACATCTGCCTTTAAATCACAGGAAACAACCATTCTACAAAAACAGTTTTATTGATTTATTAACAACTGTACATTTCTTTTCAGTGCTGACAGCATTTGCTACATACTTTGGTGTGATTCAGAGGGACAGACAAACTTGACCCCTTTTCATTTCTGTTTTGGGAAATGCTGACAGAATTAGGAGCACAGTGTACAAACCAGAATTAGTCATTGCTGCCTCAATGTCAACATCAGAGAAACTTGATAGATTCATTTGTTTTAACTTCCACGTGAGCGGTTACACGTCTCTCTGCCTCCCCATCACAGTTGACCCAACATGTTCCAGGAATAGTGATAAGATACAAAGAGCAGAAAGAGTTCAACAACGCAGATTGGACTGTTTGAGCTTAGTCTGTAGCCAAGAAGTCAATGGTGCAATTTATACACATTACGTCAAGTTAGCAAAAAGCACATTAACATCCAGTTTGTGCCTGCGGCAGGGCTTCTGCTGCCAACTGAGGTCCAAGGGTTAGGCTAAAGATTAAACATCCTCATCTCCTTTAATCTAACAAGGTAAAACAGAGAAAGATAGCACAGACAGATGTACACTTTAAAAAGGTCTTTTTATGTTTATATGAATTAAATTTACATCCATCTTTCCTTCTGAATGGTAGAGTCCTGCTCAGTCACGAAGTGGTCCAAACAAGCTGAGGCTCTGCCAGAGTTAAAGGACTCCACGTTTCCATCGTTCAGTAAGAGCACTGTGACAAAAGGCCATTTTAAAATCTCCACAAAAACATCCAACTTCCAGGACTCACGCGCCGCTCTCTGAAAAGGTCAGCCTGAAGAACGGGCTTCAAGAAAATCAGAGAAAAACTTGTTAAAAAGTTCTAATCTATGTTCTGCTCTCCAACCCAAGTCATGGCCAAGCGGGCGAAAAAAAAAAAATCACAAGTACACCCAGGACATGAAAATATATATTCTTATAATATATAAAATGTCTTTTATTTTAATCCCGTATGTACACTTTTCACAAGACATCTGTGGATCAAAGGTCTCAGAACTGAAGCACTGCTTCATCCACTTAAACAAAAAAAAAAATCTTGAGAGAAAAAAAACAGCAAAAATTCTGAAATCACAAAAAATGTTACCCCAAAAAAATAAACCCTCAGGAAAAAAAAAAAAAAGAAGAAAAAAATCTTTCCAGCACGGTTATCCTAATGCCAACAGCTCCAGCGTTCCCTGCCAGGTGACTTTGCCAAATCTGCGGTTCTTCTTAGCGAGTTGTAGTCCACAGATTGTTGGTTGCTGGTAGCAGAAAGTAAAGTAATCTCAGTAGAAGTGCTGCAGTCAGGAAGGAGCCTCGTCTTTTTAGTAGATGACCTCGTAGACCGTCGCCTTCTTGTCACCAGATCCTGTCACGATGTATTTGTCATCTGCTGAGATGTCACAGCTCAGGACGGACGACGACTCCTTCGACTGTGGGAGCAAAAACAACAAAAATGACCATCAAGTTTTCTTTATAAGATAATGATGGTTTTAAGATCAGTTTTCTTTTTTTTCTCTGGTTCTCTCTTCAGACTGTCGAGATCAGCCAACCTCTTCACTTTGAATCAACTGTTTGAAGTGTTGGCTGTAGTTACCTGGAATATGCTGGCACCATAAGGAGTCCTCCATGCGTTCAGCAGGTTGTCCTTCCCTGTGCTCACAAACCATTTACCTGAAAACAGAGAGGACAGACAGGCTGAGAAAACAATCTGAAGGTGTGTGTGTGCACACACACTCTAAAACAACAGTTGTTGGACTTCACAAATGAAGATCCTGAGTGTGACTGTTGTCACTGTATCAATGGGAGGAATACTATTACACTAACTGTCATAAAATGCACATAATGAAGGAGCCTCACACCATGTCCACCCTGATAATTGTTTTAATCAGCCTCTGATTAATTACCCCACTGACTAGTCGGCTAATGATTTAATTAGTGACAGCAAGAGCTCTGAAGCAGTGAGAATCATTTGAATGAACCCACTCTGTGTGGCAGCGATATGAGGCTTTGCTTGGGGGGTAGAGGGGGGTGGAGGAGGGGGTCATGTGAGAGGAAATGAATACAGACAGTTATGGTAAAAGAAAAAACAAGCGAAGCGATAGTAAAACCTCATTTTTCAGAGCCTTAAACTCAGAGCCAGCTGGTCTGCCCGACAGGCACAATGATTTAAACTGAAAAAGCAATTACTCCAGTCTCTAATGAGCAAATAACAGCTTCAGTGTTAATACAGTTACAAGCTTCAAGTGTGCTGCTGGATCAAGTGCGGAGTGTGTCAGGAGAGAGCAGTGGTCTGACACTCGAACACGATGAAGAACTCAAACATTTCTGACAGCGACGTTGTTCTCAACATCAGTTAATGTCACATCAGACGGGTTTTAGCCTTGAAACGCAGCAACTGTAACATGAGTTTAACTATTCTGTGCATAAACTTCTCATCATGTCATTAATCGAGCTCAGTTCCTCATCTGAGGCTACTTATCCAAGAAAAAGGTTGGACAAAGAATCATCCTTTATGACTCTTCAAAAGATGCCAAACAATGCTCCAGATCAAGAGTTCAGTGTTGGATCGATACAGATTCGTCTGTTGTCTGGCCTCAAATAATCATAATAAAGTCTAAAGATGTTTATTTCCCTTAAAAGATCAGAGGTTGGTTTCACCTCATTGAACAAAGACTCTTTGTGACTCACCACAGTAGGCGAACTTAAGCGACAGGACGCAGCTCTCGTGCAGGTGCAGCTGGTATTTGTCAGGTTTGGTGTGATGAAGCACCTCCACATTGCTGCTCTCCATGCCCACAGCGAGCCATTCTCCGGTGGGACAGTAGCCCAGCGAGAAGATCTGCAACAAGGAGGATATTTTAACTCTCCAAACAAAAGAACAGACTGGATTTCTTTCTGTGCTGGTGTTCACAGACGTCTCTCTACCTGTGAGGTAAAGTCGTGTTGCTGAAGCTGTCGTCCCTCTCTCAGATCCCAGGAGCGGACCGTGTTGTCCAGTCCTCCGGTCCACAGTTTGGTCCCGTCGTGAGAGATGTCGATGCAGCTGGCGCCATCTGTGTGACCCTGGAACTGCCTGAAGTCCACAAAGAAACCAAAAGATCAAGTCAGAGGATTCACAAGAGGGAAATCTGAGGACGACTTCTGAATCTGAGCTGCAGCACTGACCGAACCAGCGTCTGGTTATGGAGGTCCCACACAGCGATGTTTCCGTCCGAGCAGCAGGAGAAGCAGACCTTTGCATCTGGACTGATGGCCAGAGCGTAGCAGGCCGGAGCAGATGAAGTGAGCTCGGCTTTAATGCGGGGCGTCTGCGAGGCGAGGTCCCAGATGGTCAGCGTGCTGGCTTCACCGCCCACGATGAGGGTGCGACCATCAGGCAACAGTTTGCAGGAGCGGATGTAATTATCTCTGTTCTGTAAGAGAAACGAGCGTCATCAGGGTCTTCGTTATTGTGTGTGAATTATCTGCAAACTTTTCAAAGATCTTCAGAGAACAGCCAAGAATGAGAACTCAATTATGATTCTGTGGGAACATGGAGAGCGTCTCTGCTAAACTCAAGCAGAGTTTTCTCTGACAAGTGAAGTTTGAAGACTGCTGCTGACTCCTCCGTGCTTTAGTGAAGATGTGGGTGTCAGCTATAACAAGAGATTCAGAGTGTGTGTGTGTGTGTGTGTGTGTGTGTGTGTGTGTGTGTGGGACTGCAGCGGCTGGCCGAGCTCCAGGAGAGCAGAAAGAAAAAGATCAATAGGAGCGCTGAAGCTCTCGGTCAAATTAAAACAGCACCCTGATGGCTTTATAAGACCCAACTGCACTCTGGACGCACCTTAAGGGTGCTGAAGGCTTTATGAGTTGGAGGCATGAAGCCGCAGTATCAAAATGAGAAATGGGAGGCAGTTGGGAGGAAGTAATGAGCTGGGTAATGGCAGACAGGGTCGGCCAATCAGAACATCATTACTCAGCAGGCTTCTTTTTTTTTTTTTCTCACTGAGGATTATTTCAGCACAGCAGAGACACTTTGCTGAATTATTCACAGCCCTGTCAGATGGGATCGAGGGAAAAGCCACGATGGGATGTGGAGTCAGGCTACATTTGATGCTCAAGATAATTTTAATGAAGGAGGAAGTTTGAAGAGACCTCATGAAACAAGAACAGTGTGCCTCTGCTCTGGTTAGACACCTTGTTACCACTTTAAACATCTGATTTAATAATCATGAACTCTAAACCAACACGCCAGCACCGTAACGTGTTAAAATAACGCCGTTATTTACCAAGCAGTCGAGCTGCGACACAGGACTCTTGCTGCCTGGCTGGCTGATGTCCCAAATCTTGACGCAGCCCTTGCCGCCGGTGTAGACATGGCGTGTGGGGTTGCTGATGGTGACAGCACACACCACTTCCCCGTGGCTGAGTGTGTTGATCTGGCGAGCGTGGCGCGGGATGCCCGGACCGATCAGTGCGTCTGGGGGGAAGGGCACTGGCTGCATCTGACCATCCGCACTCACGTGAAAAGAATACGCTCTACAGGCCGGAGAGAAGGAAGAGATGAGATCAGCCTGAGTCGAGTAAACGCCACCTGATCATGTGAACAGAAAGAGCCTCCAAACACTCACGGTTTCCCTCCAGAAATGGACGTAAGACTGGCTGGAAGACCTGGAGCTCTCATGTGGGGATGAGGATCGAATCCGGCCTGCAGGAGGAAGAAGAGGAGCAAAGAGTTAAAAACAACAACTAATAATCTTCAAAGATACATCAGACTGAGCTAATATTCAAATTGAAAACTATGCTTTGCTTTATCTGCGCACGCCCCGAGGAACTAGAATCATTTGCAGGCAAATCCCATGAAAGACAAACCCAGCTTCACTGCATACAGAGGAGCTACAACATCCTGCCAGCTAATGCTAATGAAAGCCTGGGAGACTTTCAAACATGGAGCCGCGTTTTGGGGGGGGGGGCTTTTTTTAAAGCCTTTAGAATGCTAACTAACTAACATCAAAGTAAAGGAGCATGGCTGTCTTTGTACTCTCTCATTACACACAACAAGCAGCAGCCAGCGGAGCAGAAATATTCATCACCAGTTTCAGAAATACAGAGCAAGTTTCTCAAAGTCATTCTGCAGACAAGAGTCTGAAACCTAACGAGTGAGGGCTCCTTGTGTCAAACTACCAGAGGTGGAGTGAATGTAGATACTGGAGCAGCTTCATCTATTCAGCAATGAGCAATAAGAGCATTTTTAATATTAGTTTTAAAGAGAGACTGGACTGCTTACGATGGGAGAGCGTCCGTAAGCTGCAGCCGCTGCAGCGCTCATCTGAGGTGAAATGAGACCTGGGTAAACACCCGGACTGGTCAGGGATCCGTTCATCTCATGATGACCCATCATAGCAAACGGAGTGGCGTAGGAACCCGCAATGGACAGAGGAGTACGCAGGGCAGGAGCAGCTGGAGGAGAGAAAGAAACATCTGAATAGATTTATAAAAACACTCCAAAGAGAGAAACACTAAAGAAATCTGGGCCGATTTTTTTTAAGAATAAACTTTCCTTTGTGGAGATCATAAAATCAGCACATAAAGTGAGGAAGTTGTGTTAGTAGATCATTTCTTTGTTGCTACTTGGCAATAACTCTTCTACCGTTGTAAAGCCTGTTTCTGTCCCTTTAAATGGAGACACATTTGTAAGGAACATGCATTTTTGGGATGAGCAGCAGAGGTGAGTTTGTGGGTTCTGCCCATTAAAAAAAATGTGCCAAATCTTATCTGCCAATGCCAAACATCTGCCAAACAGCTTAATGAGAATCAATCTACCAAACACAAATTGTTTGACTTTTTGTTTCTCCAATAAATCTTTGGATTCAGATTAAAAACTGATGTGATGTTAAAGGTGTTTATTTACCCAGTGCCTCCATGCCTGGAGGTTTGCCCATGGTGAGAGGCCTCAGTCCCGGCGTGCTGCTGGTTCCTGGTGTCGGGACGTCGTTTCTTGGTGTTGGTGTGTTGGACTTCAGGCTCGGTGTGGACGACTTGTCGTTCTAAAAACAGATACATTCTTTAACCTCTCGTTGTGACCTTGTTCTGCGTCCTCATACTCAAAGTTGTAAGTACACCGACTCTCACTTTCAACCGCACACCAAAGTGAAAGAGCACTCACACCAGAGTGAAGAAAAATCCCCCAGTGAGTCAAAAATACCCCCAGAGTCAGGGAAATCCAGAGTGACAATCTGAGTGGACGGCTCAAGGTAATCCAATCTAACACTGACACTTCATTACAGCCCTGTGTGTGTGTGTGTGTGTGTGCGTGTGTGTGTGTGTGTGTGTGTGTGTGTGTGTGTGTGTGTGTGTGTGTGTGTGTGTGTGTGTGTGTGTGTGTGTGTGTTGGGGGGTAGAGGTATAAACCTTAGCTTAGAAGTCAAGCTTGTTAAGAGTGGCCAGACAAGAAAGATGGCGGACTGAACCCCTCTCTCATAATTAATCCATCTCTCTTCCTCTGCAGCAGGAGGAAGAGGAGGAGGAATAAGAGGAGGAGGAAGAGGAGGAGGGGTTTGGGGTTTATCTAAGTGACACACACTAATGAGGGCAGAGAGAAGCTGGGTCTAAAGGGATGTGGAGGGGAGTGATGTGGACCATAAGTCTATCCTAATCCTCATTGAAGTGTTCATTGTAAAACAGATGCATGAGGATTGTTTTAGCCCAGTTTGGTACAGGAGGAGGAAGAGGAGGAGGAAGAGGAGAAGATGAGTAAGGGAAAGACAGAGACAGCCGTTTCCTGGCTGCAGTGTCTCTGGGTTATTTACAGCCTGGAGAGGAGGGAGAAATGACCGTTTATTGGGTAAGCCATAAAGGAGATTGAGAGGAATGAGCCGCAGGGTTTGATTTCCTGAGAGTGTATCCGCCCTCTGCCCCCCTCAAGCCTTTCATAGCAGCTGCCCGCTAAGCCTCCTGCGTATAAGTCCTTCACACAAACACCCACTTCAGTTGACAAATGCCCTTTAGCCTGTCACCCTTCACCCTCCACTGTAACCTCCTTATTTCATCCCCTCTCACTGTGACGCACACACTCACATGGGCGTGGTCCTTCGCTTTGGAGGACGGCGTGCTGCCTGACGAGGCGACAGAAGCAGGACTGTTGGGTGCAGCATCTTTCTTCAGGACTCGGGATTTATCCAGACCGTTCTCTGGAGGAGAGTGAGCGGGGCTGGCTCGAGGGGTGGCTGGATCCTGCAGAGTTTAACGAGACAGAGAGAGAGAGAGAGTGAGTGAGAGAGAGAGGGAGGCTGAGCAAACAGAGTGGAGGAAAGCCACCGGCATGTACATGTAGGTCAAACAAACCTGGGCCTCATGTGCAAACACAGATAAATATACTCATGCGTGCTCATACTCTCCCTCTAACACATACACACACTTTTCATTCACCTGTCACTCCCTTTTCTCTTTGTGTTCTTTGTCTTATGTTCTGCATGAATGGCTAAAGAAATACAGTGGGCACACACTCATAGCACGCACACACACACACACACACACACAACCAATATTATGACAGACTTTTTGGCAGCGCTGTAAAAGGTGTTGAGGCTCCGACAGACAAACAACAAAAGAGCGTAGTGTTTAGTTTCTGTGCGGCGTTCACGCTGTGGAATGTGGCCGAGCAGCTTGGTTCAAACAGTCTTACCTCATTGGAAACGTCCACCACCAGGTCGTCACTTTTGTCTCCATCACTGTCCTGCAGAGAGGCGACACACTCAGCTTAGTGGGAAACACTAACAGACGCAAAATACTGAGAACACAAACAGTCCTACAAATCACAATGAAACGAGCACACACCATTTACAACGCTAAGGACAACTGTATGATTTAGCATCTAAGAGTGCAGGTGGATCAAGATGAAACTAAACCTAAGCTAATCATGTCCCGAGGTCCATTTTCATTCACCTCCAGATTTCATATTAAAATGTATTGATTGTGGCACTGAAATCAAGTGCACAAAGAAACCCAAAGTTTATCTTGTTACGTCTCACTAAACTACATCTGGACTGTGCATACGCTGCTCGTATAACGCTCTGTACATTCTGCAGAAACTCAACAACTCTCCCAGCTGACGTCTTTAAATGAATGGATTCATCGTGATGTGAAAATGTGCTTCATGAACATTCAGTGTTCAGAAAACACATCAAAGGAGACAGATCTGGATTAACAAGAAACATTTTGGCTCAAAATGTTGTTGGCAGCTCAAAATGGTCTTAAAAACATCTTGAAAAACAATCCTGATCAAATCCAGATCCTGATCCTGCTATAAAAACATCCTGACATATTTGTCTCATATCGCCCCCTAATGGAGAACATTTTCCTTGCTCAGAAGCAGAATTTGCTGATCTTTACGCAGCACAGCAGAAAACTGACCACTGATCATCTGGGATGAAGAGACACCTGAGGGACAGGTGAGCTTTGATTTCATCAGTCTGTGATGATGGAACAAGGATGATTGAGCACATTTAGTGACCGACTTTTTTCAAGAAATGACTAAAAGAAATTGTTAACAAAGAGAGAAATCAGGTTACTTTAACAGTAAATAAATATGTCAGTAAAAAAAAACACCACTCACATATCTGCTCATGCTGTCTTTGTCGTCCACTTTGCGTTTCTTGGAGTCCAGACCGTAATCTGAGGAGCTGCGATGCTTCTCACTCGCTGCTCTCAGGCTGTCCGACGGTGACACCGAGTTATTCTGCCAACAACAACAACAAAAACATGCAGTTAAGTTACTCTGCTGCCCTCCGTGGACTTTTCCTGTACCATCCTGAAGAAGCTGTTTATAACTTTAGAATAAAACCGATACGTGGCCATCCTTCAGCTCCTGAGATAAAGTTAAACTTGCGATGCGTTTAAGTGCAGTCAGGCCTTCAGGACTTTTCCTTTTGTTGAGCCGTGACTTCATAAAGCAAAATATGAAATACTCCTGGACTGATTCGGGATAGATGGTGCAGAAGAGGATTCTGGGACAGCTTAGCTGTGTAGCTGCTGCTGGCGGAGCAGTGGAGCAAAGAGGAAAGAGATGAGGCAGCTGAGCAAACCCACAAACACACCAAACACAGCTGGAAGACAAAGGCATTAACTCCTGAGCTAGGTGAGGCTTAAGGCAGGTTGAGTGGAGGTGAAGTGAGGATGTGAGGAGGCAGCAGAGTGCAGCGTGGGATATTTGCACATACACACACAACCTGACATCTAATCCTCTTGTAGCCCTGCACATATTGACCCGGTCAGACACACTTAAAGTCCCTCCGACTATTCTAACCAAACACAGCTTCTGATCCTGCATGGAAATACATGCAAATAAAAACAGGAAGTGACCGAGATGCCCTGTGGGCGGCTTTAAATAGTGACTGCTGTGAGGTCTCAGTGGTCTCAGTGTGTGTGTGTGTGTGTGTGTGTGTGTGTGTGTGTGTTCGGCCTGCAGCAGAAAATGACAGCAGAGTTCATGAAATCAACCAGAATTAAAAAAAAAAAGAGAAAGAGGAAGGAAAGAGAGAAAGAGACCATTGAAGGAACCTGGACAAGAGTGCAATGTGAAGACACAAAGAGGGTGATGCCAGCGGAGAAAAGAGCCATGAAAGAGGCAGAGTGAGAAAATGAGGAGAGAAAAAAAAAAGGAAGAAAGACAAGAGAGCAAAACAGGAAAGGAACTTGGCAAGCCATGAGAGCGTAGCAGTGTGGCAATGAGTTCTCCCCACTAGTGGGAATGCCCGGACAGGCTGGCACTCTCTCAGAAGCTGCAAACGGGGGTTTTGTAGTCTGGGCACTGGTGTAGAGGGGGAGCGCTGCCAAACAGGCCGACAGGCAGGGAAGGAGGGAGGAAGAGGAGGGTGAGGGGGAGTGAAGCAAGTAAAACCCTGAGGCCAGGCCACACTGTCAGGCAGCTCAACAAATCCCTGCCTTCAGAAAGAGGTAGGTGTCTGACTTCTTGGCTGAGAATAAAGGAAGAGAAAGGAGCGGTGTGGGAAAACGAGGACTCGAAAATGAAGTGAGAGGATGACAAAAGATAAAAACAACACAGTTTGTGCAGCTGTTTCTGTCGTTTCCACACCGGGTCAAATTTTGGAGTCTGCTCAGATACTGTTGCGGAAAAGTTTGTCTGGTTTGGTGTCGAGAAGCTTCCTGTTAGACAGAAATCTCTCTCTGTTCGTGTGTCTGCGCCTGTGACCTTTAAGGGATTGCTTGGACTCAATAACCCTGCACTTGCCTCCAACTCTGATATCCAATGCTTGTGTGGGTGGGTGTGTGTGTGTGTGTGTGCATTGGAAAAGAGATCAGGTACGGTAGGTCGCACTGGCAGGTGCTTGTCACCGTACGAGACAGAGGGGAAGAGTTTGGGTTCCTTCAGACATGAGTGGGTCCATTCAGGATGGCCAGTCAATGGGAACTCAATCTGTCCGAGCAGATCCAGCAGGTCGTCACGCTCCAGCTCACTGAGAGCTTTGAGCCAGGCCAATAAACAAGGACTTTTAACATGAGGAGGAGGAGAGAGACAGAGAACGAGCAAACCAGCAAATTAAAGAGATAAGAAAAGGAAGAAGAAGATGAAGATGTGTGCAAAGCCAAGGACAAAAGGAGATGAAATGTGGCGAGGTATTGGACACGTGCAACAGCGAATCCTTCAAAGAAGAGAAGGAGAGTCAAAGTCGCTTTTAATTGTGCTGAAATTAAAGGAGCTGGCTCACTACTAATCCTCGCCCAGTGATTGGAGTCATTTTCCACCTGGATTAGATGGCACCGGCTTATTTGGCCAGACTTCATTATTTGATTTCAGTCAACCCCCTGAGTACAAAAAAGTGTGTGTTCTTACAGAGCGAGCATGAATTTCTCTTGAACAGGGAGCTTAAGTCTATGTAAAGTACACCTAATCACCAAACACAGCGAGCCAGAGAGCGGCAAAGTCAAGACACACACACACACACAGGAGACGGAGGAGACGGAGGAGACAGAGTCAACGTACCGTGCTCGACTCGCGTTCTTTCAGAGGAAGGGCCAGGGGCGAGTGAAAAGATGAGGGGCCAGGAGAGAGAAAAGCAAAACACAAATTAGTACAAGTGTGACGGAGAGTCAGGAGCCAATTCAGATCAAACAAATCACTCAAAACTCCCTTTAGTTCAGTTCTAAAACAATTCATCATTAGACACTTTGAATGAGGGTTTAGAGTTTGTAACGTCTGACTTTGTCCCTGCTTAATAAATCATAACTTAATGCTTTTTAATCAGATATGAAAGTAGAGGCTGATGACAAAATAAGCCTTCAGTCAACTTCTACTTTTCTTACTCCACACAACATTTTCTTATTGTTTCCAGGTGTTCAGTTTATGTTTGGTAAATTGACCTCTGACATTAAGGAGGATGTTTGCAGCCATCCTAACATGAAGCATTCATATTTATTTAAAAAAAAATACACTTTTTGGGGGGGTATCCATTATTTATAAATGTGAATGATCCAAACTATTGTGCTTGGTGTGTTAAAAAGAGATGGGACTCATAGCCGACCTTTTTTTTTCACAAGAAAAACTAATAACGATTCACATTTATTACTGCAGTCTTTGTTTCTAATTTAGAAAGCGAAAAATCCTTATTTCTTAAAGTCTGGAAACAAAAAAGAAGATAAATGAGTATTGTTATCGTCTTGTAAGTGATCAATAAATCAGTGAAGGGTATTCTTGTAAATACGAGACCGTCAGCTACAACCCATAAATCCCATATACAGGTTACATTATTAAAAATTAAACCTGATGTCGTAACAAAAACACTTCAAAGGATTTTTCTGGTGCAGGAAAGTTTCGTCACATCCAGTGATTCAGTATGTAAACACTGGCGTGAAGAAATACCCAGTAGCTTGTTTGGATGATAAATGCATCTGGCTGGTAGAACCGGTTCTAGGTAGAAACTGTCCCCCATCAGCTGTGAAACGCTGCAGGCTGTGTGTGTGTGTGTGTGTGTGTGTGTGTCAGGCTGTGCTCCTCACCTCTGTGCTCCAGGTCGTGGTGGTTCTTCTCGTCTTTTACAGGCAGGTGGGCCTGGCTGCCCAGAGCACCCAAAGCCAGAAGGCCAGAGCCGGCGCCCGTCACAGGGGGGAGGCCGGGTGGCTGCAGGCCTGAAGGGTGAGGCGGGAGCTGCACCGGAGGCCCGTGGCCCGCGTGGGAGAGGTGCTGAGCCTGGAGCTGCTGCTGCTGTATACAAAAGCACAGAGACAAGACAGAGGACAAGTGGGTCGGCTGGGAAGTGAATCCATGGATGACCACACTCCACTCATGCATTAGAGCTGGCTTTGAGCGCATTTAGTCCAAGGCCAAACCGTTTATGCAGAATAGACTGACAGAGAGTGCCAACATGCTGATCCTGCTCATTCACCAGCCGAGGGGAAAAAACAGAGTCTGTACAGAACTCTGGTCGTATGGTTTGAGTTTCATCTGGAGGAGAAGAAACTGATTTTAAATCATCTCAGATTTATTATGACTTTGTTTCACAGTCTCAGCCTTTAGTATGTGGATTTGACCAATCATCAGGCACCAGTTATTACATCATTATTACTTTAGATGTTCTCGTTGGCTGTTGACCTTGATTAGGCTCTCAAAAGTTCAGAGAAAGGCTGCAACTAACCACTACTGAATCAATCAAGCATTTGTGTTTATTAATAAATTATATTTTTTGTCTTCTAAAGCTTGAAAGTAGTGGAAAAAGCCAAATTACACCCTAAAAAACTCAAACCCAAGTCCACATCCATGCCAAAGACCTGATACTCTTTTCATGTCGCCCTGGACTTCATCAGACTGTTACAAGATCTTTATGTGACAACTGTGTTCGATGAGACAACGAGCCTCTGATTCTCAGGAACGACAGTTTTTCCTCTGCTATGCTTCAATCATCGCTGGGACAGTCAGAAATCAATAAGTCTACACTCAAAAACCTCAAAACCTTTCTACACTCCGGAAAAACCAAGCAAGCACACCCACACTCCTCCAGCAAAATGCAGTTAAGCACAGACACAATGGGAGCACACACACACACACACCTCCCGAGAGACCGCAGAAGTGTGTGTCTTTGTCTGCGTGTGTGTGTGTGTGTGTGTGTGTGTGTGAGGCAGTCAGAGAGGAGTGAGTAGATAGACAGGAGTTAAATAGCCACTCAGGCAAGAGGGAAGCAAGTGCTTTAAAACAAGGTTAAATAACACTTAGCACATCCATCAACCGCCTCTCTGCAGCAGAAAAAAAACATGATTGCTACTCTGCTTGAGAGATAGAACTTCAATAAGCTCATCCATACATTCATTACATGAGCTGGACCAGCGTATATCTGCTGGCTTACCACATTTAAAGGTTTATTTAGCAGCTGGCCATTATTCAGTCAGCTCATTACGTGGAGCTGGACCTTAAATCGCACAATGGAGAGACGCGAGTGAGGAGCAGCATTGTTAATCGATATTGTACTGCTGAGCAGAGAAGACTATCTGTTGTGAAAAAGGGAAGAGAGGAAAGGGGGCAGCCAGAGGAAGAAAAAAAAGGAGGCAGATTTAGAAAATAACAAGAGTACGACAGAGAGAGGGACCGAGGCAGGGACGTCCCTATTGAGTGTGCCTAATGAGGAAAAGCGTGCAGGGATCATTATCAAGAAGCCTCATTAACGAGCTGCGGCTGAGAAGAGGAGCGAGCAGCGACGAGCGGAGGGAGGGAGAGAGAGAAAATTCTGAAAATAAATTGCTTCCAATTCAATATTCATGGATAAAGAGCTGGCTTCCTTTCACACTTATCTTTTT
This sequence comes from Labroides dimidiatus, assembly GCA_030710495.1. Lineage (NCBI taxonomy): Eukaryota > Metazoa > Chordata > Actinopteri > Labriformes > Labridae > Labroides > Labroides dimidiatus. The sequence goes on from CM061144.1 coordinate 5,569,244, forward strand.
TCATTATGTGTAAATGCCGCCGCAGCTCAGGCAACTTCCACAGGAAACAGGCAATTAAAGTTAACTAGGCGAAGCTGGCTCCCTGCAGAACAGTACTGTCAGGTGGAACACGCATCAACAGCACCGGCACAAACCAGCTGGCAGACCAGCTTAATAAGTCTGGCAGTCATCGCCACATTACCTACTTATCCTGTGCTTTACAACAGCTTCAGCAGCTCATCGGAGCTCCTTCAGTCCACGCAACAAAGATTAGACGACATCAGACGCTAAAAACACATCTGATTGATTTCAAAACACAGGATTGTGTCTGGGGTTAGAAATAAAAACACTTTGGAATCTTTGTCGCCCGATCAATGCAGACAAACGGCTCAGTGCAAACAAGATACACAAATACACCCAAAGACATGCCCAGTCTGAGAGAAGCATCACGTCTGTTCACAAAGACACACTGAAAGGAGAACTGATTGTGTTTGTTTAACTTCCTGCACACTGACCATGAAGGAGGGGTAGATGCTATGAGGCAGCTGCTGCTGCTGCTGGGTCAAAGGAGAGAGGGAGAGGAGAGATTCAGTCAGGTATGAAACACGCTCTGAAGGGAAAATGAAACTGAAGTTGTAACGCATGAGAAACTTCGGGTTAGTAATGTTTTATCAACGACTGAAATCCCCAAAGACAGCAATCATTTTTATTACTTTACAGCAGATAAGAAGAGGGGAAGTTAGAGGAACATTGCTTAAATGACAAAGAGCTTTTACATTTCTTGTACTGCAAAGAGGCAACAAAGCTACGGCTAAGAAGTAAAAGTTGTTTCCTCGTTTAGTTTCAGCTGATGTTGTGGATGAGGAGAGCTGTGTTTATTGTGTTTATAGTAATGGGTCATCACTGATCGGACGCCATCAGTGAACAACTTCATTTCAGCATTAAAAAATATATATATACTCAAAATGCTTTGACCAACTGTTGCCTCCAACAGAAGCTGGCATCTCAATAAAGTTCAACTTGAACAGGCAGCTTTATAAAACTAAAAACATGTATCTAACCTCAGTAACTGCCTGTAGAAGACGTGCAGGAGAAGATGTGTACACCAGTGTTTCACTCTGAACTCTAACGCTCTAACACTCGAGCACAACTTTATCTTTCACAGTGATCAAACGTCAAAAACAAAGCAGCTAGTATTGAAGTTTACACAGCCAGCCTGACATGTTAACATTTACATAAGGGTTACTGATAAAGCAGCACCGCACCTGTAACCGACTCATTAAACATTATCTGAGTACAATCTTTGCCTGTGTTGAATCATGGAAACGAGGGCAGCAGGATGGAAATGAGACGCCACCTCTGACACTCAATCAAACTCAATCATATGTTGCCCCCGTTCCCCACGTATGCAAAACAGAGAGGAGGACCGAGTCGTGCTGGTTTGCATTTTTATGCTGGCTTGTCAGTCACCTCTCTAAACTTTCAACACATGGAGGCTACAGGTGACTCATGTCTGATCCTAAATATGGAAAATGTGTTAATGTACAAGTTTTTTGGGCCTTTTTTTCCCCACTTTTCCAAAAGTTTCTGGCAGCCAGCTTCCCTTCAGTGTTGATTTAGTGGAAACTGAGAGTATCTTTTGAATCTTTTAGACATCTAAGACCTTGGAGCAAATATTTGATTGAGCTAACATATTTGCAACATGATACCTTCAATCAAAAAGTCAGCTCACATTTAAAGCTAGTGGAGTTTTTCTTCAATTAAAGATGTATTAAGACAATCGTTTTTGCTCCTGTCCTCATCAAGGATTTACAAAATGTTATTGAGCAACAAAGGTCTGGATCAGGACTAAACAGTCCTCACATGATGGTTTAGTTTTTGGGGTTAATAATCATTTGGGCTTCTTTCTGCATTAACAGTTGATTTAAAACACCACATATTTAAACCTTTGAACCACAAACAGCGCAGCAGAACACATCGGACCCACAGCCTCTGCATTCATATTCAGATATCATTTTTCTTTCATTTCATTCAACTTTTATTGAAACTCAAGCTGTCACTGAAGGCACGCTCATGTTTACAGTGGCACTGAGGTTACAAGTAAAAACAGCTCAACACAAACACGAAAAGCAGCAACATGTCTGTTCCAGCCTAATCGAAATGTGAATATTTGTCCCTGGAAATTAAAAGCCGTCCCTGCTGAATCTGGAGTCTGAACTAATACATAGTATTTCTCCTCAGTTCCCTCACCTCAGGAGGAGACAGTCAGGGACTTTAATATACTGAGTAAACTTTATCCCACACCAGAACCTGCTCCATTGTACGCACACGCGTGTGTGCATGTGTGTGTGTGTGTGTTGTCTGGACTCAGATCTGTCTTCTGATATATCTGCTGTATGAAGCTACCAGAGTCTGATGCTCCCTGAATATCTGAGACTTTAATGACACCACAGCCGCACTGCCTCACTCACACTGAGAGGACATGAAGATTGATCACCTGCCAGGTCTCTGCCACGATGATTAAAGTCTGTTTTCCTGTGTGTGTGTGTGTGTGTGTGTGTGTGTGTGTGTGTGTGTGTGTGTGTGTGTGTGTTATTGTGTGTGCTCTGCTCGGCCCTGCCCACCCTTAATGAAGGCAGGGTCACTGTGGACAGTCTCATTGAGCTGGTTAGGGGAATAAAAAAAAAAAATAGAGGAAACGGGAAGTAATTACCTTGAAAACTGCGGGTTGTGCTCCTGCCTCATTTACTCTAATCGAATTTCGATAGCTGCCTCTCATTAGACTTGACCCCAAACCACTGAGACTAGCTAACCTATGACAAACCTCTGCTTCAGAGGGCTAATCAAAATGGCCAGTTATCCATCTGGGCCCAAGCTGGTCACAGAGAAGAAACTGTGCTCACAGGAGTTAAATCAAACCAGATGAAAGGGAAAACTCTACCAGCTACAGCAGGCACGATGGCTTCTTAAGAGACCAAATACTTTTTAAAACATGTATTTACTCACCAAAAAGGAACTTTTGTTATCAGAAAAAAGAAAAAAAAACTGATTATTATAAACTCTAGACTTACAGAGGAACTCAATTCATGTTGGGGCATAAAATAAACATCATACACTGAACTTATTGACATTTACAGTTTTCACATGAGATATTTAAATCTGACACAAAACTCCAAGAAAACAACTGATGTTAAAGCCAACCAAATCCAAACTCATCAGTGATGATTAGAAACATGAAGCAGACATCCTTAACTGTTTCTTTATACGAAGTTGGACTTTAAATTAGAATAAATTTAAGATTATCCATTAACAATAACTTCAAGGCAATAAAATGTTTGATTAAACTGTCTCACTGTTAGTATTTGAATTAAATTGAGTTATAACTTGATGTATTTATGGTCCCCAAACAAACCCGTTTGTGCAACTCAGTGCAACATACGTGGCACCACAGCTACAGATGAACTATCAGGAATAAATTAGCTGCAGCATAAATGTGTCAGGAACTGTTTTTTTTAGACATTTTATGAACAGAGTAACTGATTAACCAACAGAATAATCAATGGAAATAAAATTACTTGAAGCTGATTTTGTTGTACGGTGCATGTATCAACATACATGCACCGTATATGAATCAGACGATGTAGACTTTTCCTGCTTCCTGTTCTGAAACAAAGCGCTTCAGTGCAGCTGAAATTCTTTCTCTGTATCTGCTGCTTACAAACGTTCAGTACCTGCTCCGTCTTTACTGCTCTAATCTCTGCTGCAGTCACACTGCTTGTCCAAACTTTACTGCTCTTAAATCCTCCTGTTAGTGGGTCAGAGGTACAGCTAAGTCTGTTTGCTGGAACCTTTTATCTAATTAAAGTGCAGCCAGAGTGAAATCTGAGAAACAGCGGGATCTGATCTCAGCCTGGACCGTGTTACTTTCTATCAGATGTTCTTTGACTCCGTTTGAGACGAAAGAATCGGAGCCGGGCTGCTGCTAAGACCGACACGCTGAGCACTGACAGGTCACAGTTAACCAACAATCAGTGAAATTACAACAGTGAGCAGCACAGTGACAGCACATTGCAATAATCATAAGCTCAAATAAAAACAGAATTAAAACACTGGAGACAGGGGCGAGACGGCACACGAGAGGAGGACATGGAGTTCACAGATTGTACTCTGGGTTAAGATTCATACAATAAAAACTCCTCCTCCTTTAAACCCGTGTTTTCCTCATGAACCTAAAGCCCTCTCAGAGGTTATCCTCAACATGCATCACAAACAGAGGCTGATGAAGGTAAAACTAACTGAGGGCATGTTTAAACAGCTGAAGTATCTGAACAGGTGTGCTGGTCCTCCTCTACACGTGCTGTTTCGCCCCTGACTTGAGGTCAAATGAAGGAAGAAAAGGGGGTATACACACAGTGAGAGGCAGATTGGGAAGTCCACGTACCCCGATGATCGCATTTAGCTCGGTCATTGTCACCTGCTTGGCCCGTTCAACAGCTTGAGCCACCTGCTGTTGATGCTGTAGGACACAGAAACACAAAGATTAGACTCCTGATGGGAAAGAATAATCCGCAAAATACAGAGGAAAAGAATTTCCTGCAGGGTTCAAACATTTATTTAAACAAGTCTACAAACTGGCACTCAAGCTGGGGGGGGTGTCAACATAATGCAGCAAAGTCATTTCATCCTCCTTAAAGTCAATAGAACAACAACAACAGTATCTCTACACACATACTTTGTTTTTAGGGAAGCATGTACGGTATTTGAGGGCTTGTTATTCGAAGGGTTTGGTATTTGGTTTGTCTCTTTGTTCAATAATGAAAGGAGCAGGAACTGAAGCAGCAATGTAATAACCTCTGAGTGATGGAGATGATTGCTCAAACTCCATTACACAATAAATAAGGGGTGTGACCTGATCCTGCGCCAGGTTTTATTCTTGCATGTGAAACGACAAGGTGGCTGTCTCAGCCTAATTTCAGCACCACGCCCTGTGACACTTTCACAGAGCTTACATGCTTTGTGTCTTTTTTTTTTATTTGCAGTTGGTAATTCAAAGTAAGAAAGTAGAAAAAAAAAAATAGATATTTCACAATGGACCCGATTACTTTGGCATGTTGAGACTTCTTCCAGTGAAAACTCATTTATTTCATCATTGAAGTAAAAAAAAAAAAAAAAAAAGTGTTAAAATCTTGTTTTGTCTCGTTCTTGTAAGTCTAATTTTGCGTATTGTCTCATCTCATGAGCCGCCTTCGGTTGCTTGACGTTTTCTTGTAGGGTAAAATAACGTAATGAGTGAAATTAGCTGTAAACTGTATCTGCAGTGACACTTACCTCTTGTGACAAGAACGGCATGATTTGAGCCAGAATAGCATTGAGACGTTTGGCAATTTCTGTCTGTAGAAGAAGAAGAAGAAAGAGGAAACATTAGAGGCAGTGTGCTGAGTCTACTGAATGCCACAGGCTACATTATAATGAAGCAGTTAAACCACCTATAAAACACAGAGGCAAATGTTTGCAGCGTCCTTCAGGACAGATCATGTATTTCTTAACTAAATTGGAGCGGCCTTTAAACAAATTTACCTCCCTCTCTCTCCTGCCTCCATTAGGCTCAGGCCTTATTTCATTAGCAGGTTGAAATATGCTAATACCATCTGGCTGTAGAGACCATAATGAGGTCCATACTTCATAATTACAGCCCATGGAGGGAGGGGTGGGGCACAGTGAGGCAGGCAGGTTAACTCTGGTGGTATCTATCAGAAACATCTCCGTATCGACCCTGGAATATAAGCAGGGACAGTAAGATGATACTGCAGAGCTCCACCAACACGGAGCACTTTACAGACAAATGGATCTGCTCCGCTGTCTGCCTAACGTACTTCAGGGTCCCAAGACATTTGGCTCAAACCCATTTCCTTTTTTAAAGTCTGGATTTCTACAGAGAGAGAAGCAGGAGGAGGACAGAATCACAGAATAAAGGACAAAAAGGTGGAGCGTGTGTGTGTGTGTGTGTGTGTGTGTGTGTGTGTGTGTGTGGGGTGAATGGGGAACTGAAATGCTGTGATTTGACACTAAGGTAATGTAGTTTGACTGAACCGGGGGAGGTGAACTAATTGATTCTGAGAGATTAGGGGTGGAGGCCCAGCAGGTGTGAGAGTGGGGGGGTGGGGGGGTTGAGGGCCTTCCCACCATTTTTGTACGCCGCTGCATTCCTCTCATTTTCTCCTTTAACCTCTTCTGACTGTGAAAGAAGGAGGGAGGAGGCAGTGGAAAGGGGGACATGAGGTGTCGGTAGTCTCCTGCTCAGCTCTCTGTGTCAGTCTTTTCTTTTTTAGAGGAGGGGAGACAGGAAAAGACGGAGAGAAGAGGAGGGGAGGGGGGGGGACCTTTGCTGGCCTGTCAGGAATTATCTCACAACCCTCGTCTGACCTCAGACGCACCGTGCATTCTCTCTCCTTATCCAAAGGCTTCTTCACACCCCTTCCTGCTAATCTCCACTCCTCCTCTCCGTGCCCTCCCTCCTCTCTCATCTTCCCCCTCTTCTGTTGCTGGGGCAACGCTATCTGGCACGGCTGATCGTTATGTAAATTGGGCTGGGGCCCTGACCAGAACAGCCTGTAAAATCATATTAGGCGCAGCAAAGAGGCAGGTCATTAAATTGAATTTTCGGCCTGTCGATCTGATCGGCACGGGAAATTAATGAGGGATAACTGGGAGCGGGGAGGTGGGGAGGGGGCTGCAGGAGTGGAGGGAGGGGCTGAGAGAAAGAGAAGTAGGGGGCTCTGTGGAGACTCATAAAGCATCATCATTAGCGGGGGCTGGATACAATGACACACAGAAGGATTAGAGTGTTTCAGTATTACACCACTTCTCTGGAAATGGCTGCGAGGGGAGCAACATGGGGCTTGTAGGACACAGCGGTGTGCTGATGCACTCCGCTATTACAGCAACAGCACCAACAAACCGACTCACCGAAAAAGGCATCCGTTCGTTCACAACAAATCACAACACCAAAAAACATCAACGTGTGTCGAATCATTTCGCTGCTTTGTTAAAACACAGGTGCGTCTCTGCAGATCACTGACAGGTGAGTTGGAGCATCAGGTGCTTTTGGAGCCGAGCTGAGCTAATTATTCCCCCACGGTTAGCTTCCTCTGACATTTTACTTAACAGATTTTCCAGAGCCCGGATAGAAAACAATGGAGCCGACTTCCTTTGCAGAAATATTTTGTTTTCCTTTAACTTGATTCATAAATTACCCATCACATGTTCAATTCAATGAAGGTTACATGAGGGCAAATATGGCTTTCACATCGAACAGAGAAACAGTGAGTGTAAACTCTTTCCTGTAACAGCTACCTGTCTTTCTTTTCAGAGTGGCCCCTCTGCTCCGTCAGGACATGTTCAGAGAGTTCAAATGGGCACATGGCTTATTTACACAACTTTTTCACTTTGTCATTTTGAAGAGAAAAAATACAGCACATCCCATCCAATGACTCGCAGCCCTCTTAAATGACTCCCACTTTACTATGGAGGCTCTATTTTCCACAGTGCTTTTAGCTGCACAGACAGGCACTGGAAAGAGTTTACTGTCACTTAAAGCCACTGAAAACAGAAGCCTTTGAGCCGGCAGAAGCTTTTCACTGCAGCTCCACAATTACAGGTACTCAGGGTTGTCTAGTAGCACCACAGCTTGGAGAGGCCCTCTCTCCATTGCATCCCTCTGTCAATGGTGCGTTGAAAGCCATTTGGCTGTTTGTCGCTGCAGGCATTAGCCCCCAAGTAGAGAGCAGAGACTCTGACGAGGATTCAATTGGCGAGGAAAACAAGTGGCATATGACGGAGGGAGGGGGGGGGGGGGTAGAGATGGGCTGTTTGGGAATTATCTTCTCAGCCAGAGCAGAGGAAGAAAGAGGCACTTAGAGGTATCGTCTTCATTACAAATGCATGAAGAATATTTTGTATATGCATGTCTTTCTATTTTGAGCTCACACACTCAAAACTGTAGTGACATCCTTTTTCTGCAGGGGAGCATATGGAGATGAGCTCTTTTCCAACAGATTACATCTGATTCAAACCATCGTGTAAACAATACTTCAGACCTTTCATTGTCAACTTTGGAGTTTTCATTTACACAAAAGGACAAAGAAGATTTTTTCCCCCTTTTTAACCACATCAGACACAAAACCATCATCAGCTGCCCAGATGAGCTCAGACAAACACAGAGACACTAATTGTGTTACACTGTTTCAAGCAGCCCCAGCTATCAAACTCCAGCATGTCTCACAGCCTCCTCTAACCTCGTCAAACTCCCTCTCAGGAGTGTGTGCTGGTGTGTGTGTGTGTGTGTGTTCTCGTAGTCAGTTTGTTTTGGCTTAGAGACAGGTCGGCCATCATCACCTTGGCAAACAATTCCAGGAATCCGCCATAAATTATTCATTTACACAAGCTCTCCCTGTCTCTCTCCCTGTCTCTCCCTCTGCTCCTCTCACCCTCTGCCTCCATCCAGGAAACAGACATGACCCCCTAATTCAGCACCTTCTCTGTTTGCCTCATTTCATTCAACAAGTGAGCAAACTGATACGCTGAATAAGAGATGTATGGATTAAAGTGTTTCTCTGATAACTATAGACTTGAGAATCAGCCAATCACAATATATCTCTAATAAAAAAACCTGACCTCTTACATTTGACTCAACGATCATTACACAGGTGTTGTTTCCTTACTCTCTTACAATTATCGACCTTAAACCAACTGTTCTTTTGGTTTTGGATCTGTGGATGATTGAAATTAACTTTGTCAGCAGTGACACAATAATTTCTTTCCAAATAAACTCAATCTGTTTTTTTTTTTTATTGACACGCTATCTCGTCCCTTCTGCACAGAGCAGTCGAGCCACGCCATCGTCGTCCTGCTTACTGATGCTGATTTGATGAAAATAAAAACACTGCTGTGCTTTTGAGGGGCACATTTCAAGAACTCCCAGACGGCTCGGGTGTCATGACAAACAGAAAGAAAGTATCGCTGAAGTGCTTTGATATTAGCTCCAACTATGATCTGATCAGGTGATCAGTTAGGGCACTATTATAGAGAGCGTGGATCGCCACCATAGACTGTGTATAGAATGGACAGCGTGGCTCTGCCTTTCACTATTGTTCAGTTCTGAAGCAAAAATACTCCTGTCATGGCGTTGCCACTGTACAGCCACAGTCTGCACAGTAGAGAGTATGACAGACTCTGAGAAAATCTGAGTGGAGCCAGGAGACAAAAGACATTTTGTTTTTTTTTTCTTTCAAAAGTCTCATCTCTTCTTGGCTCTCCTTCCTGATGAATGTCACTAGTCCTGAAAAAACTACACATGAACGGCAGCTCTCAATCATCGTTCAACGAGACGTAAAACCTTGTTTGTAACCTCGAATAACTAATGAAAAAGAAACTTCTCAGAAAAAAAGAGGACTTAAACACAATGGAGACTTATAATACATAATAAATATCACTACAGCATACGGATGTGAGAAACATTTTAGCAAGGTTTAGCGATTTTTAAAGTTTGACCATAGCTCCATTAGGATGAATGGGGAGACATAGTTTTTGACCTATACTGCAGCCAGTCACCAGGGGGAGCAGTTTTTGTGGGGACCTCAGTCTGAGCAGTCTCAACAAACCTTTGGAAGAAACTGAACCACTCAGAGGAGTTAACTATAGCATCAGCTAAATATATGTAAACTGACTACATTCATTTAAATCCTGATTTAAAACACTATTTCAGCTTGTTTAATATTGTAATGTGGACAAGCAAACTGTTGTGAAATGCAGCACAGTAGAATTTTGAATATGCAATATAAAATGCACTTAGTTAGAAAGTAGTTAGAGATTTAAAAAATTGATGCCTTATTTAAGTAACAATCATTGAACAGCCCTAATTGAAATGCTCGCTATGCAGACGCCACATTTCGGGCAAAAGTGAAGACTGCTATTAAACAGCAGCAAACAGCTGCTTACAGAATGAAACAGCCAATTATATCAGCAGCTTACAGAGCATGCTGATGGTTGACTCTTTTGATATACCTCTTCATGTACCTTTTACTTTCAATTTACCAAAACAGAGAAGTGAAATCAAAACGCAGACAAGCTAACGAGAGATAAACAGAGACCACGACAGAGAAAAGAGGTGGAGAAAAACAAAGCAACCCACACCACAGAGTCAGCGGGGCATGTTGCTGAGGCAGCCTAATGAGCTGCGCTAATTAAAATCACTTATTGACAGCAAGCGAGGGTGATTACCTCCACCCTGTACTCTGTGCCATCATAAGAGACACTGTCAAAACAAATTACCCCCCGGCAACTGCACACATCGCTCTGCTAGCAACCATTCAGATCAGCAGCAGCAGGGAACAGGAAGTTGTGTTTGTGTGAAGACAGAACTGGTTTTACCATTTCCAGGATGCAAGTATTTAGTATTATGTGTGTTTGTGCGCGTGTGTGTGCATCCATTTTTGTGCGTGTGCATAATATGTGTGTGTGTGTGTGTGTCCATTTGCAGGGTTTTCAATCCAGCTTTGCAGCGATAACAGCACAAAGTGGGTTTATCATGCCTTTTCCCTCACATGCATAAATCTTCTTCACAGGCAGAGTAATATGCCCGCCTGCATCCAATAATCCACCCTCCTCCCCTCCTACCAATAACAGGGACCGCTAAGGGCTGTCTGTTTACCTCTCGCTGATGTCATCACAAACACTCGTTCACCAGGGAGGGAGAACGAGGAGAGGAGGGGGAGGGAGGTGGCAGGAGTCATGCATTATTCAGAGTGCTCCGTCGACTCCACCAGGCTTATTGATAAACAAAGGAGATGGGCAGGAGAGGACCAGTCGATTAACCCATTTACCCCCAAAGTCTCTCGCTCCTTTCCTGTCTCCTCCTCCTCACACCCTCCCCCCTCCTCCTTCGCTTTGTCCACTGCCACCAGCAGCCTCCCAAAACCACCAGCGCCGTCCCCCCCTACCCCTGCATCGCTTCAGCCTCCTTGTCGGTGATAAGTGCCTGACAGAAAACGCTTGAGAACGGGAGGAGGGGGTGAGGCAGTGAGCTCCTTCGTAAACAGAAAACACCTAGTTAGCACACACACACATCTACACACACACGCACCACGTGCCTGGAGAAATCGTCCTAAGCTGATGAATTGTGCAGTCTGCCGCTGTTCCAACCGGGCCTCCCTCCCACTGATGCCATTAACCTTCTGGATCTGAGGGCCACGCAGCCTCCTCTCCACCTCCCTCTTTCTTCCTCCGCCCTCATACATCATATCACACAGCTAATGACACAAGAGCCATCATTCACTTCACATCACTGGGGTGGCGGGGCAAACGGAGGGGGGAAAGCAATAAAAAGACGTGAGGCCACATTGAGGTTGGCAAAGGAGAATCCAGGAGGCAAAAGGTGAGAGAGAAGTGAGACAGAATCAGCAGAAATGGAAATGGAAGTGTAGAACAGGATCCCATTAATCTTTTTTCCTTTTATTAGATAAACTGAATAAAAGATTACGCTGATGTCTGTTGATACAAAAGAAAACGTGGGTGTCACGCAGCTGACTAAGCAGCCTGGGGTCAGGTCTGTAGCCTTAGATTGTGCTTCTGGCTCCTACAAATGAATGAGTTCTTGCATTAAAGGCTGTGTTATCTTGTCATCAGAATATCAAAAGTCAACCGGCCTATTACAGCCATCACAACGTGGTACAGCTCTCATTCTGGGGACAAAAATACTTCCAGAAGCTGAAATCTTATGCATCTTGCTGGAATTTAAAAAACGGCTAAAAATGCAGTGATATGATTTCAGTTTTCATGAACGAATCCTGACTTGCCATCAAATTTTTGCTTATTTTTTTTCTAATTTAAGACTTATCAAAACTCAATGTTTGTCTCTTTATTTATAGTCAATACTGCCTCTGCAAGAAAATACACACACTGGCACAAATGGGTAGCATGCAGCGAACACTTCTGCACCATAATGTCTGACGACATTAACTTGTCAAGCAACAAGATGCCAAGAAACACAAAAACAAATTCAGTGAAGGGAGCGCGAGCTGTCATCCAGAGGGTTATCACATCATCTCAGCTGACACACATCCTCTGCCAGATCTCCTAAGCTTTCGGTGCCTTGCTCTGGGACACTTCAGGAGTGTGAATTCTCTGTGTTGTAAAAACCTTCTTAAGTACTCGGATGGAGGGATCGACCCACCTGCCTTCAAAATGTTAGGTATTGTAGAGGCACAACAAAAACAGCAGAATGTGAAACCCTGCTAACATGATTTAAACACATCTGCCTCCCTCTCCGTTCCCTCTGTGCCTCCAGTGGACTGAGTTGGCTCTCTGGGTGGTGGAGAGGAAACAGCAGATATTTTTTTACCCTGTTCATGTGTGGAAGTCTTTCCACTGCAGCATGATGCCCAATGCTGGGTGGCAGCTGAACTAATGAGCTTTTAGCCCGGCTGGCACTGGGGAGGCAGACACAGAATAGTGCAGGCATATGTGCACACACACACACACACACACACACACACACACAAACAAAGGCATACACATTCAGAAGGACAAACCACAGAAAAACACATTCTCTCAGACTGTCTGCCAAATACTTTACTTTAATCTTATCAAACCATCCCCATCAGGCAGCGTGCCCTCTGTGTTGTTGAGCCTGTCAGCGTTTTCACGACAGAAAGCCGGTATGTGTTCGCCTCCTGAAGCCGTTTAAGGATGAGGGTAGACACTGAGGTCAGGTGTGTGTGTGTGTGTGTGTGTGTAGGTGTGTGTAGGTGTGTTTATGTTCCTCAATCACAAGGGAAGAAAAAAACAGCAGTGTTTTGGCTGTACACACACATTCTCTGATATGGCTACATACCTGTTTGTGCATCTCAATGTTGAGCCCATAGGACATCTCGTAGTACTGTGGAAAAAATGAAGATAAACAACGTTAGAAGAGAAGACTGCTCTGTGATTAGAGGCAGACATGATCCTAGTTTGGTATCTATTATCATTTACTGCACTGACTTTCTCAACTGTGAGTGAAATACGGATTTAAAACTTAGTGATTCACTGATGTAACATCTTTATCAGAACCCAAAAAGAGACACGCTCAATTCTTTCTGCAGCTCACTCTCAGAGGTGAGCGGTTAAAAAAAGACACCGGAGAGGTTGACAACTTCATATTCTGAGCGACCACAGACGACAGCAGACTGACTACTGTCCTCACTACTTCTACCCCACGCTGCCAGTTTCTGCTACAAACAGTGTCTATGGCTTCAAAAACCCAGCACAGAGCCAATACTATTATTGAAAGCAACATTATCTGCCTGCGATTGCCAAAAAAGCTTGTGAGCCCACCAACAGAAACAAACTAAAGCCGAGTAGTTTGTCTGTCTTGTTTATCAAACATGCAGCTAACAGCTTCCATTTATTATATCTACTCCCACCACCTTCTGGTCCCTCGCAGGGAAAATAATATTTAACAAACGTACTGCTGCGTTTGGTTAAATTCAGTCCTTTCATGTACAAACAAGATAAGCACACACACATACATACATAAACTTGCAGCGAGGTCTGAGTTACATCACGTCTTAGATAAAGATTGTCCCTTCTCTCCATGCTCACAATGCAGCTTTTCCTGTATGAGAAAGACCCTTTGTGTCGGCTTTTCTTTGCAGAGGCAGAGAGTTCTTTGTCTCTGTTTGATCATCAGGAAGCTCTGAGCTGAATATAATGTGTTTTAATTGCAGCACTGGAATAGTTTTGCATGCAGCCCCTTCATTGATCTTTAAAGATGTGACGCATTTCTTTGATTTATCCCAAGAAAAAGGTTGGAAGGGAGTAAAACTTACTTCACAAACGGTGCACTCACTTTACTAGAATCTGCATATGGAGGAGGGCTGCATGCTCACAACAACAGATTGCAGGCTTTTAACAAAACTTGTTGGTTTTGAGGGCTGTATCTACTTCACTGGCTGATTCACCAGCTGATGTTTTCGTTGTGTAAGGAAATAAATCAGGTGATTATTCTTTTTTTTTCCTGTGATAACTACATAATGTTATTTTACAAAAGTATGTGTCCAACTCAGTGATTCAGGTTGTTGCACTGATGTTCTAATCTGGTCCTACAAGTAATCGATTGCATTGAGCAAAAATATAATTTGTGTCATTTTGCACTCACTAAATTTAAACAAAGAGAGAACTAACATCAGTTGAAAAAAAACATTTCCCCACACTGGGATGTTTGGTTATGGGTAACACCTGGCCTGCAGTTGTTCAGTTATTTTTATTGTTCGAGAAAAACCCACTGTGAAGCCCCTAGGTGTGTCAAAGCGCTTGAATGACCCCGTGCTTCGCCCTGGGGAAGTTAAGAAATAAAAGGACATGCAGGAAACCCTCTGATTCATGCACACAGCAGACAGACCAGTCATTAACCCCCTGTGGGTCGTGTCGGGTGTGTGAGGGAGGGGTGACGGGGGTCATAAAGAAGACCCCAGAGCCATAGAGGGGGGTCGTCTCACCCAACAATCAATAGTTGGATATTTGACCCCTGCTTGAGTTTCAACTCCCCCACCCCTCCTCCACACACCCCCACCCTGCACCCTCTTACCCAATGAAAACACAGGCGTGACTCAACAATACCATGCAGAGAGAAATGCTAACATGGCCTTTGCAAAACACCACCTGTGACTGTTCACCTGAGGCTAAAGGGAGGAAACGCTTTTAAATCAGGTTCAGAGCTCCACAACCAGTGCTCTTACCATGACGTAGTGACGCTGCATCTCTGTCTTCTCATTGGCCAGTTTGTCGTACTCCACTTTAAGACTTTAGAAAGGGAACAAACAGAAAATTTACTTTGTGTTAACATTTGTTTAATGTTGTAGTTTAAAGGCTTTGTACATGCAAAAACACAAGGACGGGTTTATGTTTGAGCATAAACAGAGAAGATTTGTTGCATGAAGCTATAAAAAAACTGAGCAAAACAAGAGCGGCTTCCTCTTCCTATTCTTTCCAGGAAGCTCACGCTGTTTACAGAAGGCTGATCATTACCTGTGGTACTGCGCCTGCAGGAACTGAAACTCGTCTTTGATCCTGTCGCAGGACTCTGCTACTGTGAACTTGAAGCCAGGCTGCCCCGGCTGGTGAGGTGCCTGAAAAAGGTTAGAGATACCACAGTAGCAAAGTCAAGTCATCATAGTATGTATAACAGCTCCAGAGAGATTTTCTTTTGATTGTTTACTTCACATTTCCCCGGAGCCCTGAGAGCTGTAGAAATGAGCTGAATCCACTCATCATGTCGAGTGTCAAGGCACAGGTCAGTAAATCCATTCAGAAAGTAATGTTTCATGACAAAAACAGTATTATAAGTGGGAATTTCTAAAAAGCACACCCAAAGAATTCTTGCATATTTTGCTGCTTGAACATACAGATTTGAAAGTCGTGGGTGTTGATCTGCATTCAACAAAACGCTCCGATCTTTTTCGAAAAAAAAAAAAAAATACAGTCTCCCACTTTCTCTCCTGCAGAGTGAGGCGACTCGGGGAGCGGGAGTACAGACCATAAATAGTAAGGTGTGGATCAGCAGCTCTTCTCTGAAGAGCTAATTAGTCTACTTTGAAGGGCGGTGTATTTGCATCAATTTACAAATAGTGACATAGACAGCTACTTACCGGATGCCGGCCTTGTGGATACATGTCGCGTCCTTTACACAAGGGAATTTGGTTTGTTGTCTCTATATCCGTAATCCCAGTGAAGGTGCAGCAGATCACCGCCGCCCCCTCCCCTGTGCGCGCAGGATGGCGGCGGACAAAGCCCTGCTATCGGCTGCGAGGAGCACACTCAGACCCCGACCACTGGATGTATCACCTCGCCTTCCTTTCCTTTTTTTTATCTAAACAAACAGAAAAAGGGCAGAAGCTGACGATCTGGATCACTTTTGCTGCAAAATACAGACACCTTGGCTGTAACCGACCGGATATTAAAAGATTTACGAATTTAATCAGGCTAGTCTCGTATTTGCTACTTCCCAAAATATAAATAAAGTAGTTTTTAGTACTCATTGTGACATTTTTTAATTGGTTCAGTATTTTTGTTAAAAAAAAAATCTATCAAACACCTCGCTTTGCATTGTAAAGCAGGATAAACAAAGAGCAAAAATAAAAAAAAAATGTATTTGATCCTTGGTATCAAATAAATCTCAAAGTTGGTACTTTCAATCACACGCCCTGAGCGACATTCGGCTTCATTTTCTCGTAAATCTAACGAGTTGTTCCCCAACAAAGGGAACAAGATCATACAGAGAAGCTTCTTTTTGGTGGTCCGGGAAGATCAGAAAACAAGAAGCTGCTGTTTTCAAAGCCACACCACCACCAACACCACCCGTCTTGTTAGCGGCTCTCTTCATGTCGCCCTTTTTACCTTTGTCTGGACTGATTCCTCCTCTCTCCTCTGCACAGGTAAAACGTATACTATCCAGACACAGCGCTTTATATCCTCAACCTGTATCCGTCAACACGAAAATAATACAGGCGAAAAAAAGCTCGGTCGTCGTTTCTGTTTTCCTCCACTTCTTTTTTCCCTCTTGAGAGTCCTTTAAAACCCCGGTGATCCCGAAGCGGAGAGAGTCTCTCCGTCCGGTCGGACGTTGGAAACCCCTCAATTGAAGCGAATTGTCGGCCAGTCACAACTTCAAAGAAAGCCTTAATTAGATCCAGTGGTGGTAACACGAATCTTCAAGTACGTCCAAGATTATTTTTTGGCGAATAACCGGGTTAATTTTCTTGAAAATGTCGGCCGTTGTGAAATTCACCACTAGCTCGCTGTTGGGTATACCCAGCTCCACCGCGCGCGCTGTACCACACACAGACTGTGCACTGACACGAGGACCCGACTGCCGAGAGAGGGCCCTGCACTATCCAATCAGGTTCTTCGAAGGAGTTTAGCAACGTTGACCAATCACAGCACAGGATCCCCACGTGGGGTTACAGCGATACCCGGGCCTCTGATTGGGCTGTGAAATGTGACCTCACATGTTCGCCATTTTGGATCTGAAGTGACATTCAGAGCGTTCAACAGCTTGTTCAAAACAAAGACAATCATTTATATATCCGTGGATTACAGCTAGTGTCTCTGCGTTTGAGAATACGAGTTAAAATGAAGGAGTGTTAGTGTTAAGATTTTGAAGATTCAAGTACATTTTGCGGATGTAAACAGGTGAACAACCACACATTATTTATAGACGCATTTGGCTGTAAATTTGCATGAGCTCGTAGCGTGAGCCGTTAGAAGTGAAAGTGCGCAAGCAATGGCTGAAAGATTTAAATTTAAAATGTGAAAAACACACTTTCTGCTCAATATTCAGGGAGGTGTAGAGGCGCCAAGAAAAAGAAATCAGCTCTGTTACTATGCCAAGAATAACAGGAGGTCGTAGAAATTCATTCAAGACCCGAAGTGTTCAAAAGATGTGAATACCGCTTAATCTACGGCAGAGTGTCCTCTGAGTGACTTGAATTGATCGACCTATTTCTAACGAGACCTCAAGCATCTACAAGCTTTCCTATCAGCAGCACTAGGTGGGCTACAACACGTCTGCGCGTGAGGAGATCAGCCTATCAAGTGTTGCTCACTATGCTCGCCCCCACGTGGGTCCCCTCTCCCGTCTCTTCAAACGGTTTCAACCAATGGCGTTCGTGCTGTCTCTCGTCGGGGATTGTGATTGGCTGAGTGTAGGAAAGGCTGTCAGTCAGGAGCAGTGGTTGTCAATCAAACCCACGTTGGGTCCGGCGCTGACAAATGCCTGTGCTCCTCTCCCTCCTGCCTGCGAATAGAGCCTGGAATGGCTGCTTAATTAGCTTCGAATGGCTTTTCCTTTCAGCTCAAACAATCTGTCACTACCATGTGGTAAAAAGAGCCCTGCATAAAACAAAAGCAGGAGAAAAAAAAAGCCAGTAGGGGCTAAATATCAGTTTGATTCCCCCCTCCTCCTTCAACCCCTCCTCCATGAAAACATTTTCTGCAAAACAAAGCTTTTACCTCGCTCAAACATTGGCTCGTTACACCCATCTGTTTTTATCCTTGCTTCTTCTGAAATTATATTCATTTATTAATCACAGTTGCCATTGAAGTCCCCTTAATGTTTGAACCGTTTGGATAAGGTTTCCGAATTTCCCCCAAAATAAAGACATAGGTTTCTTCAGCCAATATAGGCCTATTTATGTTCTATGGAGTGATTAGGATGTTGTTAAATGTAATAACAGTAATTTCAAAGACTTAAGAGATGTATTACCAGTACTTTGAGTTCAAAATGACCCAAAAAGTATAATCATGATATATTTTTGACATTTTGCTGTGTCTTTCCATTAAAATGTCCACAAATTTATTCAGTCACATATTTAATAAGTGTTATATAAGTGATGCAGACGGTAATTCTAGATTCTTTGTGAACCTCAGACTTAAATTAAAGATTTTTTTTCAGCTAAACAAAGGGCCCAAGATTTAACAAGTAGGCCTATAGTCCTCCCAAATTTTGAACATAACTGAAGCTAACATGCTGCGAGCTTTAGCTGTTGCTTAGCAACAAATGTATCCCTCCTGCAGATGCTCTGACATGAGCTGGGATAATAACTCATGCACTGAGGGCATGTCAGGGAGCTATACACTCACTAGCAGATTTTGAAAGCTTTTATTGTCTCACAACACTTCCTAACTGAAGAATTAACTTTGTATAGATTGAGTTTTAATAATAGAGAAAGAGCAGCCTATACTTAGTGTGAGCAACTCATACTCTGTGTTTAGACCTCTTTGCTGCTGCTTACAGGCTCTAACAAACACTGTTTTTAAAAAAAGATTTTAAAAAAGACATATTTTGAGGTTAGACTAAATAGCAGAAATATTTTTATTTTTTAATTCTATTTGTATTTTTCCTTAAATCACCCCTGTTATAGCTCAACAAGCACAACACTAACATTATTCTTTGTCTTTTTATGGCAGGTGATACTGTGTTTAGAGGTGCATTAACACCAGCTGCTTCACCTTTACACCCACTTTAGTCCACAACACGTGACCTCCACTCCCTTCTAATCTCTATATCTTTCTGTATTGCACAATGTTTCAAGTGTCTGAGTATTTAGAAAAGCACTATCAGTTATTATCATTAGCACTGTACTGGGCGAAACAGAACTACAACAGTAGTGTTTAAATGCTGGCATCACTTACACTTACAGAGAAGTGAGTGAATTGCGAAAGAAACACAAGTGAATCTTGTCGCTGGTAGTTATTACAGACGTGATGCTTGTCTCACAGGTAACAGTTAATTTCTGTAAAACTAATTAAATTCCATTTTTAAAAAAAACAACAACTTGTTCACCTTTTTAAAACCATAACTTGATGCTGCAAAAGTTTTGCTATCAGCTTGGCCATTGTTATTTCCCCTTTCAAAAACCAGTAACTGGTAAAGTCTGTCCTAGCATACTGCAAAACAGATCAAACAGAATAGTTACACTGCAAACTACTTTCACTGTGAAGAAAGGCTATACTTACAAATTTGCTTCTTAAATATAGAATAGGAGAAATAAACTCAAAATGAGCAGGGTAAGTGCTTTAATTTTCTGCCGACCCAGCCAGTCAAACAGAGTTAGCTGTAGGTTTGGGTTTTAGTAGGGTTTGTCTTTGTGGATGTTTTCTAGTTTAATGTTTCAAATTTGCATCACCTTGTTTTGTGAATTAAAGAGCAACACCTACTGATTGTAAAGAATACTATACAGATTTTTTTACATTAGGAGGCATCAGGACTTCACAAAAAAGCAGCAACCTCCTGAGTAATGTGAAGTCCATGCAGAAATGAAAAAAAAAAAAAACAAGCAAAACAAACAACTGCAGTTCCTCAAGTGTCCACATGAGGTTGGTGGCAAAAGCTAAGAAAATCCCCAATAAAACACCCATGTTGAAATGCTTATTTCTTGAGCAAAATCAAACATATTTACTCTATGCAGGGGGGAAAACACACACACACACACACACACACACACACACACACACACACACACACACACACACACACACACACACACACACACACACACTACGAAGGTTAAACTGTTGGGAACATATCTGTTTAAATTGTCCAGATAGCTTCATAGCTTGCCTCAGCTCCCCCTCTCTGCCTGTTTTTGAGTTAACTGAAAGTTATCAGCTTATGTCAGCATTTCCAATATGGCATCCACTGTCATTTAGCTCTAAAATGTCTCTGCAGAAACAAGTGAGCGGTGTCATGACTACACCCATGTTTTTTTACAGTCTATGGTCATAGCCTTGCCAAAAAATGTTGAATTATACTAAAAAGGTTGTATGAAAGCTCATTATACATCCAGGCTGAAAGGAGTCATTCTAATCTTTTAATATGCCAACTCAGTTTTAATAAAAAAGAACCAGAAGGTCATTATGGTGTAAAAAATATCTTTCATCATCTTTTAGTGAAAGAGAAAAATCCAGGGAAATAATTTCCTCTCCATCGTTCATACTTTGACCTTTGACCCTGGACACACATACTTGCAGAGTGAGTGTGTGATGACTGTACAGGAAGTTTGACCTGTTCTGAAATCTTTTGAATTCACTGTTTTTTTTTATGTGAGTATTATCTTCCCTTCGTCAGATGTGTGTATTTATGCAGACTTTCTGATTGCTTTGTTGATATTTGTCAGTTTGCGCTCACTGAGGATCCTGGGATCGGTATGTGTGGGTCCAGCAGTGTGAGGATGTTGGTTATCTGGGAACAGGCAAACACAGCGGCGGTCTCCACAGACCCCAAGACTGATTCAAGAACCACATACAAACAGACATTATCATACGGCTTTATCTGACACACTGAAGACTGTGGACGTGTCTCTCTCTCACACACACAGATCCACTTTTCATCTCACTCAATAGACAGTGGCCTAGATTAAGCAGCAACAAAGGAGTGGGCTTCACCTCTGGGATAAGGGGGGCGGTCCACCCTTGTAGACCTCTGCACTGTTTATTTGCACTGGAAACCCAGACGCTGTGAAACTCCCACTCTGAGGCGCTACACAAATATTGGGGCTATTTGCAGAGGTGGTTTTAATTCTTTACAGAGCAATGATTGGCTCCTTTCATTACCATCCCTGCAAGAGCTCAGCCAATGTGCAGCTCCAGCTTCCCAACTCAAACCAGTCCCAATACAAACATAACAGATTTATATTTTTAATAGCTTTAGTGGCTGCTGAAGACCTAAATCTCATTTCTTCTTTGTATGGTTTCATATTCTCTACTTAAACAAATCCTCAAACCACAGCTTCTCTTGCAAACTGGTGCTGGTCCCCGCTTCTGCTGCACATGAGGATCCTGATACTTCCTTGAGAGGGGAAACCACATTCAGACTCCTCCAGTGTGAAAACAAGGAGGGGCCATGCAAAGTCATAAAGCTGCTTGTGAGATGTTTGGTGTAGCATGTGAGAGGGTTTTATATGAGGCAGGGTTGTGTATGGCTTCAAACATGACAAGTTCTTTGTTTCACGTGTAAAAAGTCTTCAGTGGAGCTGTTTAGTTGTCAGCATCACCATCAGATTAATTACCTCATCCATTCAACCATTCCTGTCATTCTTTCCTCAGAGGAGTGCATCATGGGAGTCTCGTGGTCTGGGTGGTGGGATGGCCGAGGCAGTGTTGTGAAGCACCCACTGGCGAGGGATTATTGACATGCTTTCACAGGCGAGTTCAGGCCATGAAAGGAGACATTCCTCATCACAATGGACCCAGTGTGTGTCGCGGGGGCTGCAGACATGAAAAGGGGCCCCCAAGTGTAACACTGTGACTCGTCAGACTGTAATCAGTGCAAACAAGATGAAAGAGCCTTATCAAAAGAGACAAACACTGACATGAGAAGGGTCTGGACAAAAACAGTGAGGGCTTTTTTCTGAATAAAGTCCCTGAATTTGTTTGTATTAACGGCTGCTGTTTGTAACGTATGTGTCTGCATGTGCAGGACAACAATGGGACTTCATGCATTTGGTCTCTGATGCCATCATCTGCTTCACCTTGCATGCATAAGGTAGTATTGTTGTATCCAGTGTACTGCTGAACCGGCTGGTGTGCAAAAATATTCTCAAATTTGTATTTGTATTCATTAACGGAGGAAGCGCGTAACACAGAGCTGAATTTTAAACACAAAGAGGATGTTGAGGAATTTCTTGCTTTGAAAATCCTTTCTGATGATGTGCTGTAATCCCCCCTTGAAAGAGAGCCCCTTCCTCTGCAAAGAAAACCTGAGAGGAGTAAGCTCTTTAAAAACACAGCTGTCTATCAGGACAGATTGTTAAGGTACGAAAGATAAACAAGAGGGGAGAAGTGAGAAAAGACAGGAGGGCCCCTCCAAGTGACTCCACACATTTTCTTTTGTTCTTGTCTTTTAAGAAGCGTGGAGTTATTTTATCACAGCGTTAAAAGACTGCCTCATTCCAGCTTGTACATTTATGTGCAAGATGTTCAGAGTTATTCTTAGACATAATTCATACAGCTAAACCTCCTACTGCTGGCACTGTTGAAAAAAATGGGACTATGGTTTAAAAGTGGTGAAAACATAATAGCAGCATGAATTGGTTTGTTTGTTTTTAAATGATTCATTTGTATTTGTATCATTTGTTTTTTATTCGGTAAAAGCAGCTTCATGTTGATGCAGGATATTTGAAGTGTTGTTTGGACCTGTTGCCCTGGAATGCAATAGTAACTACACAGCATTCTGAGTGTTTGTTGGACTCTCCGTGTTAATATGAAAAGAGTTCATAGTTGTTGATATCAAAAACATGATTGAGTCGTTTTTTTTCCGACTGCTCTGCTCAGCAGTAATGAATTCAGAATAGCTCTGCCTCTGGCGCTGTCTGTGATTAATAAGCTCATTTAGTCGCCACTTGTTGTGACCAGGTCTACAGGCCGGCCCGCTGTAAGGCTCTTTAGTGGGTTGGTGTTATTTTTTGTGATTACCATCCAAGTGGCTGCTGTAAGAGGCAGGTCAACAGAGCGACCTGATCCTGTCCTTCAGCTGAGAGGGAACCCAGTGATGACTGTGAGGCCCACTCTGCCTTTACCAAGTGAATGATAACACACACAGGGAGGTGACAAGTAGCCCTTGTACCACTGCAACTGCCACCAGTGAAACACAGAATAGAGCTTTTTTTCCAATACACCTTGTCTCACAGGAATCAGGCTTACATGTAATCTGTCCAAGTACTACACTGTTTGCAATGAGGTCTCCATGTCTCGTTTTATGACACAGCAGGTATATGTTCTTTATAAGTACTTTGAATGTAAACCCACATTTTAGTGATCTGATTCCAAAAAGATTTCCTTTTAAATCAGCTATCAGAACTTCTTTAAGGTTACACCACAACAAGGATAAATGATGTACAGTTACTGATGTCACTAAGCAAAGCTGGTGAATTAATGTACGGCCCTACAAATGACAACACAGCACTCTTTCCTCCCTGAATATGGGAGCATTTCTGTTCAATACTGACTGTTCGTAAAACTCATTTCAGTGCAAACTGTAGTTCTATCAGATAAAAGGCAATTCAGTTTTTCCAAAGAAATTCTAATAAAAACCAACCAACCAACCAACCAACCAACCAACCAATCAATCAATCAATCAATCAATTAATATAGCACCAATTCATAACAAATGTTATCTTAAGAGGCTTCCAAAAAGTGTTAACAGGTCCTAGACCTGTTAATGACAATGAATTTTATTATCAAGACAAGATAAGACGTCTGATCTCATCTTAACCCACCATGAGTACAGACCTTTGCAGCATTTATCAAGTGACAATAGAGAGGAAAAACTTTTCTTTAACAGGTAGAAACCTCGGACAGAACCAGATTCATGATCAACAGATATCTGAGGAGACTGTGTTGGGATTAGAGGAGACAGACAGACAAACGGACAGACACAGTGTACATAGTTCTGTGTTGTAGTGATGATCACAGGATACACAGTGCTTGATAGAGCTCCAAAGAGGACATTAGCTCCAATAAAGATGGTTCGTGGTGCTTCAAACCACAGACTCAAGATCTTCAGGGCACCTAAGAGTCAAATGAAACACTCAGAGTGTTAAAAATGGGACCTTTGATTAACTGATTCTTTTACCATGCTGAGCTGTTTATTATTACCGCTGCTTAGGTAATGTCAACAGGGAACTTTCTTAATGAGCTGACACAAATGTAGTACACACTGTACAGAGCATAGGACTGTGACAACTGAGACCTGGTTCTCATCCAGTCTGTTGAGCGGAGGGAATAATGAAACTCTGAAGGTTGGACTTGGTTTTGACTTCATTAAAGTAACTTTCTGAAACCAGCATACATTTTCTTTCAAGTATTAATATCAAACTTTACTTTATGAAGCCAATATAATTTCCCCTGGTGGAGGTTAAAGAATTCTGTTTCATCTATCAGCAGTGTCTTTGCATACTGCCAGATGCGTAAAGTGTCAATATTCCTCCCTTGTTAAACATAATACAATTGTCTAAGGAACTTCAGTGCAAAAGCAAATATGCACAAGAACTTGAGTTGAGTTGATACAGACCTCACATTTTATGGCATGGATTATCTGTGTATCTGTGTAAAGCCATTATTGACCCAAGTCTTAAATTACAGTAGTACGGTTCAGTGATGTGACGTAAACCAGAACATGTAAATATTTAAATAGCCTTTAATTAATTCTCAAAAATCAATAAAATATTTTCTTAATCAAATTTTCCCAGAGACTGTCGGTGTGCAGTGCAAACAGCATGTGATGGCTGTAACCCATCTATAAGCTGTTTAGCTGTTTAGCTGCCAGTTAATGACAAAAGAAGAAGACAGCATTAATGCAAGGGATAGTAAAACAAGTGTGAACCAGAAAAAAAAAACTGCAGGGACTTTGTCAATTGTCAAAAAGTCATGTGACAAACTTCTTAACTCATAAGTCTCATAAGTCTACTAAAACTCTGCAAAGAGAGAGAGCACCCAGCAGAGAGGAGGGAAACTTTCTGATTAATGTTTGATAGCTTCAGCTCCTGAAAGTATGCATGCTTTCTTAATATGAGCAGTGAATGTGAACTAGAACATAATATAATTGCAGACAGCTCTGTAAATTGAATATTGTTCACAATTTGCACTTGATGTTGTTCTCTCTGCTTTTAATGTTAAAAAAAAATTCTATTAGAAGAAAAGGATGTAAAATGTGTGAGAGCAGTCTGACATCATGGTGACATTTCAAACGTCTTCTCCATGTAATGATTTTTTTTTCATCAGTCACTCGGCGGGCTACCAGCAAACTGAGTTCATTATAGACCAGAGCAAAATGTAGTTTCCAAGGGAACAAGCCCCTACAAGCAGAGCCTCAGGACTGTAGAAAGATGAGGTGTTTGCACACATGTTCACTTCAGAGGGAACGATGTAACATTTATGCATGCTTATGGAGGGTACGCACTAAGGTGCGTGGCCTTGTGTGCGGCTTACGTGCACACAGACTCGCTCAGTCCGGTGAGATAAATGGAATGAGGTAAATCAGTGAGGAGATTGCAGCCAGGCCATCGATTTCATGGGTCATCAGATAATAGCCGGGCTTGCTCAGCACATGCCCTTCAGCACTAGGCAAAGGCTATCATTTAGTCAGATCAATAGCTCTAATTACCCCGCTCCACCCACTGCAATAAATTCTCAGCCGATCATATTGCCTTCAGAGGAGCTGGAACAGGAAGTACAGAACTGCTGATGTAATCGCACCAACCTGTGCTGCTGAATACATTTTCATATATTTCTACCTTTGTACTTTCACTGAAAGGCAGTTTACATCTCTCCACCAGTCAGGCCACCATTACACTCATGTAGGTCATTTAAGTGTCAGGGAATAATTTGACAAACAATCAGCAGTGAATATATGTGAGCATTTAGTTGCTGTTCTTAGCTTGTTGAAAGTCTACATCGTGCCAGCCTGCTAAGTGTTAGGGATCAAAACTGTTCTGCAGAACAGATCCAAAACTGAGGCAGGTTTTCACTCAAAGCAGGAATAAATAAACACATATTGTTTTTGGCAGTCACCTCACCGATTTACTGAGTTATCCAACATAACAAACTGTATTTATGGAGGAAATAAACATGAGGCAGAGGCGAAGATAAGCACAGAAGAACTAAAAAGGGCCAGCAGTCCAGACTGATATGGCAAGCTGTAAAACCACTACAGATGTTTTATACGGCTAAAACATGGCTGTGCCTCAAGAAGCATCTTATTTATGATCCTTTACATGTGGAAAACAATAAATAGTTATTTATTAGAACAGAAAAACATTTTTTAAAAAGTGTTTTAAAGTGTAATAAGTGTTCAAATTAAGCTTACACAAAGTTTCATCTCAATCAGACCCAGAGTTTTATTTTGATCACCCTGTGACCTTTAAAAAAAAGGAAAAAAATGGAAATATATATAAATTTGAAAAGAGGGTCTGGATGATGGAGAGATGTATAAACTGCCATTCAGTGAAAATACAAAGGTAGGAATATACAAAAATGTAATCCACAACACTGATTACATCACCAATACTCTACTTCCTGTTCCTCTGAAGGCAATATGATTGGATCATGTGATGTTTTCTAAAATTGTACCAATCAAAGCATGACTGGTTCAAAAGATGTTGCTAAGAAAGTTATTTTTTTATGCAAACAAAAGCATATTCCTACGACTGACTGGTGACCAGTCCAGGGTGTACTCCACCTCTCGCCATAAGCCAGCTGGGATAGACTCCAGCCACCTGCGACCCTGAACAGGATAAGCAATATAGAAGATGGATGGACAAAAAGCATCTAATGTTAGTTTGCATATTTCCCCCAGATTAATGAAAAGAAGCATGACAGGAAGAACAGACTTAATGAGCAAGTTTCACCTTCACTCAGGTCTGGTTAGATTTCCTTTCAGCACTATCATTGAGTCATTAACTCACCCTACACACCAAAACACAGACAAACAGGCAGACAACATCCTGTGTTAAATACCTCAAGCCGTCCACTTAAAAAGCAGTGCTGTTGTTGTTGTTGTGCCCTCCCTCGCTCTCTCTGTCCCTCACCTCTAACATGCTGAGTGCTGCTATCCTGCTATCAGGTTTCTCCACACTCAGAGCTCTGCAGTGCTCCACTTATCACAGAGGCTGGCACACTGCCTGCAACCATCATTTTCTGTCTTTCAGCCTCACTCAGACAGAGGAAACAACTCTGACGCTCACACAGTGGTAACCTTTAACATGTCCAAACTGAGGGGGGCGCTAGTTTGGCTTGTGGTTGAATCACTTGCTTTATGTGCAGAGGTTGTGGTCCTGTAGGTGGGCGGCCTGTGTTTGGTTCTGGTCCATGGCACTTTGCTGCATTTCACTCTCAGTCTTTCCTCTCAATTTCACTGTCACCCCCCCCCCACACACACACACACACATTTACCATTTAACAAGCAGTGAATTTAACATGTAGTGAATGCGTTGTGTGGTTCTGCACACAGGAAGACAAACAGCTGTAAATATGGTTACAGGTCGTTTCTAATAAAGCTTTGCAACTTATTACAGGAGACTGATCCAAATGATGTTTGCTTGAGCTTCGAAGGAGATTCATGAATTCACTTTCATCTGGGTCTTCTCAGTAAGTGTGTTTATGTCCTTATGTGTGTCCATTAAATTTCTCTCACACTGTGGTGCCCCCATGCTGGCAGGTTGTTGCAATGCAGGCTCTCATCCAAACACATCTAAACATGCCCAGCAGCTGGCCTCAGGGCTGGAGGAGCTGTTTAGCCCATAATAGCGACTGATTAGAATACCAGTGGCAAAGCTTGAGTCAAAGCAGTCGTTGACAGGGCATATTAAGCAAAGTGGGGAGTCCGGCCGCCGGGATTTGATGATGCCACTGGGGAAACATGTGCTGGCCTGCTCAGAGGCTCTTTAACACCATAGCTCCAAACAGCTGATAACTCCATCCAAGAGAGTGGAGGAGGTCATCCAACAGCACTGCAACAGGAAACTGACAATATAATAATGAAGCTCCATAATACAGTAGTCAGTGTCAACATACTCCCAAAGAGTTGCTTCTTAAATATTGTGTCTTTCAATGACTCCTACAAAGAACATCACATCATTATGGGCTGCACTGAAAACAACTGCCAAACCAATATTAATTCTGACCAATTCATTATTATTTATCCTATCAAACTAATCAAGTTCCTGGAGGTGAAACCAACACACCTCCACAAACCCTTCTTGATTTTGATAGAACTGAGGTAACAGCTAAATTTAACCAGATCCATGTCAGGTCCGTCTCTGCTTCATCACGGCACTGGAGCTGACAGGTTTCAGTTCTAGTCAACATGTCAACTTCCACTGGTTCCACTCTGTTGAGTTCAGGTTATGTTTCGGATCTGGCAGAAGCCTACAAGGACAACATGGATGAGGAGCAGCTCAGCAATGGAGCGGGAAGCACAGGAAATCCTCAGTAACGTGACTCCAGCTGTCTTGAAATCTTGCAACTCAGCTGGACGGTGTTGACGGACAAAGGAGGTCCAGGCCAAACCGTAACTGAGTGGAGATAGACCTGAAACAGATCTGTCGTAAAATAATTCCTCCAAAAGAAGTTCCTGATAGTTTTATGAAAGAAATTGTAAATGATAATTCTGGTGTTTTAACCTGTCTAAAGGAAATGGGCAAACCCTCAAAACAAAAATAAAATTAATAAAAATAAAAATTGACTACGTCAACGGTCTATTCAGAACACAGTGGCTTCATGGCTCCTGGTTTAGTTAATCCTTGCTGAGGTGGGACCAGATTTTGATTTGTAGTTCTAATTTCTAGTAGCAAGTGTGCAGAAATGTTTCATCATCAGGCTGTGGCTCCAGGAGAACTGCCTGAGAGGGGAGCAAAAAAGGCTGAAATGCAATTCTGGAACCCATCAGCAGTCACCCGAGGACAAATTATCCGTTTTGGCTTGATGCTCTCAAATAGAGTTCTGCAGGCAGGTGCTGCTAAGAGTCTGCTCAACGATGCCATATCTCAACACCTACTCTTGTCTTGCTTCCCAGGTCACTATTTGAACAGGAAAACAGCCATAGAACAGGAGGACAGTCATGGCTGGCAGTAGTTTTCTCTGACCACTGGATGCTGTAAAAAGTTGGCTATTGCTTTAAGAGGCTGTAACACAGATGATACGCTCATGAGTCCCATGACTGTGGTCTTGTTGACTTAGTTTGAGACTTCTTTAACACAGCATGGTGTTGATTTTGGTAACAATGGTGCCATTCAAAGGAAGATGATGCAGGGTATTTCTGTTAGCATCAGGTAATCTTTTATACATTATTCCACAGAACCTGTCGATCAGGATGGACGTGTTTTCGTCATTCAAAGATGGTCACATCTGGCTCCAAGCAAACAAGATGGTCATGACCAAAACCTCTGACATACCGTGCATGATTGGTATGGGAAACCCTCGCTTTCTATATTATTTCAGAGTTCCTCTAAAGTCATGAAGTACTTTATCTAACAGAGCAGAAACACCAGAAAATATAATCCTGACACACGAAATGCAGTAAAATATTAATGAGGCTTTGGTCTTGGGGGAAATTTAATGTAATTCATTTTGTCATTGACAGAGAGCTATTAGCACCTTCCAACACTCCCCCAGAGATCCATCCTCTCCATGTTTGATTGTGTTTCACAGCTCTACAAAGTGCCACCTCAGTGTAATGAGTTGTTCATAATTTGTCGCCACTCTGCCTCTTTCAACAAAATAACCTTTTGTTCTGCTTTGCCGTCCACCTCGCTGCACTCTCCCAGGAAAGGCTTTTAGGGACAGCTACTTCAGCGAGGAAGAGCTGCACAGTGTGTGGAAAAAGGAACGCGCAGACACGTCTCTTACTTACATTATTGATGCAGAAAATGCATTCAGCTCCAGTCTTTTCAAAGCTAATATTATGTTAATAAGAGAAGTAATCATGCGAGATGTAGTGCACTTCAGAAAAGGAGGAAAATGTGCATACAAACATTAAAGTGACTAATGTAAATGCACCTTGCTGCCTTTCTGCCCCTGAATGCATCTGTTTAATGGTAATGGTCTGTCTGGGTTGATCTGAAGTCAAGGATGATGCACTGGGGTCTACACATTTTTCTCCTGTGAGCAACAACGGCAGTGCAAATGCACAAACACTCTTTTATGCATAATGACTAGATTTCCTAAAACAGTGAAGGTAATTCATCAGTTCTGTAGCATCAACATAAAACGATGTTACGGATATCTGTACTACAGAGTGTGATATCTTACAACAGAGTCCTTCTTCTATTGGCTTTGAGAGAGCCAGTTTTGAAATCTGCTCAATAAATGTTACTGGGAACTTGTTTGTGCTGCTCAGAGTATGTGGAAACTACAGTTCAAGACAAAAAGTTATTTATGAAGCTTACCTTTCATTGTCCTAAATATGTAGGATATTTGCTTGAGCTTAGCATCAATTTTCTTTTAAACGACTTCTGCAGAGAATCACGCCTGGCTGTCTGTAAAGAGGTTAAAAGCCTGCTCCCTTTTCAGCGTGGCACTTGTCGATGTTCATCACCAGGTACAGCCTCAAGCGCAAAAATGACGATCAGAGATTTAGCAGTTCTAAACTTTAAGTTTCATCAGATTACCAGGCACAAAATATCAGTTTTTTGTGACTTGTTCTGTTCCTACATTACCTGTAGATCTCTCAGGTCCTCAAACCAGGGTCATCCTTACAAAAAACAGGTCAATCAGGATGAAATAAGGGTGTAATCACTGTTCATTATCATCAATCTGTTGATTAAATGTATGCAAACTGGCTTGTTATTTAGATATTAAGAGTCTAGGGTCTCATGAAGATATATTTTTGAGGTTAATCAGATTTGAATTAAATGCAGAATCAAATTAATGTTAATTTATGACTGTTTTTCATCAGCATATTCATTTGAATCAAGAGACAGTGTGCCAGTAAACACACAACCACACAGCCTGCACACCTCCTCTCAGCGGACATATGTTCCACCACTCGACTGTGTTCACTTTTTACTAAATGAATATGCAAAAGAAGCCTTTCAGTTCAATCAGAGCACAGAGCTGTCAAGTAGAGAAGATTGTTGCCAGGGGCTGCACCAAAATTACAATTAAGCTGTCACAGCCAGAGTCAAGAGCACCCTCTTAAAGCCTTTCTCTCATTAATTGGGGTTTGGGGAGTACCTGGGTCTCCTTGGTAGCGAGGTTCAAGTGGTTGTTAGTGAATGACAGAGCAACTCCTTGAGCGGTTCAATCTTCCAGGGCTGAGAAGATGAGATTGTTACGAAACGTGATCAACAGTCTCTCAGGGGTCACGATGTGGAGCTTCAGCAGCTACATGAGTGTGTACTTTGCTTCATGCTCTTTGTGGCATCGCTCACAAATATGTTTTAGACACTGACTGAAGGGCCTCTCAAACGGCAGACGCTGGGCTCATTCAAAGTGGCACACACACACACACACACACACACACACACACACACACATATACCCCCCCCCCCCCCCCCCCACACACACACACACGCACACATACAAACAGAAGGCCACTGCATTCAAGCTGTTTCTAGGTGGTTTTGTGACCGATGTCTTCCTAACACACATGAGAAACTTTTGTAAAATAAACAGAAGAAGTAGAAGAGTAATGTGTCTGTAACACCTAATGAAAGAGAAAGAGTGTTTGCTACACCCGCCGACTTGAGAAGAAGACTTTTTAAGACAAACACTAATAAAGATCAGAAAATTAAAGCACCTGCTGAAGATAAAGGCTTCAAAACTCTGTTCAGAAAAAAAAGGTGACATCACAGAGACTATGTCATGTATTACACAGTCTATGATGTTTACAGGGCTGCAGCATAATTCAAACTCATCGTTTCCTCATTCTGCTAGAATTGTCATTAACAGCCTATCAGATCCAAAAATAGTAAAGATATTTACGTTTTTGTTAATAAGATGACACACATGCCAATGGTGAGGATTTCTGACTGAGAAAAAGGCGACGTTTGAGGATTTGGTTTAACTGCTGAGCTGTTTTAAGCTGTAAGATAGCGGTGACAATGGCCTGGGTCAGGAGGGTAAAAACAATTAAATCTATACTAAACCACATCATCTGCCTCAAAGTCATTAAGATGTTCTCCCAAAGATAGCAGTTAATGAGATTAAAGAAGCAAGCTTTAAGTAGCCAGCTGAAGTAGGCGGGCTGAGCTGAAGACGAGCTGTACTGGCTCACAGAATCGGCAGTGTGGGGATTATTTTATATCAGTGATCCCTCTGAATTATAATGTTCTGTGCTCACTGGCAAATGAGGAAATCAGAGTGAGACTCATCTGTCATTATTAGTCAAACGATATATTGAAAAATTAGTCAGGGGTGTTTGTTTGGAGATCTATTACTGGGTTATGTGTGTAAATATGAGGAGGGATTTACTTTCTTTAAAGGAAAATCCATCGTGGCATGGATTTAAATTTCTACTATTAAGGGAAATAGCAAGATTTTTTTTTAATCTTCCTGTTGTGAGAGATTACTTTCTGAAACCTAAACCAGATTTTTTTTTTTCAAAAATGATATTTCTAAAAAAAAAAGTGGATGAAGTTTGTTGAAACTAATAAATCCACTCTATACTTCTTCTTCCTCCAGTCATTTTGCTATATTATTGCCCCATGCAGTGTGCACTCAGGCATGTTTTTGGCCATATGAAACCTGAAAAGTTGAAAATAATCTGAGCTGGCGAGGAGAGCTGGAACATCCCAGGGACCACAGATATTTATTATGTGGGAGCTGTTCTCGAGCTTTTGTCAGAGGATCCAAAACTTCTCTGGGCGCCTTTGTCAGTGAAGGTACTGCAGCAGTATGCCTATGCAGATCCATCTCACATCTGCCTACAGTGCAAAACACAAAGGCTATCTGTCTCCTGAGGCTCTCCTGTGATACGTTTCTAAGTGTCAGTTCCACAAACTGAGCTGAAGAAAAAAAGAAAAAAAAAATCCCCCTTTGACTCCTCGACTGTTCCTCTACAAGTTTTTGCCACACAGAGGTACATCCAAAACCCCCTCTGGGTACAAGACTTCACACAAGCCTTCAGCAAAGTGACACAGGAAGGCTTTGCTTCTCTACCACAGTGTGGTAAAAGAACAACATCGCTCTGCAGATGCTGGATTTATACAGGTATAAACACAATTATCACCTGTAGCCATGAAAAACACAATTTGAGCAGAAAACATGAGAAAAGTGGGAAACTTACAAATATAAATCACTGACTTTTTAATTCTCATACAGTTTATGAAGACAGACAAACAGAGGAACGAACAAATAGATACATAGGCCGCAAAACACACAAACTCACACACACACACACACACACACCAGTCTGCTTTCAATCTTAAGTTATCAAATTTGGGGAAAAAAAGAAAAAACAACAGCTTGTTAACTATAAAATATAAACAAATACAACTTGATACTGACCCTCTGCTACCCTGTAGTAGCTTTATGTGATTTAAAGTAAAAAAAACAACAACTATTTTTTCATGCTGTTGTTTTAGAGATTTTTTTTTTATTATTATTTTAGCTTCTGTTTAAAATGCTTTATTTTGAGATGCTGTCTCTTTAAGGCTCCCTGTTCCACAAACCCCCTTCTCTCTGATTGGCCAGCCCTCTGGAGGCCTGTTGGGGCCAGAGTTGAGCAGTTCACAGACAGATTCAGACATTTCTACACCATATGAATACGTAGTTTGAAAGTCTGCACACATTTAATAGGAACATCCAAAATGTATTGCTTCATATCTATGTTTAAAATATGAAAAGCAGAAGAATACTCCCTCATTAACATAAAGACACAATAAAAAATTCAAAATCTAAGCTAATATCTAACTGCATGAACAATATAAACCAGCACACACCACCCTCAACAAAAGGCAAGTTCTCACAGAATGTACTGGATTTGACCAATCTGTTGTAAAAGACGCTTCCAAGAGGCCCTTTTATTCTCATCAGACTATTATCCTAATTATAGGATGTCCATAGACAGTGAACTGATTGTAATGTGATAAAAAATACTCTAACCTTGATTTTATATAGTTGTACATAAGAAAATATCCT
Organism: Labroides dimidiatus; assembly: GCA_030710495.1. NCBI lineage: Eukaryota > Metazoa > Chordata > Actinopteri > Labriformes > Labridae > Labroides > Labroides dimidiatus. Next base: position 5,603,393 of record CM061144.1, read on the forward strand.
TTTTTTGGAAACTGCAATGTGTAAAGAAAACTTACAAGCTATAGTTCTTGCATTTAGGACCATTTTAAAACCCATTTTTTAAACATATCCAGTTAGTGTTGACAGATACCCTGTGAAAATAAAAATAAATACATTCAACATGCATCCCCTTAATGATTCTTGATCAATAAAATATTGATTACAGCGCTCCCTGGTCTCACGTTTAACCCCATTATACATCCAGCACTCTGGTTTAATTATGTGACTGGAGTATTATAACAGCACGCTTTGCTGAGTGCCGGGGCTGTAAACATCTTGATGTGATCTGGGCCTGACACACTCTGAGAGTGATTAAACAAATCAACATAAATTAATGAAACTAATAAATCACTGCGTGTGATGGCAATTTTCTCGCCTGTCTATGCTGATGAAGATCTCAAATACACTTTCCCTACAATGCTTTAATTATGTGCTTGTGCCTTGAGATTTCTGTAAAACAACTTCACTAAAACGATGCCACACAAACAAAAGCAGTTATGATGAAAAGAAAGCTGGAAACAAAACTAAGATTTAGTGCTCTGCCTAATGAGATTAATTTGCTTTATGTGAACTACACTCATCATGCTGTGTTCCCACACATTTTCTTTTATTCATCCAAATTCTTGCATTTCAATTAAGCTTCATAACCATCTTTAGTGTTGGGGGGGGCAGCAAGAACCATTCAAACCTGGTTTTCAGCCAGCGCTGACCATCTGTGCTCCACATTTTGAGCAAAGGTTGAAAAAGCCAAGAGTATCAAGGAGATTTTTCTTCACACGCCTCAAGCAGCCAACACATAAAAGGAGCGGATGAAGAAGCACAGGCCCAGTCTGGATAATATGCAGGAGATAGTTCCATTAAAAGCAGCAGCTGACAAGGCGAACAAGCCAAGAGTCTCCTCGCTGTCTCAAACCTGCTTTTAAAGCAGCATTGACAGGCTGGGCTTGAACATAATTGAACAAGCAGCTGATTACATTTACAGCTGAGTGACAACGCACCAGGGGAGGAAATGAAGTCATGAAAGTTTACTCCAAGCAATTTTGTAAACCATTACTCTGAAAACCAAACATTTGCTGGCACAGTTCTGTGCTAACAGTGCCAAACATCACATTTGGGAAATATTAAGTTTAATCTACGATACAAGAAATCCATATTAGTGTGTGCCTGGATTTTGTCAAATGATTGTGGAGTTTACGGTCAATTTATGAGCCGAAAGTCTCAAACAATGATGGTAAAACAATCTCAGCATGGCAGAAGTGTTCCTGTGCTGGCTCCTGAGAGCTGTAGCAAGGTAGGTAGCTAACTCCCCCTTCGATGTTCTCAGCAATACTACAGTTAGATGTCCTGTGAGAGCTACAGCATTTAGCCCTGTCGCCAAGGCTGAGTGAGCAGCTTACCCACTGGAAAACCCTAATTAGATATGTGCAGGTGTCACCATGGTTTTCCACATTAAAAAGACAATGCAAGGAACTACAAAACTACATCTGGACAAATATTTCACTGAAAAAGAGACTCAATTCTGCTCATAATCTTCAATTCAAGGAATCCCAAGGTAGCCTGAACATGGTGTTTTATTTTCATGTCTATTTTCCTGTTTGGTACAATCTGCACTGTGGGTGAGCGTACTCCAGCAAAAATAGACTCGCAGCGTAACAGAGCATTGATGGCACGCGGTGGAGACGAACCGCAGCACAGGCTGTGTGAATGCAATGATTGACTAGAGTGGCAGCTAAGTACGGCGTAGTGCGCGGTGCTGACAGACCGTGGTGGAGCTCACGCTGTATGTGTGAATCAGGGGTAAGTTGTGCCAGTTGCTGAGGTGACTGTGTTCTTACTGCAAAGGAACCAACACAGGGCTGGAATGGAAGTGAGCCAAGACCACCCTATTTTGGCGATCTTGACCCCCTTGTTTTGTCCCGCATCAGAGTGTGATTGCTGTGTTCACATACGCTCAAACAAACTGGACTTTAGGTTCTTTTAAAATTAACTTTCTCAAATGAGCCAGGTGTGAATACACCCTAAAATAATATTTCCTTGGTCCTCTGTGAGACCAAAAGTAGCTACCAACCACCATACAACAGAGAGTCCCAAAGCTCTCTCTGCTGCTTGGAAGGTGAGAGGATCGAGGAAAGAGGAGAGAAATCAAAGGAGCAATAACTGTGGATACATTGGTCTTTTCACAGACTGACAAACCCCTTATAAAATATCCCTCTCTGATTGAACCCTGTTTTTTTGTTTGTTTTGTTTTGGTTTTTTGTGGACTTGACAGCATCACAAAAGATTGATAGCAGAGAAAGATAGACCTTAAAACAGCCACTGAGTGGTACATTGAAACAGATCATAAACAAACATTGGTTTCTAAACAGTATGTGTTTAGTAGAATTAAAAAAACAAAACAAAAAAAAAAACATTTATCATATTTTAAGGGAAAGTTACTGAGAATACCTTTAGTGTAATCATTAAAACAGAGCAGCACTTCCACGTTTTATGTCTGATGTTCTTTTTTGATTCAAAAATCAACAAAAATATGGAAGTTATTTCTCCTGAACAGTTTCTATCATGAGGAGGATTAAGTCTGAGAGAGAAGAGGTCTGGTTACAAAGAAGACTTAATTAAAAAGAAAGTAGGAGAGGAACAGCAGGAGGAAATGTAACCTGACCTTGGCATGACCCCAGAGTGTCTTCCTTAAATTAACACAGACAGCCATCAAAATGTACATTTTAACAATCGGAGAGATCTTTGTGATTCACCAGTGGATTTAACAATGCCTCCACTGTTAGGAGCCTTTCTGCTCATGTGGTTAAACAGAAGTTTACCTGCAAGTCTGCACAGAAAGAAGAAAGGATTTTGAATCACTGGTGCTAAAAGACCACTGAACAATCACTTGACAGAATATGAGTTTTATATGTATGAATATCTTAATATTAAAAAAAAAACAGAGCTATCCATTACTCTAGACCAGATGATATTTATAGACCAGCTGAATAACATTCAGACATATAAAATGAAGCTGGACATGGCAGAAAATGGACAAACTAAAGAAACCAAAGCTTCACAAACGACTGGAAATGAGCATTAAGCTCAATGCCAGTCTACTTTCTGTGCTGAATGAATTCAGTCAGAGCTGATGATTTCTATATTCCTCCAGCATGATCCTATTGTCTGATCTCAGGTCAGTTGTTGGTATAGTAATGTGTCTTGGCCTCCATTTTTTCATCTCCAGCTGTTATGTTTCAGAATTCAAATGAATGTAAGGAATAGACATTTATGGGATGAGCAGCAGAGCTGAGTATGTTGGTTAAACCAATGAAAAATTTGCCAATGTGAAACAGTAAACCAAAAAAGTGCTGACAGGGTAAAATAGTCCCAACTATTCAAAGTTAGATTCAGGCAGAAGCACTGGAGCATCATAACCAATGGAGCGAGAGAGGGAGGAAAAGTGTGTTGATATTGGATCCCAGTTGTTTTCATAAAAAGCCAAGACTGGGCATCCAAAGTCCTCAATTTCTGACCTATCACTCACTTTTGGGATGGATTAAAAATCCAGAGGCAAATTTCCTCATCAGTACCTGAAGCAGCACCTCAGAGAGGAACTCTGCGTGATGAGCTTCTGCACACCAACAGCCCCAGTTTGACTTGTTAACATGATGTGAACAGCTGCTATGAGGTGAAAAAAGTGTGAAGTACTTACTTTCTTCTGCTTTTTCTGCTCGATATTTTCAGATACAATTGTTCAAGGATGACACCTTTCAATGAACATGCAGGTGTGTAAGAAAACAATTAACACAAATCTTGAGTTTTTCAGTCAGAATGAATAAGGCAGTTTTAGCCTGAAGCTAGCTCTGCAGAACCACCGTGAACATCACAACTGCAGTGTTGTTAAAATGTGTATAAATAAAGGAGCAGCTTGACATCGTCAGTGATTTGTGTCTCCAAGTTCATCATCTCGTGTCGGAATGAAAACGTGAAAATAAAAGCTGCAAGCTGTTTACCTCTGAGGAAATCAATGAGCAGAGACTTCCAATTAAGCTGTTCTAGCTGGGATCAGAGCGAAGGAGACTGTTTGTTTTGTTTGACTTGACTGGCACGCTCAGCACTCCTCTCTCCGTGCAGGAGAGTGTGTGTCACAGCACTTTTTCCCGATGAGTCCAATGTGATCTGTCATTCTCTCTATCATTCTCTCTCTCTTCCTCTCTCCCTCTGGACTCCTTCCATCACTCGTCCAAGTGAGAGAGTGGTGTGACAGTGATGTGATGGGGCTACACAGACTGTCAAGATGGATTGCAACCCTGGGAGATTTGCAAACTCTCTGTCTCTTTCTCTCTCCCTCTCTCTCTCTCTCTCTCTCTCTCACACACACACATACACACACTTGCGACACAAATGTACAGACAGAGTCACACATGCGTGCCCTCACCCATATTCATACACACAATTGCACACATGCGTGACCACACAATCACAGACTGAGCTGCATGCGCACACACACGGTCCAGCGAACTCTCGGGCCTGTCAGCCGAAGGTCGCTCAATCTGACAAAGTGTTCCAGTTGGAAACAAGCCCAGCGAGGCATCATGGCTTCACTGCCCGCACTACATTATGAAACACGCACACACACACACACACACTCATACACACACATGCATCTGAAAAATGCTTCTCTCGACCAGTCAAACATGTATGTTTCTCTTAAAGTAATGGCTTAATGCGGTACATTTGTTGTGAAATTTTCTCATTCAAACGTAAGTTCAAGTTCACATAAACACGAACACATGTAACCACTAATGTTCTGCGGGTATAAACACACGCATTACCTCCAAACAGATGACATATGACGCTTGCATGCATGACCCTGTGATCTGATATTTCACGTTTATTTCAAACCTGTGTAAAACTGTCACACATCAGATTGCCTTCCTTCACACAAACGCACCTCCATGCCCTTTAAACCACACACACGCACACACAAACAGACCAGTCAAGGATGATCAGTGTGAATCTCTGCCAAGCAGTGCTCCCTCTCCTCCCAGACGTATACATACACACACACGCACACACAAGCAGGAGCCTAACCCCACAGGACAGCATGTCAGGCAAAGATCTGAGAACACATTTTCGACTTGGCTGAGCAATCAAGCGGCCCGGGGGTCCACTCGGGTGCTGGTCTCTGCCCACCCTTCGTCTGCCCCTCTTTCTGCATCGCCAGTCAGCAGCGCGCAGCCGATGAGGTCAGCCAGACGGAGATGAATCCATACTCTGCTGGCAGGGCTGCCTGTAAGACTCAATTCCTGTTTTTCAGTCTTTATCTGTGGATCAAACACAGTTGCTTGTTCGACAGTCTCATCTAGAGGTTGTGACTTCAGCAGCTAATGTTCCTGTGATGGATACTCTTTTTTTGTGTGTGTGTGTGAGGACACTGTTGTGTAGAAATGCAGCTCTGTTTGTATTGCAGCAACTATAAACAAATATTACTCAAAGAGTTAAAGGCAAAGACTTTAATCTAAATGTAAACAATTATATCATCCAACACCAAACATTTATCAACAATATGACAGGTGATTACTGTTCAATTAAATAGGCTATATGCACGAGCAACCATGATGTATTTCTGGTTAAATCTCAGGATGTATGTAAAAAAATCCAAAACCTGTTCATTGTTGCCGTTGTTTTGTTGTTTATGTTTATTCTTATGTTAATGTTTTTTACATGATGACATGTAAACGTACAGCTGTCCTTTCAAAAAAGAGATGACAGCTCTTCCAGTTGTTTGGTGTAGGAGATGTGTAACATGTTGACTGTATTGCATAGGAATCTCTTGTGAGAGAGTAAGGCACATTTGTTTGTGTGTTCAGTGCTGAAAGTTGAAAATCTGCTTTGAAACCGAAGTAATACTGATGTATGCTAACACCTAGCATATCAAAGCAATTGTTAGCATTAAGCTAACGCGATGCTTACTATATCATTCATCTTCTATACCGCTTCTCCTGTTCAGGGTCGCAGGTGGCTGGAGTCTATCCCAGCTGGCTAAGGGGGAGAGGCGGGGTACACCCTGGACTGGTCTCCAGTCAATCACAGGGCTGACACACAGAGACAGACAACCTTTCACACTCACACCTACGGGCAATTTAGAATCACCAGTTAACCCTGATGAGCATGTTTTTGGACTGTGGGAGGAAGCTGGAGTACCCAGAGAGAACCCACACATGCACAGAGAGAACATGCAAACTCCACACAGAAAGGCACACCGTGCCTGAACCGGGATTCGAACTGGCAACCTTCTTGCTGTGAAGCAACAGCACTAACAGCTGCGATACCGTGCAGCCCGCTTACTATATCATTTTTTGTTTTTTTTTTTTTGTGGTCCATTAGGAAACGTATAACATATTGAATGGATGTAATATGAATGTCTTGTGAGAAAGTAAGGTAGCAGTGGGCCCTCTCAGGGATCTCATTTGTAGCCCTGTTTTTTTTACCTCATACTTTAATGAAAGTACAAACACATGAACGTCCATGAGGAGCTCCTTTTCATTCGCCACATCCTGTGGAGTCAAATACAAACAGTACATATTACTCTGTTGGGTGAAACAGTGTGTTAAATCAAACTGTTACTTAATCAGTTAAAAACTCATCACGGTGGGTTTCAAGAGCATCAAACTGAGAACACTTTACAGTTCAATTCATCTACATGTCCACTCCTAAATGTCTTTTCCATGTTGAGATAACATGGGTCAGATAAAGGAGAGAAAGCTCAATTACCAGAAGCATAAACAGAAAATCTTTCCCCTCCCATTTGTGAATGATTAGCAGCACATTAGCTGAAGGACTAATTAGGCCTCAAGAGTGTGGGGACCCTGTTATTAACACACACTTGTCAATGTAGCACCGAGGAGAGCATATTTCCACTGAAAGGAGCCAGGTGGCCTTTGTTTGTGAGCTGCAGACGTTCTCAACAGAATCTTTCCTCTGAAGACCCGTCTGCTCCTCTGTGCTCCACTTAGACCTCGAGTCTGACAACCACAGGAGAGATGAAACACACATACGCACACACACCTACACACACACACACACACATACACACAGGAAGTGGTGGGGGAGGTCACTCTAGTACAGAGGCAGTTTATGGTAGAACACAGGCTGCGTCACAGATGAGGCCGTGTCAAAACACCTCAGCCACCACCACTGCTGTGCTTGTGCATTTTGAGTGTGTCAGTGTCATTGTGCATGCAGATATGTGCATTCGTATCGTGAGAGAGGCAGGAAGCAGCTCTCAGTTCCTTGTCGTTATTTTTAACCAGAACTGTGGTGGTTGAATGTGGAAGTCTGTCTGTCTGGTTTTGCGTCTTGCTTTAGGCGCACCAATCATCTCCTTCAGTCTCTTTCTCCAGATATCTCTGTGAGAAAGAAAAAGTCAGACACAAAGAGGCAGGAAATAACACTATTTCTTAAAATAAAATGTACACAGAAAGCTAAGCTGCTGCTGCCTTGATGTTCATCCGTGTGCTGCACTGTGTTTAACAGTGTTTTGTATGAAGTTGAGTGTTTCTGTGGGAAGGAGAACAAGAGAGAAAGTCTGCTAATGAGCAGTGTGTGAGAGCTCTATGCTGACAGTAGCTAACACAACCACTTCCAGACACACACACACACACACACACACACACACACACACACACACACACACACACACACACACACACACACACACACACACACACCAACAGGCACAGAAGTCCTGGGAGACAAGTGTGGAGAAAGTAGCCCCAGTGTGAGAGTAGTAATTAGACTCCCATCCATTAACACAAGGGGCTGTGGAGGAGGATGAGCAGCAGGTGTGTGGGTGTAGGGGTGTGTTTCTGACAGTGTGTACTTGTGTATGTCTGTGTTTTTCCTTTGTGTACATGTACATAATAAGCATGTGCGAATACATTGTTAATTTGGAGAGGTGTCTTCGTGTTCCTGTACGGTACGCCTGTCAATGTGTAGCTGTATGCTAACGACACCGTGCATGTTGACCTTAAAGTATGGATGCATCTGTTACAGGAACTCAGCAGCAGGTGTGAGCAGAGCGCAAAAGAGCAAGAAAGCATGTTCAAAGACAGGTTTGTTTACACGTTCAGAGTCAACGAGGCACAGAGGAGGAAAAGCTCAACTGCACTGTTTCCTCTCGGCTTAGCTGAATTCACCAACTTCACATAAATAAAACATGATTCAAAGTCATTTGGTTCGTCACGTTAGCTACAAAATATAATTTCCCAAATAGTTCTCAAAATACAAAGATGCAAAACGTATTTGAAGAGTGGAATTTAGAGTTTAAGCCAAGATGTGAGTGTAGAAAGTGATGTCTGATGCCCTTCTAACTTTATGCTTCAGGTTTACTATCGCCCTCATGCCTGCCTTTGTTTGTGATTGCTCACCAATTGGCTTGTGTTCCATGTGATGATCAAAAGAGTGTGTAAGGGGTGCCAGTAAGGCCTAGCGATCTAGGTTGGATGGTCGTGAGGCTAACCCTTGAGCGGATGGCCTGTGTACAAGTCTAACATGTGACATCGGATCTACATGTCACTACCCACTGGCATCTTTTTTTCATGCTCTATCCGCTGCCCTGACCTCTAAGAAAAGCATAAATGACCGAAAAATAACTATTAAATGAAGAATGTCATTTAAAACCCACATCACAATGTGCACATCATTCCCATAAATAGCTAACAATAACTACAGCATGCATCCATCTATATTTCACAATGCTACAGAAAGTGTGTTTTTACTGCTGTAACCCTACAATCAGCATACATCAGTGTTTATGTTATTGCACTGGTGTATCAGTCTAACAGGAAGTCTGGCTGAACTGATCTCTGATTAGCCTCTCGGGTCCATCTGGATGGGAACACAGAATGATGCAACTCTTAAATGTCACCTGATGGGAGTCTTTTTTTATACTCCATATAATGAGGTCCCATTAGCTTAGCTTGCTCGCAGGATTTGAAACGGATAATTTAAGAGATTACTGGTCTCCTGATGAGGTCAGTCTGTAGGTTGGAAGTCTTGCCAGAGGCAATGTTGATTGCTGGCCTCACTTTGGAGACACCTGTGGGAACAGGAAGGGCCCACCCAAGTGACTCCATGTGTGTATGTGTGTGTGACTGTGTGTGAGCGCATGTACGTGTCTGACCCCAACTGCTATGTTAAATACTCAAAAAGCAGCAGAGACCGGAGAGGGCCCAACATGTGTGTGAGGGAAAGAGTGAAAGGAAAAGCAGTGAGTGTGTGAGAGTGCTGTATACAAACCACAGCTTTGCTCCATGCTGTAATTTCCCCTGCCGCCAAAACCACTGCTGCTTCTGCTGTTGCAGCCTAACTCTGCGGCAGACTTTAACTTCTCTGGTTGTCTCGCTGGCTGGGCCTGGCTAGCACTTGTAGACAGAGGTTACACTAACCCTATGACTGTTTGTTTATCTTGCAGCCAGAACCAACCATTAAAAGTGGGCTCTCAGTCAAAAGCACAAAAACAGACGCTTGTCATGTTCGAGGGCTGTAATTGTAGCTCTCGCGTGATGTTTTTATTTTCCCTCTGACCTCGCTGGATAAACTCAAGAAGCCACTTAACATCGGGCTTGGCTTGCCAGAACCCAGAGAGAGAATTAAGCAACATGCAGTCAAAGGAGACACATTCTTTTCCCCTCCCTTTTTAATTCATAGCTGGGAGCTCTCGCTTTTGCTTTTCAGAATACCCTCTTCTCCTAACCTTATAAAATAACTACATACCTGTTGTAGGGTTATAGCATACATCCAATCCACTCCCTTTTAATCTGATGCATTATCACTGCACTGCCAACCTGCTGTATGCTACCGCACATGCTGTAAAAGCGGTGTTTACAATGAGTAAAGGGTGTCTTTAAATTAGCCTCCTGCAGATTGCTGTGTGCATAAAACAGCCCTGCACCACCACTGCTGGGTTTTGGAATAAATATAGCTTACACTTAACATTATCCAAACACAAGTGATCCCATGCTATCCTGCTTCCTTGAAATGTTGACAGAACAGAGCTCAGAGGTTCAAATCTTTACTTGTGGTTGTCATCAGTTAAACTGGAAACATAAGGTGCTCTGGGGACGCGATCCCTCCCGCCCTCTCTCTCTCTCTCTTTCTCTCTCTCTCTCTTTTATCTGAGTCTACCTCTGCTTAGCATCATTATGAAATGTGCAATTATACTCTCAGGGAAGAAGAAAGACAAAGTGATTCAAGAGGGGGGAGAAAGTGAGACAGAATTAGGCTCAGTTACCGTTTTCCATGTGACAGGCTTAAGTGACAATTTTGTGGAGGCCAAGGGGAGCCTCATCTGGAATTTAGGGAGATTAAAGGTTAAGACGGGCTAATTGCTTCAATAAGATTTGCAGAAATGTTCAATACTGTTGCTAACCAACCTAGCAGCAACTGTTATGGATGTAAAAAGTGTGGGGAAAGAGAAGTCAGTGCTTCACTGATACATCCTGACAGCTTAGCTAACAGAATCTATATTTCAGGATGAGATGGGTGTATAATGGTGGACAAAATCCACTATATGATGATTTATCTCACTTTAAGGTTATGATTCTTGTAGTAGAAGATTAATCTCATATGTGCTACTGTGTGCATATTTTAGAGAAGCCCCATTCTAATTATAAAAGATCAGCTGCAATTTGCATTCTGCCACTTCAAGTCGAGATATTTATGACTCTGACATCATTTCTGCAATGTTTAACTGTGTTTAAGAAGCTACTTCTACCTGTATATTAAGAAATTGAGTGCAAAATAAATACATAACAAGAATAAGTGCCTACTTTGACCTCTGAGCTGGCATACTTTATGCATTTATGTACTATTGTTCAACATATTTTTGTGTGGGAAAAAAAAAGTGTCATTCAGTTTTTGGATGCATTTCCATGTACTCAGTTACTATAACCTCCTGTTCAAGCATTAAATGCTATATTGAAGCTAGGAGCTTCACCAGCTTTATAATTAACATCCATTGACCACTTCATTAGGAACACCTGTTCAACTGCTCGTTAACACAAATAATCAGCCAATCACACGGCAGCAACTCAGTGCGTTTTAACATGAAAGCATGGATCCATCCTGCTGTGTGTTATCGGTTCAGGCTGCTGTTGATGGCGTAACGCTGTGGGGGAGACTTTCTTCACACACTTTGGGCCCTTTTGTACCACCTGATCATGGTTTATACTGACCATGTTTGCTGACCATGTCCATCCCTTTATGACCACAGTTTACCATCTTCTGATGGTTACTTCCAGCAGGATAACGCTCCATGTCATAAAGCTGGAATCATCTCAGACTGGTTTCTTGATCATGACAATGAGTTCACTGTACTCAAATGGCCTCCACAGTCACCAGATCTCAATCCAATAGAGCACCTTTGGGATGTGGTGGAGCGGGAGATTCCCATCATGGATGTTCAGCCAACAAATCTGCAGCAACTGCGTGATGCTATCATGTCAATATGGACCAAACTCTCTGAGGAATGTTTCCAGTACCTTGTTGAATCTATGACACCAGGAACTGTGACAGTTCTGAAGGTAAAAGGGGGTCCAACAGAATACCAGTAAGGTGAGCTGTGAATGCATTTGGTCATATTTGGTTGAATAAAACGTCTTTCTTTATCATGCTAGAGAGGGAAAAAAATGATTTTAAATGTTGTTTCCAAAAGTCATGGGAGAATTTTTGGAGCGGACAATGTGACATCTGTGATTTCCAAAAAGAATGTCAGTTCTAATTTTTCAGACAAAGCCGACTGTTTCCCACTTTCCCTAGATCCGTCTTAAATGTGGTCAGGCCGACGAGTTGAAGCTGTATTTTTTGGATAATATTTTCATCAGGATTTTATGTGTATTTAAACTTAAAGTGATGTCAGATTTCATCCACTACTTGTGGAATAGTACACTAAGAGATGTATTGGTCAGTTCATGGTGGTGTCCTAACTATGAGTGTTAATTATCATATCCCAGACAGTGGACTCAATGAACTTGCAATACATTGTAGAAAGTAGAGTGTAGCTGTTGGTCACTAGCAAAGCACTTAACACCTTCATGGATTGCAGTGCGAGGAAAGTGGGGAACAGATAGCATAGAAAAGTTTAGATTTGGTGGCATCTTTTCCTAAATCTAAAAGATTTTCGTTTTGTACCAACTAGATCCTTTTAGACAGTGTGATATTAAATATTATAGATGCTACCATTCACAGACAGGTCCTGATACATCTCCCACAATTCACTTCTGTACTTTATTATCGATACAACACTTGGACAAGCTATGATACAAAATTATACAATAACTCATGCCAGTGTTTCCTCTGACCTTTAACACTTCTGTATCTCCCAGGATTCCTGATGAATCACTCTTTTATCATTCATGTCACTTCATGACGGAGAGGACGAGCAGATGGACTGACAGATGGACAGACAGACAGGGAGTGGTGCTCCTGCCACGCCACAGTGGCATAAACGATGAGCTGTCAAAACCCGACATTAAATTGCTGTGGAGTAAATATATACTGCAGCATGGTGGAGGCCTCTCCAGGTCATTGTGGTGGGTGTATTGTGTGCATAGAGGAAGTCTTCCTGTGTGTGTATTTGTAAAGAATTGTGGCATGCCAGCGGAAAGTGAGAGAAATCCACATCTGTAAGCAGTCTGAGCTTCGCTTTGAGACATTCTCTGAGTGTTTGTTGTTCTGTAGGCAATGGGTAAACACAAGAATTGTTAAGTTTCCTACATAGATTTTGGTTTCACAGTGTCTTGACTGTGGCAGCTCTACGCTACACAGGCCAGGAGACGAGGGGTTGAGAGCAGGAAAGGCCGCCTTTGCCCTTTTGTGGCACCGAATAAGTGACGGTCCTTCTCGGTGTCCCGCAGGAACCACATCAAGAGAGCTTTCCCCAAACCTCCACCCTCCGCTCTGCCGGATTAGATCTCCTGACCATCCCACCCAGTGACTGAACACTGAGGCCAGGGAGCTGGCGGAGGCAAGGCGGTTGTCTGAATGAGACCACAGGCCGACTTGGCCGACTCCTCCAGCCTCCTTGGTAGACCTTCACTAAGGCTTCATTACAGACTGTGGGGCCAAGGGCCAGACCACACTGTGTGCATGTGTGAGTGTGTGTGTATGTGTGTGTGTGTGTGTGCGTATAAATTTGCATCTGTCGCCATTTTTGTGTACATTTAACTGAATGTTTATGTGTGCTTAAGCGTGTGTCTTGATTTCTTTCTCTCACACACATCTGTGCCCTCATATTATGTATTTAATGTGAACGTGTGTTTCTGTATATGGCCCCCACACTTTAGGGCAGGAAAAGTCCCAGGATTTCTTAATGGCCACAACTAAGAGGCTTCACCCTTGTTTAGACAGACTGGAGGCTTCAAAAATAGAAGAATTATCTTTAAATAACCAGCAGCAGGAGGCTGTCCCGTGTCTTTCATAGACCAGAAAAAGACTCAACTCTCTGCAGGGCTGAATGAGTGGCAGTTTTGGGTTATGCTGAAGTTCAAGAATGTTTATGATGCATAACCCTGCTGCTTCCCTTTCTATAAAAAAACAAGAAAGCACATCAAGAACACTTGGGAGCTCAACCAGGGTCCCCATGGGCCAAACATTGACTTAGATGACACCAAGTCAAGATCTGATGTAACGGAGTCTGAGCATAATGTGGGATTATTCACATGTAAAACACATACAAATACATGTACATACATACATGTAAAATGCATGCAAATACTATGTTGTCAAGAATGACCTCCAAATGTGGAATAAGTGTGTGTACGAGTGTGTTTGTGTGTGCAGCCTCTCGAGTACCTTGGATGTCACACAGCGCTGTCACTCAGTGTAAATGAGTTCGCTGAGGGGCTCCAATGGGTCAGAGAAGTCACAGAAGCCTGTCCAAGCCTTCACACGCACACGCACACACACACACACACACACACACACACACACACACACACAAAAAAAGTTCCTTTTTCTCTTTTCCTATATTCTTTATTCTCTCAACAACTGGACGCATTTACTACAGTACTGAAAAAAGAACAGTTCTCCCACACTTTTTCACCTAAAGAACCAAATTTCATGAAACCATTACCTGTACTTCTCTATGTCGATTATTTTCATTTTCTAATTTTTATTTATTGTATTTGCATTAGACATCTATAATTATTTACTATTTTGCAGATTACAGATCCCCAAAGCTGTGTGAAGTACAACGATTTAAATGAAATCCCCAAACACAATATAAGAAAGTAATATATGCCAAATAAATGCCGCTTAAATGCTAATGCATTAGAGATGACGATTCAGTATTGAAAAATAAGACTGCAACATCAGACAATACACATCTTTGTGAGTTTTCTTTTCTCTGGCATATTCTTGACAGTACAGGCCCATATTAACTAAGAAGAAATATGAATTTAGTGGATTAACTGTTACATCCACTGCCAAATAGTATCTTTTCATCTTTTTGTTGCATCTTTATTTAAGACAAAGTCTGATTTTGATTGCATTTAGCAAATTTTATAACCTGCCGTGTAACTGTGAATTATGTAACTCTTTCTGCTTTTCTAGAACCACCTGTTTTACCACACAAACAGTAAAATCCTGCAGCTTTCGGTAGATGAGTTCAGCTAGCAGTCACTTTGAGCATCCTGAACTACAGACTAATGACAAATTTTTGAGACTCATGCAACACCACCTCTGCTGGACATTTGTTTTCTTAAACTGAAGTTTCCTTACCTGGACCTTCTTTAAAACTCAGTTGCATAACAGAAGAAATAAAAAATCTTTATCCTAAAAATGGGAATTTCATTAATTTACATCCTTATCCTTTGGCTTCAGCTTCACAGCCATGTGAGGTGAACATTCAGACTGTCCAACTTTTAAAAGAGCCACAGGAAATGAAAACAGGAGGAGTGTTCTGGTTCCAACAGACACCTGCTAGAGAAGTTTCTCAGAACGAATGAGACTTCAGATCTCCTAACAATCCTCTGATCATGATCAGTCACATGCATTATTGTACTTTGACCTATAAGGGAGGGGAAAAAAACGGAAAAGTATCTCTCAGTATGCTTTTTGAAGAAAAGCAGTTGCTCATTTCTGAGAGTGTCATCTGCTGGACTGAATACTTGCATGTGATAAAATACCTCTCTGTAATTCTATAGTAAACATGTTGCTCACACTGCTGTATGAAGCACATTTCAGTTTTTTAGATTGCAAAAGGTACTCAAACTGTCTTAAATACTACACTGAAAAGTATTTCATTGGCATTCTTCACTGAAGTTGTAGAGTTGGTCATTTCTCAGTTGAATGGTTGAGGGTTTGATCCTTCCTGCTGTCCATGCGCTGAAGAGTCCTTGGGCAATCAACTTAACCCCAAACTGCCTGAGAAATATAACCTGTAATGTAAATGTAAATCAGTAGTCCAAAGACTAAAGAGTTTTACACCTGTCCAACAATGCAAATTTCTAATTAGCCAATCACATGGCAGCAACTCAGTGCATTTAGGAATGTTGACATGGTCAAGACAATCTGCTGCAGTTCAAACCGAGCATCAGAATGAGGAAGAAAGGTGATTTAAGTGACTTTGAATGTGACATGGTTGTTGGTGCCAGATGGGCTGGTCTGAGTATTTCAGAAACTGCTGATCTACTGGTATTTTCACACAAAACCATCTCTAGGGTTTACAGAGAATGGTCCAGAAAGAGGAAATATCCAGTGAGCAGCATCTCTGTGGGCAAAAATGCCTTGATGATGCCAGAGGTCAGAGGAGAATGGCCAGACTGGTTTGAGATGATAGAAAGGCAACAGTAACTCAAATAACCTCTCGTTACAACCGAGGTCTGCAGAAGAGCATCTCTGAACCACAACACGTCGAATTTTCAGGCAGATGGACTACAGCAGCAGAAGACCACACCAGGTGCCACTCCTGTCAGCTAAGAACAAGAAACTGAGGCTACAGTTCACACAGGCTCACCAAAGCTGGACAATAGAAGACTGGAAAAACGTTGCCCCGTCTGAGGGGCCTTAATTTCTGCTGCGACATTCAGATGGTAGGGTCAGAATTTGGTGTCAACAACCTGAAAGCATGGATCCATCCTGCCTTGTATCAGTGGTTCAGGCTGGTGGTGGTGGTGTAATGGTGTGGGGGATATTTTCTTGGCACACTTTGGGCCCCTTAGTACCAATTGAGCATCGTTTCAACACCACAGCCTACCTGAGTATTGTTGCTGACCATGTCCATCCCTTTATGACCACAGTGTACCATCTTCTGATGGCTACTTCCAGCAGGATAACGCGCCATGTCATAAAGCTGGAATCATCTCAGACTGGTTTCTTGATCATGACAATGAGTTCACTGTACTCAAATGGCCTCCACAGTCACCAGATCTCAATCCAATAGAGCACCTTTGGGATGTGGTGGAACGGGAGATTCTCATCATGGATGTGCAGCTGACAAATCTGTAGCAACTGTGTGATGCTGTCATGTCAATATGGACCAAACTCTCTGAGGAATGTTTCCAGTACCTTGTTGAATCTATGCCACGAAGGATTAAGGCAGTTAAGTGGGTCCAACCCGGTACTCTGCCTGTCTGCCTCTGTTGGTCTTTCAGTTCTGTCTGGTTTCTTGTGCTTTCAGTTACTCAGAGCTGGCATATGGGTGGAGCTCAGAGTGTCATTTTCTGTTACCTGCCCAGATGGTATGGCTGACACACCTCCCTCAGCCTTCTCCTTTGTTTGGTTTGTTGCACCCATCACAAACATCGCACCACAGTTTCACTCAGCCACACATGCGGACATTAATGACTCCTTTCAATCTTACATTTTGTTTTTACCACGCTTGTTTTGGTTAAATAGATTTTTTTTTACTGCTTTGACTTGATGCTCTCCTCCCTCTTTGTTACCAGCCCTGAGCCAGGTGCTGACAGTGTTTCCTCTTGCTCTCTCTCTCTCCTCCATGCCCATCCCCAACAGCACATCTCTGCATCAGGTCCTCTCCATCATTCTCATTCTCAGACCTGAATCACTTTGTCTATTATTTCTCTCATCTCTCCGCCTTCCCTAGCACTGTCACTCTCCCTCCCTCCTGGGGGAGTAGTAATGGGATGATGGGTGGGTGGGCAGTCATCAGGAGTTCTGCCGTGAAGCACCGGCATCTCTCACCTCCCACCCCCTCCTGCAGTTATCTATCTCCATAAGCACACGCTGACTGGGAATCCAGCAGCTAGCTCAGCATTTCAGACTCAAATACACACACATACATTGGATGCACACACAAACGTGCACGGCTAACACATCTTAAATGAAAACATCAAGCAAAGCGTGAAGCACACATACGGGGACTTCATAAATTAACTTTCTTTGAAGGGTAAAAGTAGAATAAAATGCACATTATACTATAAACAATGTTCTTGTATCAGCTCAGACAGAGCACATGCCTCTATAGCTTCACTTACTTGCTAAACGGACACACTGCACAATCCTTTACTGTGATGATCTCCCTCTCCTCCTTCCTGATGTCACTCTCACTGTCTACCTCAATCTGTCTCTCCTTAGACAAACCCAGAAGCAATTTGTCCCTGAGAAGCTGCTCTAATAGCTGACTGAAATCGATGTCTTAAAGGCAAAGGCCTCTTGCCTCAGAAAGCCTGCAGCGGCCCAGCTCTTCCACCACGGCTTTAAATCACTAGATTATTGGTTTTATGAGTGTGACCCATGTGGAAATAATTGCTAATGTTCCAAGAGTAACCAGTGGAAAGGTGGGTAATGGGGCAATTTATAAATTCTGATTGTAATACATGGAAAGCATCCAGGCCATCTCCTCACTGTTATTTTATGGCTGCTCATAAAAGCAGGCCAAGCAGCACAACAGTGGCTGCGACCACAGCCATTAAAATCAATACTGCTGTCACAGACGCTGTTGTTGCTACGCTGGTGTTGTTTGTGGAGAGGGGAGCCTTTAGGACCAAGAGCAGCAAATCAAATTGTGACGATGAGTTATCTGCTGTACACAGACAATACAAAAGTTTGCTATAAATGGAGCAGAAACTAACAACAGCTCTGATAGTCCATTCCTGCTGGATTACTAAAACCATCAATCGACTTCTCACATAATGAGGCACAAGTGCTCTTGATAAGCTTTCAGCTTTACATGAAACATTACTCTTTGAACCAAAACATGCAATTTAAGATTAATTCAAGCCAAATTTTCTTCTTGGCTTTAAACAACTATTGCTCAAGTAAGATGGATGATCTTATTTTAATGTGCTCTGTGGTTACAAAAGTAATGCAGTAAAGTTTGCTTCACTGTTTGCTGGTAGGAGAGGAGGAGGAGGAAGACAGATACAGAAAGAGCTCCAGAGGAAAGGTCTTATGGTGAAGGACTGAAAATGTAGATGAGAGAAAACACACAAAGCTTTGGACTGTTAAATTCAATGTCACAGTTGATGTTTAAGAGTTGCCCCTTCCCTCCTAGAAGTCAGGTATTACTGATGTGCTTTTACGATAGTTTTAGGCTTTATAAGATGGAAGTTACAGTGCTGCAGCATCAGAAGCCTCTTTTTTTTGCTCTAGTTTGTTTCCCAGTTGCTGTTTTACACGTGCAGCTCTGCGGAATGAAGTCACACCTGTTTACTGCTTGGAAACAAGATGATGTTACCAACTCAACAGTGTTTACTAATCAGGCTGCTTGTAAATAATGCATAGATTGAATAGTCTCAAAAACATTAACAAAAACTAGATTTTCCAAAAAGATACCGATGTCGTTGTTGTTTGAATTGACCATATCTAATGTGATTAGGTCTTTGGAGGTTTGAAAGACTGTATGGCTGTAGGTTATGCTCCTGGCTATCTTTGTGCAGTTGTTCCTGTAAAGCATTTTCCTGAATCTAGACTGAAGCCATACAACACCAGATCCACTGAGTGTGACCAACCCACGGTAGCTTTACACCATCTCAGCATTTAAAATAAAACCAAAGATAAACATTCATCTGTGAAAAGGATGTTGTTGAGCCAGTGCACAAGGATGTTGCTAATTTCTGTTACCGACTTGTGAAAATGTTCCCTTGGTTTACTGCTTTCTACAAGCAAAGCACACCATGGCCAAATCCCAGAGATCTGTCACCAAACCAAGTCTGATTTGATTTCAAATTCACTTGCTTGCTATTAAGATCATAGGTAAATCATGCCCATCTGAGAAGATTTGGGAGATTTTTTTTTGTCATTTTTTTTTGAAGAGGAGAAAGCAATAGTTACCTTTTTTGCCTTAAATACATTACTTCATATATCATTTATTTTCAAATTCCTAATAATATGCTTATTTTGTTTCACTTTTTAGAATAACACATTAATGTCACTGCACTAACTTGAACCATACTTGTGTTTTTTTGTGTTGTTTAGAATTGTTTTAATTTGTGTTACCAACAATGAATTGTTAAAAAAAAAAAAAAAAAAAAAAAAAAAAAAAAAACTAACTAAACCTTCCTTTGGTCAACTCAGATTCTAGGGTGAACCTTACTCCTAAACACCACTGCAAACAACAGACTGCCCATTACTGGAGCTAAGATCAAATCTGTGTCTTTGGCCCTGTCCAAAGGAACTCTTGGCCTTACCTTTTTTTTCACACTGTCTCATTAGGACTTCTCTTTTCTTATTGGGATCACTGGGACAGCTGAGGTTCAAACAATGACTCAAATGAAAGATTTCCATACCCCTTTCAAACAAGAGTAAGAGAGAGTTTTTTTAGTATCGTCACTAAAAGGTGCAATATTTACACCCCAGTGACGTCTCACCATTAATATTAATATCTCAGAGGTGTGATGGTGTGATCAAGTCTCCCAACACTGTGCCAGCATCAGTGGTAGAAACAGAGGCGTTAGAGAGGCGGGGTCAATGTGTGAACATGTCTGAGTGTGTGTCTACTTCTTCCTCTTCTTTTATGGTAACCATAATGTGAAAACAACAACAACAGTATGATGACGGCACAGCTGTTACAGACTCACAATACAACAAGATCCAGAACATGATGACCAGTGAGGGGAGGGAAGCTCATATCTTTGTAAATAGTCAAGAAACTAATTCAAAGTTGGTTGAAATATCTCAACATAAAAGACACAGGACTATGTGAGATTCTTGTTTAAAAAAATGAACGAGAAAACAAAACAAAACAGAAAATCAAAATTTAAAATGTCTTTCATGGCTCCTATAAAATCTAACTGACCACTTGAAGGCTCTCCTAAACTGAGAGTAGGACAGGGGCGTGAACCTGGCATCAGCTGCCAATTAAATTCAAACATGGACACGCCCCCTTCTCGTTGAATGAAAAGGAACATCTCTTTAATTTCCCCTCGGACCATTTTGGGATGACTAAAAGTGATTTTATTTGGAGTTCAAATATTTATAAACGTCACCAGAAACATGACCCCACTGTGTTCTGAATTATTCAGAGGACTCTTACTGTGTTTAACCTGGAGACTTTATTTCAACTACTTCAAATGAAACTTAAAAAAGATTTCCATATATGCGGTTCACCTCACTGTAATGTTTCTGACCACTTCTACCTCTGCTGCAGCGTGAGGAACAGCTCCTACATGTACAGAAGCTACCTGCTGTGTGGCTCTACAGCAGCGCAGAGACAGAGCGGAGCGTAAACGAAGGTCTCTGGCCTGCAGCCTAATGACACCCCGCTCTAACCCTCTTTCAAGCCTTACCGCAGCTTTGGTCTGCTCTCCTTTGGTCCAGTCAGCAGGACACCACAAATAGCCCATTCGCTCTCTCCACGGCTCCCATAACCATACAGGCGTACATGGAGTCCAGTAATTTTCCACTACAGATACAGAGTGTGTATGTGTGTGTTTGTGAGCATGCTCAAGAGCCAACATTCATGGGAGTGTGTTTGCTTTATTAATATTTCTGCATGTGTCTTGCATCTTTATAAACAAGCATTTGTGCTGCACATAATTACATGCAAATGTGAGGCGAAAGGCAGATTTCAATGAGTTTGTGAGTTTCTCTCTCTCTCTCTCTCTCTCTCTCACACTCTCACACACACCTATATCACACATGCAGATGCACCTTCATATATTACTGTATGTGTGAAACAACTCCACCTTTAACAGCCTCCAATGTAAACTTCACATCCTCTAAAATATATCTACACCTCAGAGCTCACAACATCTTGTTCACCATGAGCCCACTTAAAAAGAACAGAAGTTTGAGCTCTACTTCCTCATCATTGAAAACACACGCTCGATAGAGCCGAAAGCAGAAGTCAAAACAGGCCACAGATGCATTTGGTTGGAGTGTGGTTAATAAAAGCTCTAGGGGAACAGTTTGAGGCAACTTCTAATTCAGTCCACATTCAGTTAGAGGGAAGCCGCAGTGCTTGTGGGTGGTCCGGGGCCTGTCAGCAGGACCATTTTGTCTTCTGATGTCACATGTTTAGATTTAAGGCCCAATTTGCTGTAGTTTCTCCGTGCTGCAGCAACTAAATGTGTTTAGAAGTTAAGGAGAAGTGAAAGGAATCCACATGCTGAGAGGGGAAGTCCGAATGTAAGGATGTTTTTTCAGGAATATGAAACAGATGAGCAGCCTGTCTTTCAGGCCCTGCCTCAGAGCGGGGAACGCTTTCTGCTTTTCGAAGAGAAAACGCAAAGAGAGAAATGAGGGGGCCCACAGCACTCTCAGTGCATCGACAAAAAAAAGGAAAAAAAAAAAAAGTAATTTGATTCACCCCTGAGAAATTCAATAAGGCACGAAGATCTCAATCTAAAATCTCTCAGCCTCACTATTCCATCAAACCCAGCGATGTGGTTTCATATCTGCAGACCTGAACCTCTGTTAGCTCCTGATGAAGAGTAATCCATCTTGATCACAAAACAATATGATGAACAATCCCTCTAATGTATTGATGTTGACAACTTAGCCCTGAGATTGTCATTGTGGGTTTGTGGGCGAGCAGCGCAGCAAAAACAATGTGCTGTCACTGCGTTCTGTGAAGCCCCGTTTGCACAAAGACGGAAACCAATACATCTAATCTTGCAGGTGTGTGTACTTATATCACTTTTTCACACACACCTCCACTGCTCTATTTTACACATTTGAAATACGGTGTGTCATCTCACACATCGATGCACATTTAAACACCCACATACTGTGTGTGTGTGTGTGTGTGTGTGTGTGTGTGTGTGTGTGTGTGTGTGTGTGTGTGTGTGTGTGTGTGTGTGTGTGTGTGTGTGTGTGTGTGTGTGTGTGTGTGTGTGTGCACTTGCTCAAACAGTTTCCATCCCACCTTTGTTCTCCGTCTTGGCTGTGGTGTATTATAGGTCACAGTTATATAATGGTGTAGAGGTAGCCTATTTTCTCCAGACCTCTCTCTCTCTCTCTCTCTCTCTCTCTCTCTCTCTCTCTCATTTTTCTAACTTCCTCTTCAGCTGTCTTTGTCTTTTTTCTGTCTCTCTGAAATGTTTGACTTTTTGCACAAAGATGAGATTCAACAGTAGAGCAGCAAACAAAACCCAACTGACAGGAAATGTAGTTTATATTTGCATTTTGCAGAGTGATTTATCATTTATCAAACTGTTTTCAGGGGGCCGTGAGACAAACAGAACAAACTCCCTGCTAGAGACAAACTTGAAGGACGTGTTTTGGTGAGAGAAAGGGGCGTGATGTGATATTTTGCAGATTGCAGCCGGGACACTACTGCAACCAGCCGAGGACAATAAACCAACCACGACTGTCTCATAGGATGTCACATGCATTCAGAGAGGTCTGTTCACTCATAACTGAACTGATAGTTTACAGCAGATATGTCACTGATGCTCACTTCGTTCTGTACACCTGGAGGTCATTGCTGATGCTCTCCCTGCCTTAGCAGGGAAGAGGAGAGGTGTGCTCACCCCACCCCAGGCTTTGGTATTCCACATAGAGAGAGCGCCCAGAAAAGAGTCAAACCAAAGTGACACCTTTAATGTTCTTCTGAGATAAAGACTCTATTTCCCATCAGCACCATCATCTGCTTTCATATTGACGTGACTATAACCAAAGGGTGTGTTTGTTTTGAAGCAGATGAATGGAGAGCAGATTTTTATTACACTACTTTTCTTTATTCAAACAACTGCACGATGCAAAATGATGAGGTTATGTGTTCATTTACAGTTATGTACTCACAGTGACTTTAACTTACTGCATGCAAATGTTTGAACATTTTAAAGAGACTTACCTAAACCGAACCTAACTGGATTTCTTCAGGGTTTGATGAAACCATCTGAAAGTAGTCCATCTCAACATTTTAACTTGGGCCTTGTTAAAGTTGTGTTTCAGTGATGGTTTTCTAACAGTTTGTTGGATTTGATGCGTCACTGAGACATTAATCATCAACTGCAGCCCTAATGAACTCTGTTGTGTTTTGCAATTCATTTTTAGGACATTTACTCATCGACCTAATTGAATACTTTGATAATTTTGGTTGAACATTTGAGTTGTGAGATCAAATTCTCTCTCTAAAAATGATAATTTTCAAAAAAAAGTGTTGATATCTTTTTTTACATTTAATAAATGCATGAATGTGATGTTTTTGTTCTTCTTTCTTCTTCTTTTTTTGTAGTTTTTACTTGCAGCCCTGCTGTGTGGTCGCCAGCAGCTTCCAACCACGTCAGCCAGACAAGGAGAGCACTTCTGCTGTCTGCACACATCAGTGACCACATGCAGACAAGCCTCCATACACAAACACGCTTTCTGAAACATAACAGATATGAAAGGAGTGTGTGTGTGTGTGTGTGTGTGAACCAATTTGTATGTTCCTCCAAGCACATGTGTGTATGTGTGAAAGTGTTCCGACACTTTGCACGCAGATAAACTGAAGCACTTAGCAGCATGAAGATCAGGCAAAACTCATCTGCTTCCATTCTGACTTATCAGCAAGATTACTTCTGACAACTCTGACAGCGACGCACTTTCACAGATAACAGAGAGGTTCAGTTTAGGTCAAAGGAGGGCAAACACGCAGAGGATGCTTGTCTGAGATTCATGAAGGATAAATCATGTGGAATAAGCTTCAGAAAGAAGAAACATGTTCTTCTATCTGCCTGTTCTTGTGTGATCATTACTGCCAACTTTCTGTGATCTGAAGCAGGAGTGTTTGTTTTGAATATGAATTATTCACCGGGTGAAGATACTTGAGAACAAAAATGGAAATGTACAGCCTCACAGCAAAGTCTTTGTGCCTGCTCTGAATGTTTTTGTACTTTGGCTGTCAAAAAATTCAAACCTTATAACCGCACAAATTAACAAAAACACAAGGTTGACATGTTTGTTTGCCGGTTTTGCTCATTAATTTCCTGAAGACGACACAAGATGCTACTTTTTACACCCATCTGCAAATAGTTCCAGATTTGTTCAGCATTGTTCAGTTTATCTGGTGGTGGTGGGGTGGGTGGGGGGTCCATTTACATCCTGCTTCTCTCTTGACTGAAAAGAAAGAGGAAAAGAATCATAGTGAACATCGTCTCACCAGTTGCCATGACAACCCACCATACTCAATAACCCGTGGAAATATTAAAAAAAAAAAAAAAAAAAAAAAGAAAGAAAAGAAATGTTTGTAGCCGTCACACACACAAACAGGAGCGCTCTGTTGGTCATGGTTTGAGGGCAGAAGCAAATCTTGTTTACAGCGCAGAAGAACTCTCTCTCTCCCTCTCTCTCTCTCTCTCTCTCTCTCTCTCTCACACACACACACACACACACACACACACACACACAGACACAAAGGCACAGGCAAACTGCACGGAAACAATCTATCCGCTCCACTACAAAAAAAAAAAAAAAAAAAAACAACCTTTAAGCAGCTCTTTCGGCACATCCTGTGTAGATGTGAGCCACCAAAAATACAGTTACCCACAACTGCTTGTGGTGTTACAGTTCCTACGTCAGACTGAGACGAGCTCTCTGAAACAACAAGAAACTAATAGAAAACACTTCTGTTAACATTCACACAAAAACTGGGATCTTACTTTGAGAATAAGCGCGAAGTGCACACACTTCTTCAGAATGATTCCAGTCGTTGTGTGTGTTTGAAGCGTAAATGGTTTTAGTGCAGCAGGAGGCGGAGAGCTCGGGGTTTAGAGAGGCTGCTACTTGTGGCTTTTGGGTTTGTGGGCTTTTGTAGAAGATATAACGGTTCAGTTTCCCTGTCAGCAGATTCAGGGCATGTAAGCCACTGCTGGAGTGGTGAGACAACAGACGTGTTGAGAACAAAAAAAAGAAAAAACACACACACAAAAAAAAAACAAAAAACAACGGTGGCTAGCTGTGTATATCTGCACTTTCAGGTTCAAGACGAGCTTTGGCACGCAGCAAACTGCATGAATGTTTGAACGTGTAATGCAAAGAGTTCAGAGCATTTACTTGAAGTTTATTAAAACATAACTAAGTGCAAAACTAAAAACACTCATAAGACTGAAAAAACTGCTGTAGTTTTGGCTCTGATCAGACTTTTTCTTTCGCTGTGCTTCTTTAGAGGTCAGCAGAGTTTTGCCAGAAATCTACACTCTTCAACTATCTTATGAAGTACAAGCCTAAAGCAAGAAGTAGCAGGGTAAAGTTACTAAGAGTGTGACATAATTTTTATTTTTTTCTCCACGATCTTTCAGCAGAGTTTTGAACTAGTTTAAACTGCCTGAGGCCCTTTTTTTTTCAGAACAAAACAAAGAGTTCAATGTCCAATTATTTACTCATGTTGGCACACGCTTGTGATAACAGAATGCAGTTTTTTTTTCTAAAACCTCAAGGCTAAAGCTGCTCTCAAAGTCATAATAAAATGTTCTACTACATTTTCCCCAGTGTTAACATGCTTTAAAATGTATCACATGACTTAATGTACTCTGAGCTTGTTTGTGTAAAAGTAAACAGGAAGCAGATGGTCTAAGGTCATTTGCGTATTTTCAGATAGCACTATACAAAAAGAGTAGAAGCAGCCTGTAATTCATTATCCATGTTCAATCTGCTGCTGTTAGTCAAGACTGATGGAGAAGAGTTACTTTATATGGATGTGAAAATACAGCAAGAACATGTGACTGACATCGAGATGTGACCCATTCAGGAAACAAATGTGGATGGATCTAAAGATTTGCTTAAAGGGAGAACTTCCAACCATTAATGTATACCTAAAATTAAAAAAAAAAAACTATCCTTAGACATATTGCCAGGGATGTCAAGATTTCAATCTTGAAAACAGTCCAACAACCTCATGTGAATAAACACAGTGTGATCGTTTTGTAAGGTAGTAGCAGTTAGACTGCATCCATCCATCCATCCATCCATCCATCCATCCATCCATCCATCCATCCATCTATACCGCTTATCCTATTCAGGATCGTGGGTGGCTTGAGCATATCCCAGCTGTCTTAAGGCAAGAGGCGGGGTACACCCTGGACTGGTCACTGGTCAATCACAGGGTTAGGTTGCATTCAAAACCATCAATTTGCAACAACATTCAAAACATGCAACATAGTTCAAAAGGTAAGAAAAGCATCAAGTCCATTGATAATGTCCAATATTTACATTTGAATTCCCATACCTGGGGTCCAGTTGCGTTCAGAGCAACCTCTGATACAAGCGTGCTGCACCCACACAATTTTGAGGTTCTCATACAGGAGAGAAGGAATAAGCTCAGGACATTTTAGTTTTTATCTTTTAGTTTTTTTCAATATTAAAAAAAGAAGAATGCAGCTCCACTCTTTAACCTTGTGCTATTATCTTAGCAAATTTAAATATTGGATTGTGACGATCAGCAGATATTCAATACTGCAAATTCAGATCACAATCAAAGGCCCAAAATACTGCTCAGGACACCCCTCAAGTCAGGAAGTGCTTAGCTTTAGGATGGAAGTAAGATTGCATGAAAGAAAAGATCATTAATACTCCAAAAATTATTACAATAGCTTTTTAAATATCTGCCAACCCTTTCAGGCCTGTATGGACACCTCACTACTCAACCAAATAAAGACAAAAAATGGGTGCTTTTTATCTCATTGTTTACTAAACCACTTTTGACAGCCCTGTTAGAAATCCCCGAAATCTAAAACCAGCTCTCAGAATCACCCTCTGAACAATTTTGAGTTCCAGGAACTGTCACCACCAGCAGGTACTGTAAGTACAGTGGAAACAAAACTGTGACGAAGTCTGTGGGTTACCATTGTTTTGATTCTGAGTGTGAAACAGGCTGACGTAGTCATAAATCATTACCTGGATTACATAGTGCTGGCACAGGAAAGTATAATAAGGTAAGTATGGTTACATGTTATCATAGATGATGTAAATGTGTGTAGACAGACTGCACACACACACACACACACACACACACACACACACACACACACACACACACACACACACACACACACGCACACACACACACACACACACACACTGTTTGTACTGGGCTCAACTTGTGGTTTCACATGAACTTAATTGCAGGCCTTTTTTTGCGTACAAAACTGTCAGTCATTCGTTCTGCTCAGCTCAGTGCTGCTCGTGACTGGCATACTGCACATCTTTAACAATGCAACGCTTTCACACTCAACCCACTCCAAATTGGCCAACTCAGAAAATTACCCTGCAGAACTCAGCACAAGACACAAAAACACGCGGGCTACATGGCACACATGACAGCTCGCAGCTGCAGATGAAAACAGCTCTTCACAGTCTTCATGGCAACATCTTCCCCAATGGGCATCACTGAAAAGATCCGATTCACATTGGGGATTCACATTTTGGATCAAGGCTAACTGTAAATACCTCTATTCTTTGAGTGGAACATTTGATCTAACACGCAATCAGGGTTTAATAATTGTCAGTAAAATTTGTGTCTCATGATTAGAAAATAACATATCTCGAATGTTCTGCCTCTTCCCCAGTCTTCTTGGTCCTGAATGTAAACATCGTGCCATCAAGGGAGATTAAGTTGCTTTGCACATGAATGTCATCAAACAGAGACTATCTGCAGAACAGTAGACATTAAGTTGACAGCAGCACAAAAAATGGCCCAGAAGATGCTATACAGTAATGCATCCTGCAGTACAGACTGGAACTGCCAAGAAAATCTGCAAATTAAAATGTAAAGCTGCTCTAAGCAGGACCTTGATGAAATCCATATTAAGCTGAACAAGGAGTCAATGTGCACTGAAGGGAATGAGAGTGAAGCTAAGTCAACAGGGAGTTCAGCTTCCTATCTCATCCCCCTTTCCTCTTTTTTCCTCCACTATCATTACCTTGTCTGTCACTCCCCACACAATTTCCTCCCTGATCCTCTATTTTCCCCCTTTTTACTGGCTATCTTTGAACCTTTCCCAACTGCTAACATCCCCCTTTCCCCTCCTTTCTTTCCCTTCACTGTACCTCTCCCGCACCTCAAATTTTCTCCCAACCCCCAATTTCCCTCTGCCCTCCTTCCCTCAGGTTGTTTTTCTCCTCTCTTCTCTATCTGTAGGTGCCACATCTGGCAGCTTTCAGCACCAGACAAGGCCCGCCTGGCTGTGTGTGAGAGAGAGAGAGAGACACACAGAGAGAGAGAGACAGACAGAGAGAGACAGAGACAGAGAAAAAGAGAGAGAGAGAGGGGGAGAAAGAGAGAGAGAGATAATCGGGCTAATCCCTCCGTCATCCCAGAGGCTATCGCGCTACTCTATAACCCCCTAATCCCTCTAATTCCCTCACACTCTGCAGTCATCCTCGCTGTCAGACACATTGGGATCCTTATCACCAGGCGGGAGCTGCAGGCAGTGTGTGCATGTGTGTGTGTGCATGCATGTGTTCATGTATGTGTGCACGCCTCAGTTGCTTCCTTTTAATCAGTGAGGGATTTCTGTGGCCTCCGACACACTGACCTGACTCGGGCTTTGAGGAACTTTGGCAAATGGATAAACAAACCATCTCCATTCAGAATGAGGAAAACATCCAGAGGATAAACACTCTGCCTCCCATCTCTGATCGTTTGATGCTTCCAATTAAAGTGCTGTATGACACTGTTAACCCCCTCGACACCACGCCACCTCCTCCTGCCCTGTCTCTCTCTCTCTCTCTCTCGCTCTCTCTCTCTCTTTTTATTTCCCGTGGCCAAAGCAATGCAGATGCCAAAGATTGTGGTGACAAAGAGCTGAACACCTGCAAGCACACAACGATCAATAAACATGTTTCACACTGATTATGGTGGCTTGTATTGCATGAGGGCTTGACTCTGATTTGTCATCACAAAAACAACATTTCATGTTTGCAGGCGGGTAACAGCTTGCTATCTTTTGATATCAGATTGTGTTTATGAAGACTTTTACCAGGGAGGCGGCTTCAACGCAGACTAATGGGTCTTTTCAGCCAAAGTACTATTCGATAGTCACTTACATGTATTCTGTTGATGGTGTGTTTGTGTGGCATGTTTGTGTATTGTTAATCTGTGATACATTTACACATACAGAGATACACAGAGTAGAGGGATTTGGAAGGCAACATAAGCCCCACAACAGCAGCTTGGTTGATCACACCATCACAGGTATATTGATCGATGTGTCACAGGATTGGGAGCAGAGGGGAGGTAACAGAGCTGGGATCATTCAGACATCGTTATCTGGTGTAAGAAAGGAACCGAGCATGCAGGACAACCACTGACACTTCAGTTTGTGTTTATCAGCCGCATCACTGGCTGTGCACTCTGAACTGTGAGAAAACAGTCCCACAACGAGGGACTGCAGGGTGGACGAAGGGTTAATAGGTTATTTTCTCCCGGATGATCTCACTGGGGACTGTGTGTGTATGTGTGTGTATATATGTGTGTGTTTGTGTGTTATTGATCTGTGCTCCTATTTAACAGCATGTTGTTTATCATGCTGGCTGCTCTGCGGGCGCCAGCAGATTGCATTATTGGAATTTGGCCATGTGCCTATGAATATCTATCAATCCATCTGTCTTTCTATCCATGCTTCCCTCACACAAGGGCAACAACAAAAGATGGATGATGTAGTTATTTCATTTAAACTTTTTTTTATTTCAGTTTAACAATTTAAATCTCACACAATTGTAGTTAAAATAACCTTTAAGTAGAATTCATCTTTCCGCTCCCTCACAGCGACGGATTTGATCGGTTCCAATTCAGGTCAGTGTGTTAACTCTTGTTGGCTCTTCTCCATTGCATTCTGGAGGCATCTCAGCCCCAGCAGGTTGGAGACCTCAGGATCAGATACGCAAGATTTCTATTTTTGCGACATGCTTGAGCAGCAAAGCATCGATTTGCTCAGAGCAGATCGAGCTGGACAGGAAGTTGAGTAGTGAAACCACATTGAAGCTTCTGGTTGACTTTCAAAATGAAGTAAATCGCTTCAAACCAGATCATATTTTAGTTTGACGACAACAACAAACCAATAATATGAGCATGAGGACAGGAAGTGCTGGAGCTCCTTCATCTCATGACTCCAGCTGTCTGGTGGTCCTACTATGAGCCGAATTAAACAAGTAGCTGGTGTGAGCTGACATGATGAGAGAGCACACAGTCAACACACAACGGAGCGGAGACGTAAAGGACACAGACCTAATCTGGTGTGAGTCCAGCATCAGGGTGTAATGTTAACAGCAAAGAAGCTAAACATTGCTTTGCTTTGCTGAAATCTATCATTGAATGTAGAATGATTTCCTTCATTACGTGAGTTTCAGAAGAGTATAAAACAGACGACAAATTCCATCACTTGGTTTTTCTTTGTTAATAAAATCTGACAAAGATTTGCTGTGTCAAAATGCTAATCCATACACTTCATTCATTTTAGAAAATAATTCTAACTGTGTTGCTCTAACATCCAAATATTAGCTGGATATTTTCAAGATTAACTGGCCCTTTCTTGGAGCAGTGCACATCACAAATGTTTCAGTGCTTTGTTTATCCATTAGCACTCTAGATGCTCAAGGTTTGTTTTGGCATTAAGAAACTGTTTTATTTGAGACAGTTTCCTTTTAAAGCTAAACTACTCTTTCCATTTTGGCTTTCAGTCACCACAGCAGGGCCGTCACTGAGCTGTTTGTGTGATGATTTTGGATGCAATGCAGATTCATGTGTTGATGGTCCATTGTGAGTGTTCATATCATTACCTCACAGCCCTTTAGTTTTTTTAAATCCATGAAACTATGTTTCTATCGATCCGTTTATCTGTGTGGCACTCCATCCATCCATCCTCTGTTTCATAAAAGGACAAGAAGACTAAGTTCATAATCTGCCTCCCTTGCCTCTCACATCTCCTCCTCTTCTTCAGTGTCACCAGTGAAATGTGGCATCTGACGACACCTCCGCCCCCTCTCTGACAACTCTGTGGGGCTGTGGCAGTGATGTGAGCGCTGGCATTGTGGCTAATGCTACAGATTGAGCAGAGCTTCTGCAAGAGAGACAGCTCATCAAGCTGGGGAGCCAGCCAAGTGGAGTGTGACAAATCTCCATTTACCATCGACGCACGGGGGCAAGGGTAAAATTAGAAACTCTGCCGCTTCTAACTCCCCGCTGCTAATTCCATTTCGTGCAAATTAATAAGTGTTTTTGTCCTCCTCCCCTCGCTCCACCCCCACCCCTCGTTCTCCTGTGCTCTTCCTCCCTCCCTCATCTGCTCTCCTTGACGAATTGCATTATCTCAGTGAAAAAAAAGAAGCTCATACACTAGTAATGAGACATTGTTAGGCAAATCCCAAGTCAGTTCCAGCATTGTTTATGGAATAAATGCCTGATTATCAGCTTGAGAAGTGTGTTTGTGTGTTTGTGTGTGTGTGTGTGTGTGTGTGTGTGTGTGTGTGTGTGTGTGTGTGTGTGTGTGTGTGTGTGTGTGTGTGCGTGTGTGTGTGTGTAAGTGTGTGTGTGCGTGTGTAAGAGAGGGAGGGAAAATGCACTGCTGTTGGCTGCAGGGCAAGATACAACTTGTCTTATGCTGTTGTTGTTCTTTTGTCATCATCATTACCATTTCCTATTTGACAAGAAAACACTCCTGATAATTTGGCA
This sequence comes from Labroides dimidiatus, assembly GCA_030710495.1. Classification (NCBI taxonomy): domain Eukaryota; kingdom Metazoa; phylum Chordata; class Actinopteri; order Labriformes; family Labridae; genus Labroides; species Labroides dimidiatus. Next base: position 5,635,449 of record CM061144.1, read on the forward strand.
ATTCATTACAAGAAATGACCCGGTGTGAATTGAAGCAAGGCGTGGACTGCAGCCGCGTGGTAATGGTCCTCTGCTGAAGAGCTCTCTGGAGGATGGATGAATTTTACTGTGAAATTTCTGCTAATTTTCACACTATGTTCACTGGAAAAAGAGTTTTAGAAGCTTGATGTTCCCAAATGTGGCCACCAGAGGATACATTAGAAACGTAAAATAACATTTTAAACGTGTAATCAAGCTTAGTTAGTCTTAAGTTTGTAGTAGACAGGTCTTGTTGATCCTGAGGGGGTTATGTCCAGGGGTGGATCTATGGGTGGCCCTGAGCGTGCACAGGCCCACCCAGATTGACAGCTGACCCACCCAATCAGATGCGAATTTTATGATTGAATAAATCAAATAATGAATTAATGAAAATTAATTTAACCAAAGTTTAAATGTGTTTTTTCTTGGAGAAATTTAAAATGTTTAGTCTGTACTAATAAGAAATACTATTTAGAAGTTGTTGTTGTTTGTTTGTTTTTAACTTATACCTGCAACAAACTATTAATATGACATGTGCTGCTGACCTCTTGGCCTGGTCTACAATTTACAATCTACAATTTCATTTAGCAAATGCTTTTTTTCTAAACGACGTACAACACAAGCAAGAATTTAAACAAGAAGGAGATTCTGGTCACCCTTGTAAAAGAGATTTAGCTCTCAATGGGTTATCTGTATGGTTAAATAAAGGTTAAATACATAAAATAATTATTACACAATATTTTTTTCTCATTGAGTTCTCTGATATCTTAACACAAATAGCTTAATAACATAATTGCCTAGGTCATATTTCAAAATTTTCAGAAAAGAAGAAAATACACTATTTATTTTATATTCATTATTTTTAATACTGTTTATAATATTAAGTTTAAATTATCATTATTATCATTGTTAACTTCTGTAATTTATTTAAAATTAATTAGTCATTTGTGCTGTGAGGCTCACTAAAATAATAGTTTGAATGTGTGCAATATATATGACTTACACAATTATTCCATTAGGTTAATGATGTGTGTGTGTGTGTTGGGGGGGGGTTGTAATCTTTTAAGTAAGAAGCCTTCTTACCTCCCTTACCTACCTGCTCAACCTTCATAATTCCGTATTTGCTGTATTTTATTCAGTGCAAACAATCAACAACAAACAACAAATGTCAGCCCTCAGCTGACCTACTTTCTTTCCGATGCTTTCTAAAGCAGAACCTTTAAAACAGAAAGAAGAGAGTCAGGCGTCACCAATAAAATCCCCACAAACAGAAAATGGTCCATCATGACAACCCAAGCCTCTTCTTATACCTTGACAGCGCCCAAAGATTTACAGCAGCGCTTAATCCTATCTTGCTAATAGGCCAACGATTAGTGAACTGCAGCAGAGGGAAAAAAAGTGGATCAATAGAGCTCCAAAGAGAATCGATGTGTGCTCCATGGTGGGTCTGTAGGGCTTTGCTTCCCATCAGTCCTTTATGGCTTTGTTAGTCTCCCATTAACACGCATCATAAAAGTTGCATTTCTGCTGTGTCACAGGACGTGTTTATGTTGGGCTGCTGATGAATTGCAGTGTGGTTCTGTTTCACTGTTTTATACATGCTTCATAAAAAGAAAATAAAGAAATGAAAATCATCTTCATATGCAGTTCAATCACAGATTGAACTGCATATGGTACAGATCTGCCAGTTCAGGTACAGATCTGCCACAGATCTGTAGCATGGGGTAATGTCAGTGTGTTGGATTCATGTATCAGATTACAAACTTGCATTTATACATTTCTGACACGGCTGTGCAGCACTGATTGAAACAGAGCGTTAACCTTTCACCCAGCTGTAACTTTTTCATTCAGAGTTGCTCGGATGGTGTTAGAAAGTCTTGAATCACAGGCACACTGCATGAAATGATGATGGTTTTGATCTCCCTACAAGGGGAAGTTAACTTGAAACATTTGACCAAACAACAGCAGATTCTTGACACAGGTTTTTAGACATGCAGATGGCTGTCAGACAGCCAAACAGATGTGTAATCTGTGTCAGCTGTTTTCCTGTGGGATGCACAGGAAGCAACACAGGAAAGACGAAAGAAGACTTACTGTATACAATCAAATTTTACTGAGAAATATTTTACATGCACTCACATTTCTGAGTAATGGTCATATCTGAATATGCAACATGGCATGAAATGACTTCACACTTTTCTGACTAACACAGCTGCAAGTTTTAGAATCTTTCCTGAGAATGTCAGGTGATCAACCTTGAGCGTGAGGTTATCACCTGTGACGACAGGCATCTGCTGAAGTTTGCGGACGACACTGTTTTAATCAGTGTGCTCCAGGATGGCGAGGTCAATAATGGGCCTGTTGTGGAGGACTTTGTCAAGTGCTGTGACCACCACTTCCTGAAGATCAATGTCAAAAAGACGATAGACATTCATTGATTTTCAGAAAAGCGCCCACTTAACCCTTCCACCTATGATTAAAGGCACACCTGTGGAGAACGCTGAGTGCTACAAGTACCTGGGCACTATGATTGACAAGAACTAAAACCATGATCAGAACACAGATGCAGTTTGCAAAAAGGGCCGTCAGAGACTCTACTTTCTGAGCAGACTAAACTCTTTTAATGTGGAGAAGATGGTGATGCTTTTATTTTACCGATCTTTCATTAAGTCAGTTTTAACCTTTTGTTTTATCTCATGGTATGGTAACCTTTATGTTCAGAACAAGTATCCTCAATACAGCCAGTAAAATAATTGGTGTTTAGCGGCTTTCATTGTCAGATATCTGGAATAAACAAGTTGGAAGGAAAGTCTGTTTTGTCCAGCTCTGAACATCTTTTTCTCTACAAGAACTGATCTTCTCCGCTCAGGTCGGAGGTACCGGCTGGGCCGGGCTAAGATAAACAGATACAGATTTTCATATGTTCCTTGTGCAACTAATGCTCTTTTCAAGCAGAGCTATTTCACTTTATATTTATTATATTTATCTATTTATACCATTTGAGTGGAACCTTTTTAAATGAACAGTGACATTTTTATATTTCTTGGTTTTATTTCATCAGGTTCTGTTGCACTGTCCTATGTCTGTTTTATCTGCTGTGTCTTTGTGTCCACTGCTGCAAATCAAATTTCCCCTCCAGGGACGATCAAGATAAAGATCTGAACTGAACTTGACACAAGAACACAGCCTGGACCAGTTAGGCCTAATATGTGTATAATTTAAGAAAACAAAAACTTAACAAACAGTATTGCTTGCATTGGGGCCAGTTTTTTTTTTTTTTTTTTTTTTTTTTTTTTTTTAGCATTTTTAGCATTTTTAGCATTTTTACAGTCTACTTTAACTTTTTAGCTCTGCTTTGGTCTCCACCACCCCTTGAGAAAAATATTTTCAAATGTCTTTGAAATGCTACATTTGGACCAAATGCCAAACAGGCTTGTATCAGCTCCCAGACTCAAACAACAATCTGGAATTGAGCAACGATAACAGCCTTGCTACTTATAAATTCAGTCATGTCTATGACTGCCTTTCTTATAGGTGTTTCATGTCAAACTGGCTTTTGGATTGAAAAAAACCTTCAGGGTCAAAATAAGTACAACAATCAAGAAGTGGATAAATAAGGAAATTTAGAAATTATCAGTCCACTATTTATGGAGCAAAGGTAGGATTCAATAAGTGAAAACTGTTTCCAGCTTTGTTTTGGATACATAAATCAAATCATCCCTCTGGGGTACCCTTCTCATTCTTTTTAAGACTTACTTCTTAAAATCTTCCTGCTTCTTTATATTAATTCCATTTATATTTCATCTATATTTCTTAACATATTGAAACAAAATATTGTTACACAAAAATGTCTTAAATTGTGTGGCAGATGCCTCGACCAGCTGACATCCTCAGCTGACCTTTTTCTGCTTGTTTCACTATGACACAGAGAGCAGCTCTGGAGGTCTGGTGTTACATGAGTCTGCTTTTTGTCGTATTTATCTGAGGGACAGGTGCACCTCATGCAGACATGGGCGAGCTTTATTATATCCTCAGATAGGTCAGAACTGAAACAGACCACACTTTGTCTTTCAGATAGAAAATCTAAACATCTGTATATTAACCCCATGTCTACAAATCAAAACCAAATAGAAAGCGAATGTGACTGTGTGATCAAATTGATCCAATCTCAGCCTTGTTGTGCTGTACTTTCCTGATTCAATAAAAGACAAACATAATGTGATCTGACTTTAACCCCAGGCTCAAATACGGGTGTTAGTGGGCAGCAGCGCTGATCACCTGACTACAGAGATGACAGTCTGCAGGTGCCTTAATAATTCAGGAGCGGTTCTATTTGCAATCACAATATCAGTGCTCGCTGAGCCATTTGTAGACTATCCCCCAGGCCTCAATAGTTATTAAAGACAGAAATTATATATTCATAACACTGGATATTGCTGCTTGTTTATTTATAGCTTGCTTCCATTTTTCAGTGGTATTTTGTCAGTTGACTTCCAAGCTATCTACTTCGTTTTGCCTCAGGCCATATATACCTCTCCCCTCCCCAACTCCCTCAAAGAGGGGGGAAAAAAAACTCAGGAATGGCTAAATTGAAAGCGCGCTTTTTCCATTATTTTCAGGTTTGACCACAGCCAAGCTATTTCCTTGTTTGCTTGTGCCCAGACTTTTCAATGAGATGTTTCTTTCTTGCAATGCCTCACAGAAGCCTTGTTTCGTTCAGCTGCTGTCAGGGGACTGCAGAGGATGCTGGAGAGCGTGGGGCTAACAATGTTCCCTGTAGTCTGGCGTTCCCAAGGACAAGATGATATCATCACGCACAGACAAATGTGTGTTTGCATGTGTGCATCCAAAGGGACACCAACTTTGTTTCCTTTTAAGCATTCTGAATGAAAGTAAGTAAAATATGTTGCGGTAAGCTCTCATGTGGTTTCTAAAAATGAGAATGTTTGTTTCATTTGTGGATCAAATTCAAAATGCATGTCAGTTCTTGTTTTCCTCCCTGTAACACAGAAGTCCTGCTTGACACAGTCAGTCCATCACCCTAAAGTGTCTGCACCAATGAGCTGTGGCAATAAGCATTATGGAAGCCAACAACCAGATTCCCCACTGAGCCAAAAAGCAACTTTCACACATTTAACGGCACCCCCCACATCAGAGATATTATATCCCCCTTCGCTTCCCACAAAGCTGTTGTCACAGCACATTTGCTCCCACTTAGCACTCGACACTCACATTGAGACAGTGAGATCTGTGTTCTTCAGAGTGATTACCACAAGGGAAAGGGAGAAAAACATTTCCTTATAAAAATGGCTGCCCTCCAAAAGACATTTGTCTTCATTTGTCAGAGGTGAGCCTCTGTGTTCTGCTGTGCAGGACAGTTTGACTCCAAAAGCAGCAAGTTGGCTCGGTATTGACAAGTCAATCAGCAAAGGTCAGCAGGATTAGGGGAAGTGGGACACCTGAGCGGGACTTAATCTCCTCCGTCCTTTAAGTGAAGGATTTTGGATGAATAAGCAGGTGCTGGAAAGCTATTACCTACCCATCTCACCGGTTTGTCATCAGCCAAGGGCAGACAGGTCTGGAGAAATGCCAACTGCGTCTACAACCACTCAGAATCACATCTGCAGGTGAGCCAGGAGTTTCACTTGCCTTTTTGACTCTATGATGGGCATCCAATGAAACCTCCCTCTGCTCCTTTACCTTCTCAGCTCCCACTCACACCCTCTCCCCAGACACATGAGCAAATCAAAGTAATGGGAGAACAGCTGCAGCCTGTGTCCTCTGCACGATGGCTGACATAATTGTCACCCTCACTTCTGCTGTTTAATGGAGACAGTGTGCACATCTGACATCTGTGTAAGAGCTCTGATTCCCTAAGTGACAGGATGGTGTTTACGACCATACGGGCCTCAGGAGTGTGTGAAGTTTCCAAATTCATTGTGAATTGAGCAGTAGTTTACAGATGATTGCACAGTGTCAGGAAACATGTATGACACACATGGATTTATGAGAGAAGGCGTGCAGCTTGACTGTCTGAAAGAAAAAGGACAGTTTTAAGAAAAAACAATGACGGCGTTACTGCAGAAAGATGTAGACGTAATAAATTGGTATAATCAGTAACAGGCTTGTTGATTGTCACATAACATGACTGGCCAAGATTTAACAGCATTTAAAATGAGGATCATGGCGGGACACAAAGGGATGACGTGTGTTTGCTCAAACCGAAAGTGCTCCAAGTGAAATGTGGCAGCAGGAGGGATTTCATCAAGTGACTCCATCCTGGCTGCCAGTGGCCAAAAGTTAATGAAAACATGAATTCAACTCTGAATGACCGAGGCTGCTCACTCACATAGCTTCCACACACACATCCTCACACACATCCTCACACACAGAGACATTTTCTGGCTGTGAGGGATGTGGAGGTCAGCCGAGCCAGGGTCAAAATGAGTCTGCAGAGAGGTTTTGTTTTCCACTTGTCAGTCTAACCTTGGTGATGTCAGTTCATCTCGGTGGATAAAACCTTCACTTAAAGTATCAAAAGTCCCAAGAATAACAATTCAGATCGCACCACGGGGGGAAACATGATGGGGCTTTTTATAATCCTGCCAATCAACCAATACAAATCTGGTTTTCCTTTTTGCCCAATGAGTCCCCAGATCTTTACATTTCCTGAGACCTGAAGGTGATGTTTTAGGTTGAACTTAAACTCTGACACAATATTCTTTGTAAAATGTAACCCAGCACAACTGAAACCATTTACTATACATCACACGCAGCTACTGGAACTATGATGCTCACAAGCCAACATTAATTTATTTCAGAAAATTCTAGCAGCTGTTTAAAATGCTTCCTTGGTTCTCCTTTTTGAAGGTCTTTCTTTACGTGACCAACCGGGAAAAAAAGACTAATTCTTTCTTACGTTCACTTGAGGGATTATATATCTTGTGTAGTCTGGGAGTCTGTTGATGGACAAAGTAGAACTGAAGGCAATTAGTTTTGCAGCCATTAGATCATGAAGTAGAGAGATCAAAAATCAACCAGATGATTCAACAAAGGTTCAACAAAGGTACTGCATTTTTACTAAAGGTTTTATTGTACTCTATCCAATATGGTGATCCAATGATCTGACGCAATGTCAACCTCAATTAAGAGATCAACACTCATAAGAAAACATCCTGTTAAGAGCGACTTTTTGCTCCAGTGCATCCTTTCCCAATCAGTTCATCCTCACTTATCTTAGTGGATAATTTAAAACATATCTTCTGATCCGTTCTATGCTCTTCGCCTTTGTTTACCACAACCATGTGCATGTATTACGTCATCAAATCCAAGCAGGTCAGTACATTTGTTCTAGTCAGAGCTAATATAGCATGAAGACAGCAACTTGTAATATGTGCAAGTTTAATTCATCAGTGAGGTATAAAATTAAATTGTAATTCTTGGGTATTTGATTGGATTAATATCGGTGCTGGCTGATACCCAAGCCCAGATATCAGTATTGGAATCAGGACATAAAAGTTGGATCCCTACTCAGAGTCCTGCTACAGTCATCAGGATTTCTTCTGTTGTTGCTGTAAAAGCTGAACAAATTGTCACGGCAAGCCATCCAAAGACTGAAACGGAGGCTGCTTCTGGGTAAACTTGACTATAACCGCTCTACTAGAGCAATGTTTAACTAACACATGTAGACACAAACCTGCAACTACCAAGGCTAGTAGTGCTAACTGCTGTTAGCTGCACTCAGCTAACCAATTTGACATAATTAACCTACAGACCCTGTGATCCCGCAGTTAGTCATGTTTAAGAAGCTTATTTTAATTTTGACAGGTTTCAGAGTATTTACTTATAGTCAGCATTCAAACTTAATGTTTAAATGAGCAGCAAACTTGTCCTTTTGGAACATTATTAACAACAAGCATGCTTACCTGTTATACAAAACCTTTTCACTCATTATTTTGCCAATGTGAGAATATAAAATTATATTTAAGGTGAACCTACTGAAGGAAAAATAAAAGCTTTACCATCCATTATCTATTGCTTTTCCTTTTCAGGGGCATAACAGTGCTGACGCCTATCCCAGCTGTCACTGGGTGCAAAGCAGGGTACACCCGAAATGCTCTTTTAGCCAATTTTAATAAAACCCACAAATGCTTCGCAGTTTTTCCAGATATGCTGCTGTTTCACTTATTTCTTTGACACTTTCATGATGTGACAAGGACACAACAACACGCCCGCTGACCTCAGTGCACCATCAACTCTCCCATTAGCTTCATATGGAACAAGCACTCAGTGAATAAGAAAAAGAAAACGCTGAATGAGTTAGCCGTGTTGCCAAAGCAATATCTATAATTAGGACAAGATGCCAGCAGAGAATGAAGCCGGAGCTTGGCTCCTTCTGGGGAGCAATTAAGTTTGAAGCAGACAAATCACTGTGTCAGAGGTTTGACTGAAGACAGGGCCGAATGCATAGCTGACAATGTTATTGCTTTCAAGTGAACGCATTTTACTGCGCTGACAGAACAGTCAGCCACTTCTGTTTGTTTTACAGATTTAGCTGTTTAATATCACTTAGCGAACTCCACTGCCAGATGTTTGTGATTAGGTGGCAAATTTATGTGGAATGCAGTTATACAAACATTAGCAGGCCCAAGCCAGAAAAAGAGCTGCAGGGAATCAATGTTCAAGAGAGACAGTCTTTAAGAGACAGAGTTTTGTTTTAATAAGCTGTCCTCTTTGATAGTTCGACTGTCTGGTCTTTGGCTGTTAACAACCAGTAGTTTGGATTAAATACATCACTTCCTTTTCTCCAAAGCAATTAATTGAATATTTTTTGTTGCAGTACTGGAAACAGACCATGACAATCTGACTTTTTTGGATAAATCAACGGTTGATCTGTTTTAATTAAATGAAAAATACATTCATAATGGCTGGACTGTTCAGAGCTTGTGTTGGACAGTTTGTCTTTATGACTTTAATTTTGAAATATCTACGGGAGCAGATGGCCTAGTGGTTAGGGTCGCACCCCATTTGGCGAAAAGCCCTTGAGCGGGCAGCCCGGGTTCGAGTCCGGCCTGTGACTACTTTCCCCCATGTCACTCCCCACTCTTGCCCTGTTTCCTACTCTATCCACTGTCCTGTCCTCTCACATTAAAGGCATAAAAAGCCCCCCCAAAAAAACTTTAAAAAAAATCTACTGTAAACTCTCCCTGACCCAACAACGTAAGTACAAATAATGAAAGACATACCAGTATGATTAAAAGTGCTCCACATTCTGGGCTTATTTTTATCAGGCAGCAGGGTCTTCATTTTTGATAACAAATTAACCTTGTTGAATGTTTGTTATGGATGTCTCTGGAAAGAGATTTAATTGCCTGACTGCAGCTTTCTCAGGTGGTCTTCCTTCCTGCTGTTTACTTGACCTTGTCAGGTCTGAATGCTCTCACAGACTAAGAGGACTAATCAGAGCATGAGTCAGCCTCCTCTGGGTGAAGCACAATAGCTATTAATACACATGATGGTTATAACAGCTTAATAGCCTTGAACGGGCTAAATGTACTGAACATCAAGAAAACACAGGTAACATAATGGAACCAAACGCGTCAGGTTCCCCTTACTGTCATATTTATTTAGAAAATAACAAAGGGTCACCTTTTGTACACTTAACTATGGTACAAACTGAGTTTACAAAGTTTGCTTGTTGCCACATCTCAAACTATAGCGCTACATAACTATAAATAAACACATATGAAAGTTGTCTTGAAGAAAGAAAAGTAGTGCTTTAAAAAAGATCTGCTCTTCACTCCCTTGCCTCCAAAACAAATACATGCCTTGGTAAGAGTCACATCTTTATGACAGTGGGCAATAGTGCGCATGAGAAACAGATTCTGTGTCCCAGATCTCGTAATTCTGCACTTACACTCACTATTTTGGGTGCATAAGTGTGTTCACACTGACAGTATGGAAAAACACAGTGCACTTTGATTTATATGCAGGCACACTCAAAACAGTCAAAAAGTTGAGTGTGGGACACTCAACACTTCTCACTTCTCAATGGTTGCCATATTGGCTACATAGGTGAAGGGGCGGGAATGAATCAAACATTGGTTAATGGATGCAATCAACGAATAGCAGAAGAACACCTGTGAATGGTAGAGAATTGCAATGGTAGTTTCCAGTGAGAGTGAAAAAAAGATGTCGTGCACTGTCCCAGTAAGCGCTGAGTGTAAACAGTGTACTTCATGGAGGTGTACTTACGAAAGTACACGATTCACGACACAGCAGAAGTCTTCATCCCGGAAAAACACCTCTGATTCCAGCCTAAGGTATCTCTGCAATCAACATCAAATGGATAATCCTCACAGGTCTTTTGTTTACTAAAGTTTTTTTTGTAAAAAAAAAAACAAACAAAAAAAGATGTTGAATCAGAGAGTGAAGTTTTATTAAACTACTGATTTACTAGATAAGTATCAGATCAGGACTCAGTACTGGAAGATGCTCAATATTAAAATATCTGATGTGGAGCTGGAACACAAAGCTGATCAGGACACCCCAAGTTAAAACAATCTGGTATCATGTAACTACAATGAAACAAGTAATTCTTGAGCTGCATCTGAATCTGTCTCCTCCAAATGAAATCCCAGACGAGCTCAAACATATCAAATATAAAACAAGCGAAACTTATTCACAACGCTAGAAACACACTGCAGAGTGCATTACACTCACTGTACTAAAGCTCTGTTTCCTCTGCAGCTTCCTGATCAGAAAAGATTTTCACACTTCTCAAACAACGCTTAAATACGCTGAATGAAACAGAAGGATTTTTTTTTTCCAAACAGCTGCATGATTATATTTAATGGAGAATGAAACATGAAAAGTAGTTGCTTGAATAAATAAATTAATAACGTACAAGCTAAAGAGCAGACAGAGATAAACAGTTTGTGGTCCTACAGGCTTACGATCAGCTCAGTGTGTCTGTGTGTGCATATTTTTTATGTTCATTTTATATGCATAGATGTTGACATTAAATTTAATAAAGAATTTACATTTCAGATAGAGAGTAAGACTTAAGTAAAATGTGTTGATCAACAAAACCACATTTCCTCTGTAAGTGTTAAACATGTAAGAAAATGTAAACCTCGGAGGAAGTGTAAAAATCCTCAGGCACTCTGCCTAATTGGTCCCTCTACAATATTTTCACACACATCCCTTGAAGATTTGTTGGTATTAATATTTTATGAGCTAGATTTTGCAGACTCTGGCCAACTTTTCGAAATAAATGAGCTGAGATGAGTTTCCACAAGATCTCCTGCCAACATTTGCAACTAATGTACTGCAGTATGCATCACTGGTATGACCTGTATACAGTGAGTGTGTGTGTGTGTGTGTGTTAGATGGAGTTGATGAACATCACTTCAGGACTCCTTTGTCTATTTCAAGTAGTCCTTGAGTAAACTCATTAAGGTGTACTTTTCAAATCACTTTGCTCACACTTAGAGGGTTCACAGATCTATGAAAGGTAAGATCAGCCTCCTGAGTGACACAAACAAACCAGTAATGTTACAGTCTGACCGCTCTGAGATGCAAAAATGCTGCACTGTTTTAAACCTGTATATGGGCAGTTGGGCAGATACGTGAGACAACAAACCCCTTTACTTGTTGTCATGCAGATTGATAAACTATAATCATCCTTTTATAAAGAGGAATTTCACAGTTTTTCCAAAGAACAGGACCTGTCAGTGTTTTTACACATTATCCCGCCCCCAGTTCCTAAAAAAAAAAAAAATCTCAGAGGGAAATTCAGTGTGACCGTTGCTCTTACATAGTACAGAAGTTGGAAGTAAGGAGGAGTAGGAAAATAAAATAAGTGATAAGATAAACAATAAGATAAGCAATAATAAAAATAAGTGGTAAGTACCAGGAGTGATCGATAAGTAATAAGTACTAAACAAGATAAACAAGATAGAAGAAGCTATTTACATTGTGGGTAAGGCAAGAACAGTGTAGAACAGGTATTGCACTTGTGATCTGTGTTAAACCGATACTGCACTTAATGAACAGTAATAAACAGATATTGCACATAAAACAAAAAAACAGGTATTGCACCTTAAACAGATATGTCAAAACAGCTTAAACTGAACATTACCAGGTCCAGACTGAATTAAACTGAAAGTAAGTTAGCATGGGGATCTAGCCCGGTTAAAACAGAGCCAATCAACAGATATATGTTTTCTCTTCCAATCTGGCTTCATAGTTCAAACCTCAACATCTTATTTAGCTGTTTTAGCATTCTCGCCACACTCAGGCTCTGCACTATGCTATGTTACTGCATGCTTTCAGTGCTTCATGCTGTATTCTGTCATGCAGTGGATGTAAACATGACTTTGCATATTGTACGCACCCCTCTTGTCTGTCAGCTTCCTCCAACTTTAACACATAGTGATTGGATATTTCCTGGTGTGAAGAGTTTCCTCATCCCTGCACTCACAAGCAGACACACAAAAACATCCCTAGAGGAGAAAACAATCATCAGGGGAAGGTTTCCACTCTTTGTTTCAACATGATTGCTGATTTAAAGGTTCACATTGCCCAAAGGAAGCGTGTCTAGATCGTCCCCTAAAGATCTGAAAAGTGAGTAATGACAGTTCAGAGTTTGAGACGTGATTATTTTTTTTCCCTTTAAAGATTTTCTATAGAAACACAACATGAGGCAACAATTGTTCCTGGTTATTCACCATCTGCGTCTCCATCTCACATTTCTCTGGTCACTAATGTGTAAGACTCTAAAGGTGAAGGTGTTCCTGTCGGCACTGGGAGCCGTCATCAGACATGTGGTGAGCTCGGCCCCGGGCTCTTCTGGTAACAATAAAGCCATTCAGAGTGACTCTTTAAATTACCTACATCATGAGGCAATTATCAGGTTCCTGTTAACCTCCCGTGTAACTGCATCATCCAGAGAGGGATGAGTTGTGATAACAAAAACTGGATCACAGGTTAGATTGCATTCAGAGGTTTCTTTACAATTCAGATGTTTCCTTTTTACAGGACTGAATAAAAAACGTTCACATTTCAAACCAATAAAGAAGTGTTTCTAACTAAAACGATGACATTTTGACCTGAAGGGTAGAAACCATCTAAAAAAATATATAAAGGCAGCATATTACTGATTACTAATAAGAGCAGACTGAAGAGCATCAGTTTCTGATCACTGTGTGGACTGTATGAACTAAGAGCTCTTATGGTACATGAAAAAAAGGCAACATGAGATAAGTGGTTTTTAACTTTTCTGGGGGCATTTTGTATGAAAAACACCACCAGGAGCTTTAAATTATACAGCCTCCTCAAGAATGCCGCAGCAAGAAAACAGCAAAACATATTTGGGGAAAAATATATTCAAATGTCGCAGCAATGATTACCAGTAATCACGGGAGTAAAAGGGAGAGAAACGTGGGAGATGGAGGAAAGAAATCTGCATTAGAAATGGAAGAAAGCCAGGAGGGGAAAAAATAGCAACTCAAGGGGCAAAGAAAGCATAAACACAGGAAATTATTCATAGACTGAAAGTTGTGTTACTCGCAGGCTTGGCACAAACACTGAACGAACACGACTGAACACTCACACATGCACGTACAGTACACACTTCCTTGGCTTTGTGCGCTGTGTTTGGGAGACACATCTCTAGAGTGCGGTGCAGTCCTCCACTCTCTTCAATATTGCATGAGCCTCCACTAAAGTTGAACCCTGCCTTTTGTTTTAGTTAAGCAGCAAAAATAAATAGAGCATAGCCGCAGCATCATAGGGACAATTAAATAAACAGCAGCACAGGGTTTTAGAAGACATTGTCTTGCTAATCACTCGCTGCACTGAGAGCCCTGTGCTGCGGTACAATTAAATCACAGCCATTTATTAAACTGGAAACTAAAGCCTGGGAAAAAAAGGAGACGGGGATTAGGGAAATATTTTCTTTCTAAATGTGTAACATGGGCACTGAGCATGCATCAGAGTAAAATGGAGAAGAGATTGTGTAGGTATGTGTCTCTGTCTGTGTGTGAGCCACTTCTCAAGCACAAGACTTAAAAACAGCACCGGGAATATTTGAAATAATAAGTGATGCAAAGCAGCGGATTTGAAATGGGGATTTATTCGGTTCTGCATCAGCACCAGTGAGTCAGGCGTTATTTCATAAACCAAAGCTTATCTGTCTGTTAAGACGGGTATGATAATACTGTAGAGAAGAATAGACAGGGTGGGAGAGTGAGAGAGGGCAGAATTGATGTGGGTGTGTCAGTTTTTAACTTTCCCTTCAGGCATACAAACAGGACTATGGGTAAGCTAGGAGCTCCTGTTTTAAAATGGAAAACATTTCATCAAGTGTGATGGACTGCTGGAATGGATCATACTGTGCACAGTGCACCTAAATCAGACTGGACAGCACAGACGATGGATTAATGAGACCAACAGCCACTAACCACTTCATGTGGAAATCAACGAGCAAGCGTTATATGACGAAGTACTGAGGCAGGGTTTAAAATGGAATCTTCTGATTCAGATTTGTTGTTGTTTTCATCTTAAAGGGGTTGTGAGGATTATCTGTTTGAAGTGGACTGCAGTGACACCTTCCGCTGAAACTGCACACACACTGTGATGATGACATGAAGGTGTGTGTTTGTTTTGGAAATGAATGGAGAACAGATCTTCATTTTAACACTACTTTTCTTTGTTCAAGACGACGCGATGAGGTAAGGTATTTATCAACCAAGTTTTAGGCACGAGAATCTGACTTAAACTGTGACAACTTCTTACTAATAACTAGGTTTCATCACTGGTGCACACACTACACAACAACAGAGTGTGACCCTGCAGTGATGTCTGCAGTCTTTAAAGAGCATCCTCAGTGAAATTGATGTCAGGCAATCCATCTTTGTGTGACCGGCATTCTTTTTGTCCCCACTCGGCTTCTGTAGCTTAGTCATACAGTTCGGTCTGTGATAGCACCTCCCACTTCCTCAATGTACGGGCAGGTATTTGGCCATATAATCAGCTCTGTTTTAGCACACGACGCTGCTGTTGTTTGTCCCTCTGCATTTGAATTGTTCCCTTGGATGTTGACGCTGGTAACTGTAGCGCGACAGAGACGCGAGGTAAGCGTATGCTTTAGACGCACGTAGCATACCTGTTGTTGTAACACTGCCTCATGCTTGTGTTCTTTGTTCCTTGGTAGTTGGAGCTGATGTATGTTTGTTGCTCTTCTAAGGTATTTAAACGTTTTAATGCCAGACCTTTTAAGATGAAGATGTTTAAATATTTTTTGTAGGGTGTTTATATTTAAATGAATCTCTTTATAGATTGACTGCCACTTCTACTTTGTCTAAGCGAGTTATTTTATTGCTTCGTTTAAGTTACTTTAACGTAAATTTTCTTTACTATGTTTTAGCTTGGTTCGATACATGGTCTGTTTTGCTGTATTGATAGCTGTGGTCTTTTAGAGAAGTGTTACACTGTTATAGGTTAGGTTGATTATTTTCTTCCTGTGTAGAAGTAGTTTTGTTAATATTGTACTTTTTCTTGTTTAGGAGTATTGCAGGCCTCAACTGAGCACGTTGGGGCTGTTTGCGGGTACAGGCCTCACACCACCTGCACCTCACCTTCCCTTAGTTGTGTGTGAGTGGTTGTTTGCACCTTTCATTTTTTCACTGTGCACATTTTTTGTCCTTTTAGTTGCAGTGTCTGAGGTAGTGCAGGGTTTTGGGCACTGTGTGTATGGTAAGTCATCTGCAATATTTCCCTTAGTAGTTTGTTTTACATACTTTTTGTTTCATTAAAATTTAGTGGTGTCATTTTAAACTTGCTTTATAAAGTCAGCTCTAAATAAATTTCATAATTTTTCTACAGCTTTAATGACTTATTGCTCATTTAAACATTTTATCAAAATAAATTAATATATTAAGAATCAGTTTTGTCTCTGCCTCTGATTCTCTTACTGCCAATTTGCTGTCCTCTTGAAGTGTTTATGGTTAGGTTGTGCTTTTGGGGTGATTTGAATGAGTTGGTTCCTTCAGCATAATTAAAATTTGTCCTAACCTGGAGCACAGTCACAATCGCTTTCTTACTCTGACAAGTAACAACACTGCACAGTAACAGCCTATCTATTCACACGTACGTATATCATTTCAATTATTTAATCGTATTTGCTTCCAAGCAGATGCAACAAGTACATAATAATGGCCGTAATTAAGCTGCAAATAAACACAAGCCCTGCCACATGAGCACCTTTGAAACAATGAGTGCTCGATTCATTAGCATCTGCTGTAAGCTTATTAATCATCCAACAGGCAATTAGCAAGCTGTTACGATTGGCGGCTGGTATGTAAATATATTCCTGGGTTAATTTCTTCCTCTGATAATAAAGGAAACATTATGAAAATGAGACCAGCCACTATGTAAATGATCTGTGCTGTTAATTGCACTGCATGGCTTTGACTTGGATCGGCAAATGGCGTTGTGATGGGCTGGCAGTGAGGTTATATGCCAGGCTGCTGGGGGAATGAAAGCAGTCGGCATCACACTGCAGCCTGCATGACAATTTATGAGCTGTTCAAATGCCTTCCGCCAGCCCTTCTGTCAAATAGATAATAAACCTTGGCGAGCAGAGGTGGGCCCAAAGGGACTGGCCATGTGTGAAAGAGTGGGGAGCAGAAGCAATATATGAAAAAAAAAAAAAAGTCTGTGTGGTTGAGTGAGTGTGTGTGTGTGTGTGTGTGTGTGTGTGTGTGTGTGTGTGTGTGTGTGTGTGTGTGTGTGTGTGTGTGTGTGTGTGTGTGCGTTTCCGACCTCATCAAATGAGTCCACTCCACATCCTCACAACACCAGCATATATTACACCCAGGATAGTTATTGGGAAATGACAGAAACAGTGACCAAAAATATCCACCAGCAGTAACTCGCACCAATACGCCCAATTTTCCATTAGCAAACGAGTCCTCGGTGCACATGTGCACGTCCCACGCCGTGGCTCCACTAACAGGATATCAAGCCATGCTGAGAGGATTTTCTGCCAATCTACTGCTGAATTCACAGCACACCAGCACTAATGACACTCGGGCCCGACATCCATCATGGCAATGTTCATAAAGCCCGTGCCAACATGTAGCTTCCCTTCGGCCCTCACTGCTAATCTATGCGGTGCAGGCGCGGAGAAGCCATTACAGCTCTGAATACATGATGAGGCTCACAGCTAATACTCCTCACCACACCGGAGGGAGGCTGGAGGACGAGAGGCAATATAATTGAGGCCAGGAGGCAGATTGTGATCTATTGACATTAAGCTGGGGCTCTTAATCTGACAGTTGTCCCCTCAGAGATGTTGACAGACAGCTGGGTGGGCAGCACAACCGTTTGCATGGATGCACGCCACGTAGCCTCTACTGTAATATTCACGACCCCGACCTAAACCCCACTCCCCACATCAACCCCTGTGTCAGCTGTCTTGTGGTTTCACATGAATACATGAGGAGACTGCTGACTGCGTCTGTGAACAAAAGACAAACTGACGAGCATAAACCTTCTCTGGAAAGTAAGGAAATTAACCGAAGGTTGTTTCTGAAGTTTAATGAGTATTTTTCATACATATTAATGTTAAATATAGTTGAGTTGTTCTGACCACTCAAACTGTTACATTACCCATAATATTCACCCAATCAACATTCATACACTGCTGACAGAGGATGTGTTGTAGTGAGGGTCTTTCCATTAGTATCAGCAAATTCTCTTCATACACATTCACACATCACTGAATATGTCTCAGGGAGAAATTCTGGTTCAGTGTTTTTGTCAAAGATAATTTAGCATGTGCCCGCTGGAGCTGGGATTGAACCACCCACCTTACAATTAAGATACAGCCCATTTTACCAGCCTGTTGATAATAGGGGTGGGTCATGATTTTCAAAGCTCCGAATATTCATCACTCTATCTAAAATCGAATGTTTTTTATGAATATTATCATTGAAAATGACTATTTTTCATTGGTGCCTGGTCGTAATGCAGTATTCCTTCTATAGCATGTCCTAGAGCTGTTTACTAACCACATAATGCAACAGAAGAAGAATAGCGAATGTATTAAATAGCAAAAGAAGAAAAATAACGGTTGCTAGAAGGACGTGCTTAGTGCCATGAGATAAACAGCAGCAGCTGTAAGCAGGCAGTAGGATAAATAAACTTACCACATTGCTGCATCACAGAAATATCAGCATAAATTTCAAGACAGATGCTTCTGATGCCCACTATCAGCAGCACCTCTTCTCAGTGCTGGTTACTGAGTTACTGCCACACAAACAGATGGTCAACAGGATGTGTGTCCCAGAGTGTTTGTTGTTAGTCAAGTAATCACTGAATAAATTCCAGTGACTACCAAAATGTACAAAACCCAAAACCAGTGAAGTTGGCACGTTTTGTAAATTGTAAATAAAAACAGAATACAATAATTCGCAAATACCTTTCAACCTATATTCAACTGAATACACAGCAAAGACAAGATACTTTACATTGAACTGGTAAACTTTGTTATTTTTTGCAGATATTAGCTCATTTGGGATTTGATGCCTGCAACATGTTTCAAAAAAGCTGGCACAAGTGGCAAAAAAGACTGAGAAAGTTGAGGAATGCTCATCAAACACTTACCTGGATCATCCCACAGGTGAACAGGCTAACTGGGAACAGGTGGGTGCCGTGATTGGGTATAAAAGCAGCTTCCCTGAAATGCTCAGTCATTCACAAAACGTGCCAACTTCACTGGTTTTGGGTTTTGTACCTTACATGAAAATTAAAAATACGTAAAATTCAAAAGAATTTTAACAGATGAATGTTTTTGCACTTGAAAAAAAAGTAAGAAGTAGTATAACCAGAGACTAAACAGATTCCAGAATAAGCAGTTTGGCGCTGGCAGAGAAGATGAGGCTAATTTTTTTATGGGCGTAAACCACATACTCAGCTCATCCCACAAATGTGGGAACATCTAAAATGCAGTAGTTGATGATTATTTGCAAAAGAAATAAGAAAGAAATAAAGTTTCTCAGTTTGAATGTTAAGTATCTTGTCTTTGCTGTGTATTCAATTTGATATAAGTTGAAAAGGATTTGCAAATCATTGTATTCTGTTTTTATTTACGTTTTACACAACAAGTCAACTTCACTGGTTTTGGGTTTTGGATTATAGCTTCAAATTCCAATCTCTATTAAGTAAGAAATAGCTCTGGCGGTAAATCATGGACACTTATTTGTCTCTTGTACATTGTATTGTTGAATTCCCTTCTCGAATTCGTGTTCAACCCTCCTTCTCCTGTGCACTTCTCCATCTCCAAGCAGGTTCTTCGTATCCATCATGACCTGGATCATTCCTTGTGCGTACATTACACGCTTTGCAAACCACTATTCCTGGGTCTTTCTCAGATATACTGAAATAGCCCTTATTCAGACAAGAGCATGCTGGCTGTGGTTTTTGTTTGTATCATCACAACAAAGTATTTCGGCCATGTTGTTTTGCTGACGAAAGTCTTTCAGTTGAAAACACAATTTTTGGCCATTTTCAGCTGAAAATTTTCAGTGCATCCCTAGAGATAACCTTATGAAAATAAATATATCAATAAATGTATATATAAAAGAATCCCTTCAAACCAAAACAATAGGACTAGGAATAGGACTCCTACTCTTTCTCTTACCACAACAACAAATGTCATAATAAATATCTGGGACAGCGGGTTGCACCAAAAAGAATTACTTCAATCAGGGATCCACAAAAATGACTGTAGTGTATTTAAAATGGAACTGTATAAACAACCTACAAAATAGCAGTAGGTTGTTGTGATGATATTTTTTTCATGGCACTGACATTTTTAGACAAGAAATATGATCTGAGGACCAAGATATAATCAACAGTTTAAACTGTTATCAAGTATTATTCTCACATGTCCTTATACTGGATGCACACTGTGTGAAATTCATAATTTCTACATTTTAAACCTTATACTCCGTGAATAAAGAGACACAAACCCCTCTTCTGAGCAGCCAATGAGATTACATTGGTGAGTCACATGCTAAATGGCTTCACCACTTAAGTGATCCCAAACGGGAGCCATTTTTTCCGCTGTCTTGAGTGCGGCGGGCAGTGATGTGTGGCCCAATCAGCAGCAACACGGAGCCCTTGTATATTTAAATATGCGTGACTACAGGGCATGTTATTCTCCCCACATGTTCTCTGGTCTGCCTGTAGAGCGTACTGATTTATTGACGCTCAGTGACATGGGGAGGAGATAGCAGATAGCGTAGCGGGAATCCAATGCACCACAACTGATGTGAAAAGCAGCCTAGAGTCTGAAATCATTTGCAGTCGCACTCCCAAGGCCCCAGTGATTTAAAGAGACATACTTCAGAGGGCCTCTGTGCCTGGCGGGGAAATGTAGTCACATCACATTAGAACCAAAGACATGCAAATAAATGCTGGGCCAGTGGAATCAATCCAGGCACATCACTGTTTCAAGGTTTCACTTCCAGTCCACCATACTACATAGTGGGCGATTCAGTTTCATTTTGCACAGCCCAAACGTCTGCATCACAGCCTGTTTGAACATCATTTAATGGCACAACTACCTTGAACTGTCAGCCTGCACCAACCCACAAGAAAAAAAATTCCCTCATGTATCTAAAAACAGGTTCGTTTGTGACAGCCACATTGACGGAAACTTCGACCTCTCCTATTTAAAATCCTCTACCGTGTAATCAATGTGGAGTTTGAGTAATGCCGGTACCATTAGAGCCAACCAAATTGCTGCGGGAGGCAGGGAAAGAGTGTCATCTATTGTGGGAAACGATTGCTTAATATAGCAGCAGGGGCTTGAAGGAGTGCTTACCAGAGCACAATCCGCTAAAATCAATAGCAACAGTCAGGCTATATTGTTTCAAACGAGGAAAAAGTGCAGCTACGATAAAAAGCACTCAATATCGGTGTCTGGGCCGGTGAGACGCTGAGTCAGGAGTCAGGAGTAAGTAATGCTGTGCAGGAGAGAGAGAGGGGGGAGGAGATGGGAGAAAATGAGGGAGGAAGGGAGGTGGAGAGAAACACAGAGAGCTGGATCCTGAAGGTCAATAAACCTGGCAGGCTACAGATTCCAACCCATCCGCTCCTGTTAATTGGATAATGAGATAATGTTGAAAGCATTCATTTTAAAAACTGAACTGCAACAGATTGAAGTACTGAGATCAAACAATGTAAATATGAGTAAACCATTCACAGCATCCTGCAGGACCTACTTTGTCAAACATTGCTAAAGTTTGCAGAGTGTGTTTTTGTTTTGATGTTACTTCAGCTAAGTTAATTGTGGTCAATGACTAACTCCAGAAACTGTTCAGTCTTCATATTCTGCTCATTGTTTTATTCACAGATGGTTAAACAAGTTTGCTGTTGAGCTTTTTTTTCAGTGCAACAGTTTTACTACAGTCTGTAGATCTCTGTAGGTCTTTTGATTTGTCTATTCAAAGCCAAACCACCTCCATGTGAGGGAATTTTTTTTTTATTTTGTATTTTATTTGTTATTGGCTACTAACAGTTTGTGCATAATTTTTTAAAAAACGTTTTACTAATTTTGAACACTGACGTAACAGTTTCCCTCTGGATTAATGAAGTTATTCTTATCCGATTTTATGAGCCAGGTCTGACGATTAAATCTAAAGTTGATTCTGAGACAGGTGCTGTTTGTTTACTCTCTTTAACTTCTGCAGGAAGCTACGCTAGCTTAGCTTATTCTGATGTGTGAACACTGCATGAGTTTCCAATTTAATAAGTAAAACAGTCGTTCTTAAACAAACCATTTTGTGGTCTGAAAATCAAAGCCTCCATCCAAACTGCATTCTTTCCCCCTCTTTCTTTCAAAATAAATAAAACAAACTTGTTTGGACCTTTGTGTCTTGGATTATCTGTCGTAGCCTTCATGGAGCTGTGTATAAATTCTTTCCAAATGTTTAAATTAACCCGGGGTGTCTCTTATTTCATTATCTACAAAAACTCAGCATTATTTTTCCATGAGCAAAACACTCATTGTCAATTAGTGACAGTGGCACGAAAAAAATCCACCAACAGGGAGAAACCTTGAGCAGAACTGAGGCCTGTCCTACAAAGCTGGATTTTCTCTTAGCAAGGTAACTTCTGGGTTAACCCTGGATTTTCTGTCCTACGAAGCTGGTTCACTTCTTACCAGGATGAATCACCGTGGTAACGTATGCTGAACGGCTAACCTGCTCCAGAGCAGGTTAAGATCTTGATAAGAGATCAACGAGTAGAAAAACAACACCTCTTGACCAATCAGCTTTCTTGTAGCTTGGATGAAGTGTTTAAATTCTTCGTATTTCTAAAAAATAACTGTCTACTCCTCCACAGTAAAGTAGGCTGCTCTGCAGGATTTCTCCTGTCTCTTCATGTTTGTGATTGGTCAGACGCTGCAGACTCCACCCCTTTAATGTGAGCGCGCACTGATCAAGGCTGGAAGACCCTGGATTCACTGAGCGAGTTAATATCCAGCTTCGTAGTACCGCTTATCAGGATTGTGAATGTCTCGTTAAATTAATCCAGGTAACGGAGAGAGATTCCAGATGTGTTAATCCAGCTTCATAGTACAGGCCTCTGGACTCATGTCCAACAGCCGTCTGCTGAGACTTAGTTAGGCTGAGTGATTTGGATTAGAGGGAAATGCAGGATAAAAAAGGCAGATAGACATAATTATAAAAAATTATAAAGTTGTCATGGCAAACAAGCTCACAGCAGCTTACATAAAAAAAAAACAGTGAAGGGAAAAGAAGTGTTCTTTTGTTGATGTTTGTTTCTTGTCATTATCCTCTCTCTGTGGTCTCCCCACACTCCTGAGAAAACTGTCAGTACTTAACAAATGTTTCAGTATATTGACAGACTTGCTGCCAGCTTTGTTTTCCTGCTGTTTGGTGCTGGATATGCAGTGTGCAGTTGTTATATCGGAAGTTTTTAGTTAACAAAGTGATTTGTTCTTGCTCCATCAGAAATCTCTTCACGGCCATACATTTGGAGTGGTGCTTCAGTATATCAATAATTCAAAGCCCAAATCCTCAGGTAGACTCATTCTGAGCCTATTTTTACCATTTCACTCGAGATACGCTGTAGGACACACTGCTCTCAATGGAAGAAAACACACAATCCTTCATACAGCACACTCTCACGCTGATTCCCTGCCCTGGTCTCGTACAGCCTGGATTGTGTTTTGACAGGAAGAGAATGTTTCTTTGAGCTGCAGCCTTGGGTCCAGCTCATCTCATCAGTATGTATGTGCCCTCTTCATCCCCCCACAACAACAAAGGCAGCCGGAGGAGGGAGCCAACAGGATCCCTCAATAAAACAGAGCAGGATGAGTCCTTGTGAAGCCACATTCCCTTCATTCTGGACCTGATACTTGTTGAGCGCAGAGAGCAGACTGTTCAAAGGCGGGGTACATTCCTGCAGGCCTCCTCAGATCTGAGACCAGGCTGCCCTCGCTGTACCAGCTATACACATCCACATATATTCACACATGCACACGCACACACATGGTAGTGCAAACAAACCTTCAATCCCTAATTTCCTCTGCTGGCATGTCAGAGCAGAGCAAAAGGAAGTTTAATCCTATAATAATGTTATATGTACATATGTTTAATTCTTTAACAGCTGCAGCTCTAAAACAAGTGACAAATAACTGGTGTTTTGGTTATGAATTTCTTTGATGAGGCAAAACAACATGTTCAAGACTTGAGAGGCTGCAGTGTTGAGGAAAGCACAATGTGAAAATAACGGGGGAAGATGATTAATTCAGCGCTGAGCAACAGTATTTTATGCAAAGAAAACAGAGTTCATCTGTTCTCTATCTACAGCAACACATCTCTGAGCTGTATGTTTGCAGAATCAAGATGGGGATTAGTCTTTGTAGTGGCCTGTTACTGTGAAAATGTTATAAAAGGCTCCAGTTAGAAGACCAAGCAAGATTTTCCACTCACATCACATAATTTAACAGATATGTAAACACTTTAAATGTGCAACTGTACATTGTAAAAGTAAAAATTTTATTCATTGGAACAATAGATTATGGATATTAATTTCTTAAAATTGGAGATGTTTTTGAGTTATTAATTTCCAGTTCATTACGATATTAAGTTGCAGTCAATCCCACAACTCTGAAAGTAAGAAAACACTCAGAAAACAGTCAGAATGATTTGGTTTTGATCCATCTCAGAGGTTAACATCCCTGTGCTAGTTACAGGGTGCTCTGGTTGAGTAGAAATGTACCTGTTTGTAGCCTCCATTCAACTTAATTTTCTAGATCAAAATACAGCTGAACAACACCAAGCACCAAGATGTCATCAGTCTACTGTGTGTGTTTACATCCAGGTAGTAGAGCAATATAGTATCCTGGTAGTAATTAGAGCTACGACCTCAGCTAGTGGTGGGTTAGACACTTGGATGCCTTTCCCAACCTAAACTAAACATATTGATAATTCATTTCAACAATTAGTAAATCTGGTGACAAGAGAAGTAAATGTTACATTGATAAATGAGTCCCTAAACAAGTGGAAAACTCAAGAAAAGGCTAAAAAGTGTCCCATGTCTGTGAGAAAAAGGCATCAATTGTTTAAAAATATGAAGTACTGGTAAGATTCAAAAACTGACCCTAACATTTGTTACTCTGATAACTAATTACTGGTAGTTGCTTGATATTATTATACCTTTATAAACCAAACTATTTAACAAAGTTTATATTAAGTGGACATAATAATGTTTACCCAAAGCCACAGACTATGAACCTTAATCTCTCTTTGTGGGTCTCTTACTTTTTTTTTTTTTATCAGAAATTGGTGTTAATGGTCAACATGCTATCGACTGCATTGACTTGAACTTTTTTTTTTTACCTTACATGAAAATTAAAAAAACAGTAAAATTCAAAAGAATTTTAACAGATGAATGTTTTTGCACTTGCAAAAAAGTCAGAAGTAGCATAACCAGAGACTAAACAGATGGCAAAATAAGCAGTTTGGCACCGTAGACTGTATATAGAATGGACAGCGTGGCTCCGCCTTCTACCATTATGCGGGTTTGAAGCCAAAAAACCTCCGTCATGGGAGCCACCATTGGCCGCCAGTGTGCGGCCAGAGTCTGCGCAGTAGAGACTTACGAGGAACTCTGGGAAAATCTGAGTGGAAGCAGGTGACAAAAATAATTTATTTATTTTTTATTTAGACCATCTAATCTCTTCTTAACTCTCCTTCCTGTTGTATTTTATTATTCACGAAAAAACTACACATGAACAGCAGCTGTCAATCATCATTAAACGAGACATAAAACCCTGTTTTTAACCTCTAATAACTAATAAAAAATAAACATTTTAGAAAAAGAGGACCTGAACACAATGCAGCCCAATAATATCTAAATATCATCACAGCATACGGATGTGAGAAATGTTTCGAAAAGGTGTAATCATTTTTAAAAGTTTGACCACATCCCATCTGGAATGAACAGAGAGGCTACGTTTTGTCTTGTACTGCTTCCAGCCAGCAGAGGGGGCAGTTTTTGTGGTGACCTCAGTTTGAGCCGAGCGAGATGACCTCCATTTTTTTTTCAGTCTATGTTTGGCACTGGCAGAGAAGATGAGGCAAAAATTTTTATGGGCGTAAACCACATACTCAGCTCTGCTGCTCATCCCACAAATGTTAATGTATGTTATAAATGTGGGACCATCTAAAAGGGTTACAATAAAGGAATAATCAACCAGATACAAATTGCCTTAATTTTAATGCTAAGTTTACAGTATACTATAAAATAGAATATTAAATAGAATAGAATAGAATAGAATAGAATAGAAAAAATTCCAAGTACAATCACCAGAACAACACAAATTGCAGACAGCTCAAATTTGAACTGTTTCTGTCTGAACTGTGAGAAGTTTGTAAAATTCCCCTGTCTTAAGGTGGAAATTTATTGAATTTCTAAAACTCCTGAATGTCTTCATTCATCCCTGGTGTATAGACAACATTCTGGACTGTCAACTAATTTTCTACTTTTTATCTTTGCATCCACTCCCGTCATCACGGAGTGATTAATACTGAAGCAGACATCTTGGCTGTACAGTAACAGTGATGGATGTACATTAAAATCAGGAGTAAAAGAAATCAGTTTGTAGCCTGAAGCTGTGTGAGTACGTGCTGCTCGCTGTAAGCAGATTAGCAGCAGTTCTGCTGGTGCATGGAGACAGCACTAACAGCATATTAGCCGTGTTGCTTTGTTTACCTCGGGGCTCAGCTTTCCTGGAGGCTTCTAAATTAGCATTAGTCAGCACAGCAATACGCAATTAAGCCCAGTCTGCTCCATGTCACGGGCAGATCAACACCATGCAAAGTCATGCTAATTGGCTTAGCACTAAGCCTGTTTGAAGTGTGCTAGGTAGTGGCACTGGCTTATGACTGATACACAAATCTGGCCTCATCAAAGGGATGTCCAGGCCACCTAACGCTGGCTTTAGTCGTACACCACTGACTGAATCATTCAGGAGCTGCTCTGCTCTTTGTTACTATGGTTTCTCAATGAGAAGAGACTCACAACACCACACACTTAAAGTTGTATGACTGCCTCTTTGTGCTAACTTTGGGTGTCACATTCTTTACTTTCCAGAAATAATTCTGGAGATATTTGAAATGGACAGTATGTTCAGTGCTGTGAATGTGAAAGAAAGAAGCTCTTTCTCTGTCTCATTTTGTCTGCCAGCAGGCCGACAGTCTCTCTCCCCCTTTCTAAGAACACATCAGCATTCCTGCAGCGCACACAGTACTCTGTGTTGGGTCAGAGAATTCAAAGCTGAACACATCAGAGGAATATCAGAGAGGTGACGCATAGATTAGTGCCTGTGGGTTTTATCACTAATTAAAGGATAGGAGGGAGGTGGTGCTTGGCTGCAGAAAGTGATTGGCTTCAGGTGATCGATGGGCTCTCTCAGTGGGTGGGAGAGGTGGAGGGAGGGGACTTATACCCTCAACTATTGATTAAAAAAAAAACAAATTGTCTTCGCTGTAGCGAAAATGGTGAACAGCTCTGAGTTTTTATGGGGTTAAAAAGGTAAATTATTATATTTATGTTCACGTTTAGATCTTTCTGATAAACAGAGAGATTTCTGAAAATCATCCAACAGATTTAATTTTTCATTCATTTCATTAATTCTTTCTTACTTTATCTTTAACTCAGGTATCCAACATTTTATATTGTTATACCTGTAAAGCACAAGCACTTATGATCTCTTCAGTTGTCCTCATTTGCTCTTTCAGTTATAAAAGCATCTAACTGTAAAGTGTAGGTGGAGAGAGCTAGCCAGCTCAGAGTATGGTGGCCCTGAAGGTCAAATGAATAAACATTTCATGACCACAAAGAAAAAAAAAAATCATTAAAATAATTTGAGAAATAATGAATTAATTGCCTTCATATTGGATGAAACAAACTTTTTTTCAGGAAATACAAAAAAAAATTTGAAATAGAGATAAAATGTGAATCAAGTTTAAGCTACTGGTCAATAGAAAATGACATCATCATTTGAGGATTTATATCACCAAAGGAAAAATCTATGTATTACCTATCTAACCTACACAGATCTATTCATGACGCGTGTTTGGCTGTATATCTCACCAACACAAGATGGTTACAGTGCTTCTGTTGTGACAAACGTGTTCCGGTATTTGATACCTTTGCTTTTAAAATATTGAACATGCAGATGGCCTCAGTGCCGTGTGATGGGAGAAGACTGTGACGGAGTTCAAACATGTGCTATGGCAGGACTGTAACGGACCACCCACATACTGCAACCTTAACCCAGAAGAACCGTCTGAATCTCGTCTGTAGGCATAACAAAGCTCTTCAGACATGAAACTGGTTCCAAGGTAATACAAGGGGAGCAGAAAAGGGACTCGTTATAACCTTTCCCCCCTCCTATTTATCCAACAAACCCCCGCTGTGATCAGTGAACGTGTCCTCAGGGAGGCCGCCAACAACAGAGCAGGTAATTCTCCTTCACCCCTCTCTGAGTGCATCATGTCCACAGTGCAAAACAAGCCAGAGTCCCAGCAGAGCTAACCCAGATTTAAACCCAACACTTCAACGTTTTCTGTCCTCGGGAGAATGGATTGTTTGTTACCCGGTGTATACTGATGGCTTTTCATAAAGGAGTAAATGTAATGTATAAAACGCTTCACAAGGCTGAACAGGACACAGAAGAAAAAGGATTAAAGCATGGGCAAAGATCTGATGCAGCCGTATTTACAACTGACAATGTTTTCCCGTGGAGCAGCCAGCCTTAATTTGCTGCTTAATAACTGACTTCCACCACCATGTTTAAATCCCCCAGAGAGGCTTTTGTGGTTTGTTCGCGAGATGTCTCCACTGCCTACACTGCAAATTAGCCTTTCAGAAAGGCACCTCACCTTCCGGCCACAGCTTGCAACACACAAGGTCTTTTTTTCTTCTTCTTACCCTGTTGCCTTTCTACTTCTATCTGCCAGTAATAACCTTCTACTAACCTTTAAACCACTGTGAATAATTTAAATCCTATTTTCATATCAATGAAGGAGTCAAGCCAGGCAATTATCTTTTATCTGTGTACTTTGCTGTCGGAGCAAAGCATAATAAAGTCTTCCCAAGAGAGAAAGAGATGGAGAGAAGGGGGAGGAGGGGTAAAAGAGGAGGCATAGATAGTGTGAAAAGAAGCCAAAGGCCATATGGACTAACTGGAAGAAGATATGGAGACAAAGTTGATAAGAAAGACAGCAAGAGAATAAAATTAAGAGAGTGCCGGTGCCTGCAATGCTATCTGGGAGACTCCGAATGAAAAGAATGAATAATTCACTAATGAGCAGCAGATCTGTCATGGAAAGAAACTCTGCTTACATCTGCACTGTTTTCCGGGAAGAGGATGCGGCGGGTGCTGCATGTGTGCCGTGTTTGGTGGCTGGTAGGAGACAGTAGAGATAAACACGACAAATTGGCAGTTCAATTACGAATTTCTGGTCGCTGTTTTCTTGGTGGGTAGCCGATGGCTCCATTCTGTGACATGCTGCCGAATGAGGCCGAAGCCAGACTGTGTTAAAGCTCATTTGTGTGACAGTGATTTAGAGCCATGTAGTAGAGATGGGCGCATCCCAAGAAAAAAAAAAAAAGAGAAAGAAAGTGAGCTGGGGGAAAAGAAATGTGTAGAAGAAATTCCCCCTGGTACTCATTAAAATTCAGCAGTACACCAACACCCCTCGCTTTGCTCTCCTTTCCCCTCCCTCTCTCTCTCTTTTTTCCCCTCTTTCCTCCGTCTGTTCTAACAGCCATCGTCTCGCCTTGTTGCCTCCCTGCACGCCACCCAGGACTGTCCATGATCATCCTGATGAATTCATAAAAACTTGCTGCATTCTTGATTGAGATGGAGCGGAGCGGGGGAAAAAAAACAAGAGTGATAAAGAGGAGAACAGCAATATCCACAAGCTGGCGAGAGAGAAATAGAGAGAGAGAGAGGAGAGAGAGAGGAGAGAGAGAGGTGAAGGAGTGAATGTGTTTGGGAGTGATGGGATGCAGAGATAACAAGAGCAAGAGGAGAGAGGATGTGGGTAGCGGCTATAGGTTTTGCAATATTAATCTTAGGTGCAGAGATAAAAGACAGGTGAGCAGTGTGAGAGAAGGCAGGATTTGTTTTAGCCCAGAGTGAATGCAAGGCACGTTGTTGAAGGAGCAGCCATGTTTTGAAGCAAGACCAAACTTTCCTGGACTCGCATCAGATTCTGTCTGCTTCACCAAACTCCCTCCAGAGTGAGAAAGAGCATATGAAAGCTAGGATCAGATCACAAAGGGGTTTCAGCTGTGTTATGAAGTCACAGGATGGAGAGATAAAACATTTAGCAGCCTGGCATCACCTTAAGAGTGTTTACATGTAAGATTACTATTCACCTGAAACCAGATTATCTCATTGCAAAACTACTTAAGCGCTCGATTTCGACTGATGTAATTCAAAGCTCTCTCTCTATCTGTTTGGCATTGATTGTAGCGAAACCTTTAGCTCGAATCACTTAGGCCTTTTCTTGGCTATAGACTCCGTTTCCCATGAGCACCATCACCCACAGCCCTATAGGTGTGACTCTGGCCAAGGTGTGCATTTGTTAAGGAAGAGTGGATTATTCAACATCTGATGTTAATGAATCCTAAGTATGTCCTACCCTCATCTCCTCTACCATCTAAATCCATTAATTTCTTCACACACAAACACTTTGTTTTCAGCAACATTTGGACTTTGGAAGCTTATTGGATCCACCAACAGATGCCAGGTTCCTGGCGTCTTAGCTGTGTTGTGTTTTTATGTTGCATGTTTGTTTTATGGCATCGACAAGATGTTACCTAAAATCACACATCAATATCCCTGATATCAAACACATAAACTCAACTCAACTTCCTCCAAAATCACCATTACCACATTCTTATTATCAACCAGAATCAATATCAAAATAGTGTTTGTATGAACATACTCAGAGCCATCTCTGATTGGCCCCATTCTTTTCCCTCTAAGCAGCTCTCTCCAGATGGAGAGCAAGTTCTCTAAAGCTACTACTGTCAGCGTGTTTAAAATCTGCATATATATATATATATATATATATATATATATATATATATATATATATATATATATATATCTTTAGAGAGGTGTGTGTATATATGTGCACCATCCAACCCATCTGTTTGCTCCCTGTGTGAGTACAGGTGTATAAATCAGATCATGAGTGTTACAATTTGTTTTCTGTGTAATGTTACTGCCTGGGTGTGATCATACTGTGAGAGTTCATGCTTTATTCTCATGAATCTCTCTTTCATCCATGAGGAGACGCAGGAAGTGAGTGTATGTGTGTGTGTGTGTGTGTGTGTGGGGGGGGGGGTGATAAGTGAGTGTGGGTCAGGTAAGGTCATGTGAGGTCTGTTCTCTCTTCAGGTGTAGAGAGATCCTAGAGAAGATTTATGTCTCCTCCAGCTGACAGCAGTTAAAGGAAGGCTTTACACTCGCTCCCTGTGTGTAATGTAAATGACAACCAGGGTAAGAGAGGGAAGCACAGGTTAGGAATTCAGGATCTGCTATCAATAAAGTGAGACATGAGTTTGATGTGGAAGGGAGCCACTTACTCAGTATTTTGCTTTTTTTTTTTTCTTACTAACATTTTGTATTTTTTATATTTGGTATTTTAACTTTATTAACTTTTGTATTTTACATTTTACATCCTGGTAACACATTTTCCCACATTATTAATAAAGTGAATCTTATCTTAACGTCAGATATAGAATACATTTTAGAATAGAGTAAAAATAAGATGTTGATCATTTATTTGCAAAGGGAGCTAATGAAGTATTGCTTTATTGGTTGTACAGTAGAGTTGTTATTCAGTTCCCTATTTTTTGATTTTTATTTATCTAATTTGTTCATTTTGAGGGAGGGATAGCTCTACATCTAGAATTTTCAAGTTTAGTCAGGTAAATCATTGCTAGGCTGCACAGGAATAATATCTACTGCTTTAATGCTATGATGATCTATTACCTGTATGTAAACATGCCCAGATGACACTTAGCATCTCACATGGTGGTGTGCTTTGGTAACCTCCTAGGTTAACTTTTACTCAAAGCTGGTGCTAGCTCTGCTAACTGTAGCTACTATTAGCACGTACACTGTGATCCATACTTGGCTGTGTCAAATGAATTGCACTCATCCTCACTAAGTGTTGACTGGGCCTGAGAAGAGTTTTTAGTTGGAACATTTTTTCCAGAAATTTGGGAAATGAGTAGCTCCTGAACATCCCTACACTGTAAAAAAGAAAACTTAAAATTGTTGGATTGAAAAATGATTTCAGGTTAAGTGAACAAAAAATGTTCTGTTGGGTTGCAAACTACTTCAAAGTGAATATCTCAACTAGCTATATTACGTTTTTGTTTAATTATTGTATTTAAACTACAGTTGGCAGACGGATCATGCGTAGCTTACTTTACGTGTCATGGAAATGTAGGGTACATTTGGCTTAGTTAGAGAGTCTCTGTCTCCCAATCGGAAGATCAGGGTTCAAGTCCCATTACCTGCAATTGCAAGAGTAAACTCCAATGTCATTGTGACACCCAGAGCTGACTGTCTTGCGGAATAAAAATTTGCGGGTGGGTGAAAGAGACTAAAAACGATAAGTACTTATTCTCTATGAACAGTAAGTTAACATTATGTTTACTTCAGTAAACTTTTAAGATATCTCAACAAAAACACAACAACACATGCTGCTTATGACAGGCAGTTTGCATGTTTTGTTTTAGTTTGTTGTTGTTTGTGGATAAGTGCTGTCCATGTTTTCTTTTTCATTGTATGCTATGCATGCTCAAAATAAAAAAATGAAATGAAATGAAAACTAAATATTCCCATTATATACCAGAAAGTTAGGATGTACCGTGATAAGCTGAGGTTGACAATTTGCAAAAGACAAATCAATCATCCATGGATTAAGCTTGTTTCATCCAAATAATGGGTCATGTTTTCTGATGTTTTTTTTTTGTTTGTTTGTTTTTTCTGATATGAAGTCTGGAGTGAAATGAGCAATACATTTCACAAAAAGCAAAAGCACAACTCACCCTTCTTTCAGTACTTTTTCTCTTCAGCCATAACTGTTTGATCACATCTGCAGATCAAAGGAACCTCTTCAAAGATAAGACTCTGTAGTTCACTGGTCATCCACAGCTGCAATTCTGAGACACTTTTTGAACTGCAGTGAGTTGGAGATGGACAGAAACAACAGAGACAAGCTTTAAGAGCATACTTACCTGAAGTAACCAGCACAACAACATCGTCATCCCTTGATCTGGACAGTCTACCAGTAACTGTATGTTTATATGCACAAAATATTTCTGCTTTCATCTCAAAAACAATATTACTACCAAGCTGATTTTAAAACAGATGAAAGCACTAATGTCCCTGCCTACTTGCAGCCGTACACATCCAGATTACTTCAAGCCTTGCAGCTTGTTAGCTTGTTAATTTGATAACAACACACACACACACTGGCTGCAAACAGGAGGGACTGTGTGTGGCAAACTAAAAAGACTCTATGTCACCAGTGTTGACGGAGAGCTTCACCCGCCCATTCTGTCATTTG
The DNA here is from genome assembly GCA_030710495.1 of Labroides dimidiatus. Classification (NCBI taxonomy): domain Eukaryota; kingdom Metazoa; phylum Chordata; class Actinopteri; order Labriformes; family Labridae; genus Labroides; species Labroides dimidiatus. The sequence goes on from CM061144.1 coordinate 5,668,679, forward strand.
GAAACCGACTCTCAACACAAACATGCTGATGAAAGACAAGCAGAGATTTAGCATCACAACCACGCTCAGTCACACAAACACATCCAGAGAGCAGAAAACACAAACTCTCCATCTCCCTCTGGTCGTTTCTCAGCCTTTGAATTACACACACTGACTAATTGACCAGCAGCCTGGTGCAGGATCTCTCCCCAGAGAGGCAGCAGAGAGAGGGAGAGAGGAGGCTGGTTAGGCACGATCACAAAGGGAGCAGACTTAATGATGTGCTGAACATCAAAAAAAAACTTAATAAGCTAAGAAATTCTCTCCCTAGCAAACAACTTGTCTTCTAAAACATACTGTACATGTTTCTTCAGTGAAGCACAATTAGACGATTACACTAAAAAGTATAAATATCATTAAGACATATTCAAAGCTAATTAATTTAGAGGATGTAGCATTCTCGTGTGGGAAAGAGATGGAAAAATACAGAAATAATAGACACAGAGAACGCTGCATTCATTTTCTTTTCGCTAATTTGCAGACTTCCCGCTGGGAGAGGTAAAATAACCCCCAGCCAGACTTTTTTTCTTTGCTGTTCATAATAATAGAGTTGCTTTTTCAAGCAAGGCAAATACGGAGGGTGATTTGCATAGCTTAGGAAGTGCATGACTGCAGAAAAAGGGCCAAAGTGTCCCTGAAAGCAACAGCTTCAGTGTGTTTTTGTTTTGGGGTTTTGTTGCACCTTTTTTTTTTTTTCACTTTAATGTGCTAATAAGTTGTCAGAGGCAGTTCTCTGGATTTGGGTGCCTGCACACACAAACACTTTCCCATTTTGCCTTTATCAGCACCTCCTTTTTTTATTATTATTATCCACACTCTCTCAGTGCTTTTCTCACCTGTCTCTCAACCCACAGCCCCTCCCGTCTCCCCTTCTGTCTCCTGGGGGAGAGATGCCCAGACTCCTCTCCTGACAGATCTGCTCCCTGCAGATTTGAACCTCACATCTTGCCTCTCTTCAAGGTGACAGGCTGTTGTACGCCCAATTCGCCCCTATAGCACGTCTCCATGTCTGTCTTGCAATCTCTTCAGAACAAAGCACACCCATTTCCCACAGATCAGAAAAACATCCTTTCCCTATAAACTTTATCAAAGACGAGCTGCAAACAAGAAGCAGGGAGAGAGCCCGACGAGCTGCCACAGGGCGCTGTATAAATGATCCTGTTAATATGCAGATGCACCTGTGTGCTCTGTGTTTGTCAGATATAAACAGATTTAGAGGGTATATCTGTGCTCAGTTGTTTTAAAGTTGACTTTAGATTAACTTCAAAAGGTTTTGGGGTAATATTGAAGTATTTCGACATAAAAGAGACTTGAATATAATGTGTTTGATCAAGTTTCTTCTACAGCTGCAATAGCAGTTTGTGAGGATGTGTTTGGGTTCAAAAAAAGGATGGAGAAGGAAACCGATTCCTGCCGTCCATCATACAAAATGTGTTTGTAATACATACAACATGTATCCTTCCTGAGAACTATTAGAGAAGTTTTTCAGATCACCACTAATTTCAAGATTTGTATGTGTTGAATGATGCATTCCTAAAGAGCACCATCCTCAGGCTAAGTTTAAATTTCAAAGAGTTTGAAAAATACTCATCAAAGAATTCAGCATGTCCTCTCTTTATCTCATCCATCCCATCAATAAAGGTGAAGCAGCAGAAGCCTAGGATAAAACCATAGACTGTATTATTAATAGACGTAGTCTCTGTGACGTCACCCGTCTGTTTCAGAAATGGATTTTTGAAGCCAAACGGCCGGCGCAGCCATATTGGAAATGAGGCGTGCTGTAAGTCTCCACAGTAACAGCCTTAGGGTGCCCGTCAGTCACATGAGCTGAGCTGTGCCTCGGATTGGACGAACTGGTGATCTTAATATCATCTATTCACCCCGTTCAGTGCGTGCCGTTAGTGAAATCAGCGATTCAGACAGGAGACATTCTTTGTACCAGGCTGTAAATGTGCTTATTTTGGCCGTGAAAACAGCTTTTTTTTTTTGGCTTGGTGTGTTTGTGACTTCAGGTACCTCCGGAGCCAGCCTCAAGCGGACACTCGAGGAACAGCAGACTTTAGCACTTCTGCATTGTCTCATATTTTCAGACTGGAGGTTGCCGCTTGGATAAAACACATTTTTTGACTTCTTCTCTCTATGCAGCTCAAGTTCGTCAGAGCAAGTCAGCCTCTCATCCTGTTGGTTCATAATTGAAATGGAAATAATGCCTGTTGCAGTGACATGCCATGCATAATTCAGTACAATGCTTTCCGCCTGCAAACAGACAAATAGAGCACTATTATGGCAGCAGCAGGGCAAAAAGCAAACAAGAGAGGAGGACATTAATTGCTTTATTAGGAAGCAAAACAAACGGAAGCTGAGGAGACGAAGAAGCAGTGACTTTGTATTGGCGGCTGATCAGAATTCAGAGCGCAGGTTGTGTAAAAGTGCAATAGGTGAAAAGGGGTGAGATGGAATATCGATTTAACAATCTACTGTTGACCTGACCTATATGATACAGTTATCGACACTTGGCCCTCAGAACTAACAATGTTACTGCAACCACAGCTTCCCCTCTCTTTATACACACAGCAGTGCCCCACCCAACCTTCTGCTGTTTTGTTCTTTCTGAGTCTGGTACTACGATAACATGCATCAGCAAACACAAAAATAACACCACTCAGGATTTAAAACCTTTACAACTTTTTATGTTCGATATCAAATGATCGCTGAGTCGACAAGAGTGCTCCAAAACTAAGAGTGCAAATGACGTCTGATATGATCTCATATGATCATAAAGTTAAACTAAGTTTCCAGATCATTCTGAGTGGAAATCAGAATTTGGATGTGAGTTTTACTTCAGTTATTTCTTTAAGTAAAAATCAAAAAGATACTCAGCATAGAAAATCTGATCTGAATCTTGCGCCAGTATCTTGTAAATACTTTGGCTTGTACACATGCTTATGGGTAATCCCAAAGAGTGAGGACATGAATGAGTATCAATACATGAAGTCAATTCCTGGATGCAGCTCAAGCCCTGGATTAAATCCATCAGACTGCATGTTGAGCACAGGTCAAACATAGTAAAGGATCAAATACACCAGATGCGTCTGCAGTCCGGCTCCCCTCCGTCAAGGCACTGGATCAGATAGGTTTCCATTCAAGTCAATCTGTGTCAGCTTACACTGGATCCTCTCCATTGTGGTCCGGCTGCGTGCCTGGTCCAGCAGGTCACAGTCCATACCCAACCATCCTATTTTTTGCCAAATGCTGGGGCTGTGACACGTGGGGAAGATTGAGAGGGACAGGAAGTAGTGTCCGGAAACTACCTAAAAAGAGTTTGAGACTTTCAAAATAAAACAAACCGTGTCAAAACCAGATCGTATTAAGCTTGACTACACACAGAACATAATAACAAGTGGAGACGTGCCAAGAGTCAATGGGTCAGAGGTTGTCTCGGGGAAACAGTTAAAAACATGGACGAGGAGAAGCTCATCATTGAGGTGGAGAACCACAGAGAGGACCAAAAAAATGTTACATTAAAAGAAAAGAACAAAGGTACATTTTATAAACAAAAGTTTCCGGGGGATGAATCTAAAGGAAAGAAGTTTATATAAGATTTCTTCAATAAGATTTATACCCATGGTAGAAGCACAAAAAGTCACAGAAAAGGCACGGGTCCAAGTGAATCAGTCACCTTGATATCCCTCTGCAAGATCAGTATACTCAGGTGTGTTTGTTTTTACTTTTATATCACGTACATACTCATGAGGACTCCTTGGGTCTCGTGATTCCAGCTGTCTGTCTGTCCTGTGGCTTGCCTGACCAAACACGCAGCCGGTGTGAGTTGACAAACACAGTCAACACACGGTCTGCAGACGCATCTGGTGTATTTGAGGTATAAAAGCCAGGCTCTTTGCATCAGTCTTTGGTCTCATATTCTGTACTGACACTGCTGATAAAATCATGCTAAGGTGAGGAAAGGTAGCAGGATGTACCCTCCAACTCAGGTTGCTTTAAGACCAAATGAAATCCCAGACCAACTCTGAAAGTCTCAGTGGACAAATGCAAGAGAATCATCACCACTTTTATCAGACGTGTACCTTCCTCCACAGCGATCAATAAAATAATGATCAGAGAGAGAGGCAGGGGACAATCTACTGCTCTGAGGAAACAGGAAGCTTGGTGTATAATGTCAAAACTGTTGATCCCAGAAGCTTTGAAAGTCTTTTGTTCAAAGCCACTATTGAAATCATGACACGTGTTTAGCAGTTGAGTAAGAGCCTCCTGTCAGTTCAAACTCAGTCAAAGGGAGGGAGGGGATGTTCTTCCACCTGACACTGCCTCTCCACCTACCTGACACTTCTCTGATTAGGGGAGGGGTTTTTCTTTTGTCCCTCAGAGGAACAGAACCACCAGGTGGCTGCTGCACCTTTCTGCTCATGTCTTATGGCAAAAACACACAACATGCCATGGATTTACACACACACACACACACACACACACACACACACACACACACACACACACACACACACACACACACACACACACATACACACACACACACACACACACACACACACACACGAAGCTACCATTGCACTTAATGCTTTTGCTATCACAGATACTCTGTTGTACATGCATGCACAGACATGTGCAGTGAAAAAGCTAAAAGGGAGGAGACACTTGTTCTAAAAAGGCCCTGATTTATATTCCAAAGTGCTCGTGTCAGATCCGGGCATGTAAAAAGGGCTCTATTACTAATAAATGAACACACGATAAAAAAGAAGAGATTCCCTTCAAATCTGCCTGTGTAACGTGAATCTTTTATGCAAATGGAATTTCAGATGAGGTGGAGCTATCTTCAGAGACCTTGACTGTTTTTCCACAGCCCTCTATTAAAATTTATGCCACAGCTGATTTATAAATTTTATTAATAGCTAGCTGCTGAGGAGAGAGGAAGCAGAAGTGATGAAACAGCTTCCCTTCTGTCTTTCTTCTCAGCGCTCCCTCTCTCCCATCGCAGGTCCAGCAGGTCCCTTGTCACTCTCTTTTTAACACTGCCTCTCTTCTCTCTCTCTCTCTCTCTCTCTCTCTCTCTCTCTCTCTCTCTCTCTCTCTCTCTCTCTCTCTCTCTCTCTCTCTCTCTCTCTCTCCGTTGCCCCTCTGTGGTGTCTCAGTGATTTTATAATTGGGCTCGCCTCATTGTTATTCAAAACCCTGTAGAACCAATTAGTGGCAGACCTCCCGACCTTCAGTTGCTATGTAATGGTGGTAACTAAAGACTCTTAGTGAGGCAGCTGAGAGCAAAGGTCTGAATTTTCTTTAGTTCCAGATTAATAATTCTGTCAACCCTATCACATGCAGACATTAAACAGAATTGCTAGTTTAAGTCCTCCTCCCCTTCCCTTCTTTTTTTTTAAAGCTCTTTCTCTCTTTTCACTGCCTTTTATGAATCTTTAAAATTGGCCTGTGTGCCCCCTCCCTGCTCACTTGTCAGATAAATGTTGAGATAAAAGGATAATGAGACTTTGTAGGGGAACCTGGTGCAGTCAGGGAGGGGTGAGAGGTGACCCGAGCCAACAAGTAGAGCATCAAAAAACAGAGACCGATTCAGTGAGAACTCATGATTCCTGGTGTTACCTGGAGTCGTCCTTTTTATGTCAAACTCAAAACTTTCATCTCTAACGTTCTCTTTTAGCAACACCCTTAACATCACACAACTAGTGACATTTAAAGTGACGTACTTTGTGAGATTTAAGTCACAGACTGATGACAGACAAGGAGTTATGATGCAATACAGAGACAAGAAGGATATTTGAAGATGAGTGAGATTTTGTGGCTCGATTGTAAATTTTAATAACCACAGAGATAACAATTTCTGTATTTGTTTTGGCTTCAGTTTTTAACCCCAGAGGTTGTGCTTGATGCTCCTGTAAATCTTATCTGAGAAACTTTGGTTTGTGATGATCTGACCCCTGGTACATCTTACTAGTATGCTAATAACATACATTCCTCTGCATAAAGAGTCTGTTCTAGCAAAAAGGCTCATTTGTCTTTCTTTTAACAGGTGAATGTATTGCCAGCTTAAATGTTTGCAGTTACAAAACTATTTTAGCAGCATGCTTTTAATCACTTTATCTGACAGCAGTTTAATAAGTAGAGATGTACTGATCCAAATCCTGGTATCAGGTATCATTCCGATACTGACTTTAAAAGTTAGATCAAATATCCGTGACAAACAGCCGTTCTATGGTGCAGAGCAATTCAGCTCAGCTGTCTGCCTTTCTGTGTTTACAGCCATGTGCTACGTCATTAGCTGGTGTATGCATCAATGGATGGCAGAGCTAAAATATCAACTACAGCAGCTCAGCAGTTTGGAGATGATTCACGATAGTTTCACCAACAACTCTGACGGCAACTTGTAATGTGTGCAAGTTTAATCCCTCACTGTTTAGATTTACTGTTAAAGTGTACTTCCTGCAAGTATTACAAATTAACTCACCACAGATTTACACATTTGTAAACCCATGAAATAATAATCAGTCCCTCCAGGATTTTGTGGACTTTTGGGGGATTGTTGTGGGTTAAAATTGAGGATTTCGCGGCAGCTTCCCGAAAAATTGCAATGCATGTTGCAACGTTTTAAAATATTTTTTGTAGTAAAATAGTGGCAATAAGCAAAAAAATAAAAACTGGTAGCAATATTTTAATGAATACACAATTAATTTGAAATCAACGGCAACTTGATCCAGTGAGAATAAAACAGCACTGAGTGTTCTAAGTTAACTGTCACTCAGTGACGTCTCTCTCTCTCTCTTACTTTGTCTCTCACACACACACACTTCATCTATTTTAACTACACATTCAAAAGCATATGTAATATGAAGCTTTAAAAAATAAAACCTTCATTAACACACACACACACACACACCCTGCACACTCACACTCCCTGATTGTTTCAGGCAGACTGCATGCAGCCTCTGTCAGTGTGATCTGTTTCGTATGTTGTCCGCACGCTTCAGTCATTCTCTTCGTGTGTTTCATCATCTGTGTTCCACCACAATGTTTCGTGCAGAACATTATTGCCTTCCACAGTCCTTAGCTGCAATATTTGTTGGTAAATTAGAGGCGTTTTTGACGGATATTTCTGCAACTTCATAAACAAAGAAACGACTTTCACGGGGAACTGATTGTTAAGATTGGAGAAACTTGAAGGGGCGGGTGAAACTATTATGATTGGCCAAATTTGCAAATATGTTGCAGTGATTTGACAAAATCAAAGGTCGCCCAGAATTCACAGGGATTGATTGAATTTGCTTTAATTGTTGCGATCACAACATCGCAACTTCCTGGAGGGACTGAACAATACATTCAGTGTCAACACATTTCTATTTTATTTTGGTTTACAAAGTCACAAAAGCCTGAAGTGGCCAAAACATAAATCTTAGTTTCATCCTCATATTGAGTAACAGAGAACGCTAACACTGGTAGTGGATCCTATTGGTATCTGCCAATACCAAAGCCCAGGTATTGGTTATTGGAACTTAAAATAATCTGATTGTTGCATCCTTGATAATAACTTTATGAATGAACTTTATGAATATGAAAGACAAAAATCAGATCAGTCTTAAAAAGAACAGAAAAAAAATCTGTCTACAACTTTCTGTTATATAACCATGTGAAAAGCTCCTCACAAAAGCTTCAACGTTCTTTTATTCCAACTTGCTTAATTGGGCCTGAACTTGATTTTCCCCGTACGATAAGAAATGATTTCAAAGTAAGATTTGTTGGTTCTTATCTCTCCATGTAGCTTCTTCAAATCTAATCCACTAAACAGATATCTAAATACCGTGAACCATTTGAAAACAAAATTGCACAATGCAGGAGGATATAAGATTCAATTATCGAGTTTCACCTGAACATATCAGGGGAGCTGTCCCATGACACCCACAGGGGAATGTCTGTATCACCCCAGTCCAATCAACAGACAAGCTGCCACAGTCTATATCTGTCTGATTGGACCCTGGTCACGCTCCCAACAAACACAAGATGAACTTTCTTCAACCCTGTCAACACTGAGTCACAGTGGAGAAGAAAGGGAGGTCTTGTTCCCCTACAACAGTTAGTACTGACAAATGTCATCAGACAGTCCACGGTCACAACAGATAAGTTAGACGTAACATCAGGCTCAGCCAGATGTCACCCAGTAACACTGAGGCAGCACCTGACACTGTTCCACTTTGTGCGGGAACATCTAACACGCAGAAATCATGCCTCAGGAAATCCTCATAAAATATCAGTGAAGAGACTGACTGACTCAAAGATGTGATGTTGACATACTGATGGACATGTTGACACATAGAGGCTGATAGACCAGCAGGGGTTACACAGAAAGCAGCCTGGCATGGGCCATTTCCTTTTTTTGTTTTTTATTATTATTATTATTTTTCTTTTTTTATGTTTGAAAAAATTTCATTTATATTTATCATTAATGATAATAAATCATATTATTGTAATAATTTTCTTTCAGGAGGTAATGACACGAGTTAAATACTCACACAGGCTGTGCAGGAAATCCTCCAATCCTGGAGCCTTCATAAAGATTTATCATCATAACTGAGGTCTGATCTTCAGTTTACCCAATCTTCAAATATAATACATGTATTATTCAGACCCCTGCTCAGTTTGACTCAGCACAGACACTCAACTCTTAATCCCTAATCCAGTTTACAAGGGCTGAACTCTCAGTCACACTGATTGGAGGTTGTGCCCACGTCCGGTTCCAAAGCAGCTTTGTCAGAGTGTTGGAGCAGACATGAGTCACGCCGCTCTGCCTGCCCCATCACTCAGCTTCCATTATCCCTCCCTGCTTTGATCACAGCCACTCTTTTGATACAAAAAAAAACATTTCTGTGTGGAAACCTGGATCAAACCATATCAGACAGTTATAACCAGACACAACAGAGGCAGAGTTAAAGTCTGTACTGACAGAAGACAATGGACGACATCTGAGACTTTATGTCCCATGTAGTGTCACAGTGCACCAGAACCAGCGTTAAAAACTGAAGGCCTCAAACATTCTGGGGAAGAATGTTGAAACTTTTTGTACTCTATAACACGTTGTGTTCCATAAGGTCGATACTCAGCTGTGACTTTTGCAAAGAGAAAGGAATGATGTGAGTGATGCTGGCTGGAAATGTGAAACAGAAGAGACGTCGTTGACTTTCAGCAACAATCAAGGGGCAACATCTGGTAGAGAAAAATGAAGCCTGTGTGGAAGTGCCAAAAGTTTTTGTTCACTGAGAATCCGCTGGAGGCTGGCTGCAGAAAGACCGGAAGTCACGAACACACTGAGACAAACAAAACAGACTTTTATAGCATTTAAAAGCATATTTACAGCCTGGCTCAAGAAACGGCTTGAGTTTGAAATGCTATCGGCACACACTGTACAGGGGGTGAATTTTTTTCTAACTCAGCAGTTTATCAGATATTAGGATTACAGGTTTGTCCAATCAGAGGCTCAGAACAGCTCACATGACTGGCGCCCTATAGCTGTTAGAAAGGAAGCGTCATATCCAAGATGGCGCTGGCTTATGATTGGCTTCATTTGACTGCATCAGGAACAGACGGGTGACGTCACGGAGACTACGTCCATGTTTTATAGTCTATGGCAACAACACCACGGCTTCTGTGATGCTGCTTTGTAGCTCAAACATGCTGCTATTCAGGAAGTGACTCATTTGACAAAAATGGAGTCAACTTGTCCTGGTCTGCAGTACTATTATTAAAGGAAAAAGATGATCCACCAAAAAAAAACAAAAAAAAACACAGTAACAGACTCTGAGGGATCCACTTTATGAAGACTGACACGTTTGTTAGGTTTGGAAAAGCATTCAGTTTAATTTCTCTGGCAGAAGAAGTGCCCATAGCACATGGCTGTAAACACAGAAAGGCAGAAGTGAAGTCAAAACTATTTATGTAACTTAAATTTAATTAATGTAACTTTTGATTACCTAGAATTATAACTGAAGTGTCAGGTTATTTTTTTCTTTGTGGGTTGTTTTTTGCGATGTCAATAAACCCCCCAGGTTACCAAAAATGACGGCTGAAATACACCGGTTGCGTCTGCGTTGCAGCTCCGCTCTGTCAAGGCGTCAGATCAGTTTAAAATCCATTCAAGTCAATGTGTCAACTTACACTGGATCCGTTCCGTTGCAGTTCAGCTGCGTGTCTGGTCCGACAGGTCGCAGCTAATCCGCAGCCGTCCTATTTTTGCCGGATGACGGAGCTGTGACGCATAAATTCAGAGTAGAGAAGATCGAGCAGGACAGGAAGTAGTGCACGGAAACTACATAAAAAGAGCCTGAGACTTTCAAAATAAAACAAAACGTGTCTAAACTAGATCGTATTTACCTTGATTACAATAGCAGCTCTTCACAATGAGTGAGTAGTCAACAGGTCAGAGTTAACCAAGGGGAAACAGTGAAAAACATGGACGAGGAGAAGCTTATCATTGAGGTGGAAAACCACAGAATAAATTTTGACCCAACACATCCTTTTTATAAAGATCATCTCAAAAAGGAAATGGCATGGAAGAGTGTTTCAAGTGTTTTGGGAGTGAATGGTGAGTGGTGCACCGTACAGTATTGTAGTCCCACTGTTTGCTTCAACATTCTCACGGGATCGTGAATTACCGCGAGAAGTCCTCGGTCTCGCGACTCCAGCTCTGTGGCTTGCCGGACTCGCGACGCAGCCGGTGTAAGTTGACAAACGCAGTCAACACACAACGCAGCGGAGCTGCAACACAGACGCACCCGGTGTATTTGAGGCGTGACACATTAACTTAAAAGGTTCTGTTACTGGTTATCAGAATTGGCTCAAAAATCTGTATTATGCAGTTTTTCTTTGTACTTTATTTATCTTAAACAGCACTATTAGCATTTGAATGTGAGATTTAAACACTGCAGAAAGTCCATATATGGAGTTCCTCCTCTTTTTTTACATCTCAGTTTATGGAGCTCTAAGTGGCTGAAGTATCCTTCTCAACATTAATGCAAACCTACAGATTATGACCCAAGCTTGAGCATTTTCTCATGCAAATAAAAGTCTTTATAAGTTATGGAGAATGATTCACTCAGTCTTTTAGCATTTGTAAACGTGTGGTTTTGATTATGGGTTAGAATATGAAATTACAAAGAGAGAGTAGTGCACTCAAATCTTGGAGCAGGAGCCTCTGTAGAAATGGACATCCTGTGAGGAGCAGGCGAGGCATCTGGTGCTTTTATCACTCAGAGATTGCAGTCAGACTCCTGCAGGTCCTGATTGACATCCGGTATTAAATCCTGATAGACAGCTCAACATGTTGTTGACCAGATTGGTCAGAAACCTGAATTTCCCCGTCGTGTGCGCAGTAAACTGCAGGAGTAATTGCACCACAAGCCAAATGGAAAATAAATGCTTTTATCGCCACCAGCGTAATGTGCGATGATTGACATTGAAACGCAAGGACTGGCATTTCAATAATCTCACTTTAATAAGAATTCATGAGGGCGGATTGTCTGATTTCCTGTTTGGTTGTGTGCGTATGTGTTTTGTGTGTGTGCGTGTGTGTGTGGGAAAGAAAGGGTGTGTGGGTGCACATTTGTGTATGTGCATGATTGAGATACGGCAGAGTGTGAAAGGAGTGATGGAGGAGTGGGTGCAGGAACGACAGACAGCAAAACAACATCAAATATCTTATTTTCTGTTGTGGGCTGCCAGACGAAGAAAGAAATAATGAAAAGAGGAACAGGCCTCCTTTCAAACAGCACTCCTGCGTACAGACACTGAGGGCTTGTGTAAGAGGAACTAATGACACAGATGAGAAAACAGCCCTCTAGTTATTCCCATTAGCTTCACTAATAATGAACTCTGAGACCTTTCACACAGCCTACGAAAATCCCTTCAGGGTGCCAAGGGCCATTTTGCTGTGCATAATGCTATCCCATTAAGTGTCTACAGCTCCCCTTAATCAGTACTGTTCCCTCTCTTGTGTAATAAACACTGGATTATTTAAAACTGCTCCTTTTTCACAAATTGGCAGTTAGCAAAAAAAATCAAACCATGCAATTTGAAGGGATTAATTGATTCAACCTATTAATGCATGCATGATCATTTACAAAAAAAAAAAAAAAAATGCTCCCACACATTTAGGCACACAGATCCCACGCATAAAACCAAGACTTGAACTAACAAGCGCCTGACCAACTCTGCTAACAGCAACGGCGTGAGACAGATATGACTCCTTTTCATAGCCCCATGAAGGGATGTGCTGATAATTGGAAGATTTCATGATAATTTTCCAAAGAAAAAATATATAAATGCCGAAGAATCTGCACTCAAGATGCCCCAAAGCTCGTAATAAAAGCTATGTCTGGTGCAGCTCATGCCTGTAGCATTCTCAAATAGTTTGCTTTTATCTGCGCAGATATCAAATCACCCCATCTACTTTGGCTCTGCTTTATTGTAACCCCATCTGTCACAGAGAGATAGACATCAACAATTCCCCTTTTATATATATTGCAAAAATGCAGCTGGATTCCTCACATGGCAGCCTTGTTTACTCTCTCGTAACACCAGCCTTGTTTCACTGTCTTCTTTTATCTAAATCTGAGTGCCTGTGAAGATAGGGGAGCATGGATGAGCAATTTGTTGGCAGGAAAGGAAATGAAGCTTCCTGCTTTTTATTGGGATGCTGGTGGGATCACATGACACTGCAGGGGATGTGTGGCTTGTGGGAAGAGAAGTGAACCCAAGTGGTTTGCACAAACAGCTCTCTCATGCATGTTTACTGTTTGCACACATGAGGAGGGACGCTTTTTCTGAAGTCAAAACTAACAATCATAGCCTGTCATTTTCTCAAATTTACTGGGTCACATCTAGCCCTTCCTTAAATAATACATTGATTATTGTGTTTTTGGTCATTTAATGCCTACTCTACTTAACACTTAACTCAGCCAATGGGTCAACTGAAAAACACTTCCTGAAATAAATTCTCCTATGGTTTGATGTTGATTTTACAAAATGAAAGGTTTATTTAGATAAACGCTACTCTTAATGCCCTTCTGGTGCTTAAGTTTGAGGCACGGGGTATATGCAAAAGATTGTTGATTGTTGCAAATTTCTTATGTAAGAGTCAAAGGGCATTTAAAGTGCTACTACCTATTTTGTGATGTTTATGCTTCACAGTGTTTTCTTTTTTTTTTTTTTTTTTTTGTTTCTTTATTGATGAAACTGTCTTGGGCTTTTATTTTGAAGGTTTGATGTTCCCAATACAGGAAATACATTAAAACAATGCCAATAAGTACGTCCTGCCAGGTGTACACAGGTTATAGAGAGCGATTCTTACAGCCATATAGAGCTTCCTCCTGAGATGAGAACACGCGTAGCGTGTAGCGTTCCCAGCTAAGACCATTATTTGACTCACAACCATAAACTGTAAAAAAAAATGGACGTCATCTCGCTCGGCTCAAACTGAGGTCGCCAAAAAAACTGCTCCCCCTGGTGGCTGGCTGCAGTATAGGTCAAAAACTCTGTTTCTCTAATTATTCCAGATGGGATGTGGTCAAACTTTTAAAAAAAATTTGTTCTACACCTCGTAGAAATGTTTTTCACATTTGCTGCTGAGGTGATATTTAGATATTATTGGGCTGCATTGTGTTTAAGTCCTCATTTTTCTGAAAAGTTTCTTCTTCATTTGTTATTAGAGGTTATAAACAGGGTTTCACGTCTCGTTTAAAGATGAATATGAAGACGGTCCTGTTGTAGTTGAATGAAGTTTAGTTTAAACTGAAGCAGTCGTTGTGCACAGACATAAATTAACGTGATCTTTAGCGTTTGATTGCTTTTAGCCTTTATACAGCTGTGCATACATTACTAAAATAATAAAATAGAGCTGCATCATATTGATGATCATGATATATATCATGATATTTTTAAAATTCCTTTGGCCAAAAACTGAAGAGGCATTTTTGAGCCATTCTCAGCCCAAAATTTTCTGTGTCCAAAATTTCGGTGCATCCCTAGTTTTCAACAGAACATTAAAGCTATTGTATCAATCAATGCTGAATAAATTTGCTGCAATCATAATCAGTCTGAACAAATGCTGAAAAAAAGTGCAAGACGGACACTCAGGCAGAGCTTTAGGGGTCCGCTGAGATCAAGGCAGGCTGACAAGCTGAGTCACTGAAAGAAATCAGTAGTGTCTTAAAGAGAGCTCATTTTGTAAATTACATTCACTGAGACAATAACGTGTTATAGTACCAGGACTCCTCATTCATCCTCTGTAAAAGCATCACTGAAAGACTTCTAAACAATGAAATTACAGAGAAAATGTTTGGAGAGTCAGACATCCAAGTGACCCTTTACTCTGAAATTTCTTGGTGTGGACACCAATGACAGTGTTTTCACAGTGTTTTAAAGGGAACTGGTGCTGTCGCAACAAGGGTTTGGTTATGTGGCCTTAAGTTTTACTGAAATGACACAGCAGCAGGCAAGTGAGGGGCCAAAAAAAGAGGAAGCTGAGGTTACACAAACTCCTGGTAGAAACTGAGAGTTCAGTGGCACAGGGGGAGAATCGTGGAAAGGGAGGAAAAAGAAGAGAAGATAATAAAACTAAGAGAGGGTGAGGAGAGTGAAAAACTAAAGGTGATGAACAGCAAAAGTAAAAGGGTTAAAAACGGTGTGAAATGTAGCGTGAAACAGTCGATATGTTGGGTATTGGTGTAAGCCTCTTGTGGTTTTGGTGTGCACAAACGCAGGTTGTGAAAGACAAATATGCTGACCCAAACCCACCATGTTTCGCAAAAGTTAGGAGCGGTTTCAAGTTGAGACACACACACACACACACACACACACACACACTCACTCACACACACTAACAAACCTATGGAAGCAAGAGCTGAAATTGAAGTTGACTCACTCCACCGTGTCGTGTTCCTCTTTTTAAATCTCACACATAATACTTACTTGTCACGTAGTTGGTGTCAGTTTCTTACATAATATGTGGATTCCTCTTTAATTTAGCTCCACTTACATGACTGACTCATATCTCTGGGAGCTGATGTATTGTTTTGAGATGTATCGAAAAGCAGCAAATATAAAAACATGGAGCCAAAATGCATCAATTTAACGTTAGCTGCAGAGACATGAAAGCCTGTTGTCCTGGGGTTTTCCTCCAGACCCCCTAAACCACTGAACAGATGGCAATCCACAATTTTTCTCACAAGTGAGAGCTATGCAGAGTAGAAAAATCATCCAACACTCTGATACAACAACTCAACAGAATACTAAACCTCCTAACAATACCAAAGTTAATCCCCCTAACAATGGTGGGCTGTGATGTTTGTTTCTGATCTGTCTCGATCTAAACACTCATTTATTGTTCGCCAGCGCAGCTTCTCAGAGGACTCAACAGCTTAGCCTCTCCCCTGAGTAGGGCCTGGAACCAGAATCCCAAGCCCCTCTCCCTCTTCATGACCACTTCTGCAACCCACCATAAATCCTTAACGACAAACTCTATAAACTTCTCTGGGCTTGAATATTTATGGATGCCTGTGGTTCCCCCGAGTGCCATTCTCCGTCTGGGCTTCGACACACGACAGAAAGTTTTTTGGAGCGGCTTTGGCCTGTTACAGCTCTCATGCTGGAAAGAGCATGAGAATACAGACATGGTGGTCTGCTCGGTATTGGTCATAAACAAAATATCTCCCTGCGGTACAAGAGAAGTAACATATCAGGGTTTATACAAATCCATAACACAAGTACAGACCAGCCTCCTCAGCTGCCTGCAGCTCAGACTCCCATGGTTAGAGCTGCTCAGGCTTTTAGACTGTGTTCAATATGAGTAAAGAGGTGACAGGTAATAAAATCACCTCAGACTGTGTTATCCAATCAGCAGATCTCATTCAGAAGTCCACATTCCTGCAGAGTTAAATGAAACAACCAAACAATAAAAACCTGCGAGTATCTATTTAGACACGTTAACCAATGTAAACACAAATCAGCATCAGCATAAATACACTCATGAATGTTTCCAAAATGGTTCGAGCATCTTAGCACCATATGACCTCGAAGTTTAACAAGCATGAGAAAGGGTTGATGGAAAATTAACTTTTGCATGCAAGTGTTTCCAATACCTCATGTGAGCTCTGTAACTCAGCCATGATGATGGGAGCAACTCTGTAGACGTGTCAGTTTGGTAAAGTTTTCTCTTGTTTTCTGACTCGTGATGCAGGGAGGAAGTATGCATGTAAAATCTATGTCATCGGTAAAACTTTGGCGTTGTTTCATGCGTGCTGAACGAAAACCCTCAAAGCCAAAACTTGAAAACTAAATCATGTTACTTCCACTACCACAACCTATAAATGTGTTACACCCTCATTTAACTTTCTAAGGGCAGTTTTCTGATGTGAAATACTTCATTAGAGAGGATTGTTCTCTTTCAGTATTTCACTCTTATGAGGATTTTTTCCATCATAACTCAGAGAATATGTTGCAATAAACCAAACTAGTTCGTGTCTCATAACCTATCCTGTTTTCCCAGTGATTTTCAGAAATAGTTTAGCATCTGTAATTCACTTGTGGCTCACAGCAGGGCTTTGTGTAGTAAAGGCCTTCCCCAGGCTATACTTGGCATGCAAATTCATTACAGACACACACACACACAGACAGAGAGCAGAGTAAGTATAACAGATTGGCTGTGATCCTCTACTGGTTACAGGATCGGTCTACAGTTCTGGTGTAGTTTGGTTCATGTTCAAGCCCTAATCTCTTTCCCAAGGGCTAGGTTTAAAAAAAAAAATCATAGATTTATGAGAATCAAGTCATAAATTTACAAGACTAAAGTCCAAAAGTTTATGACAATAATCTCCTAAATTTAGGAGAATAATCTTGTCATTTTAGTCTATCAAGAGAGAAGCAGCAGCAGCCTGTATAAAAAGGAGGACCACGGAGCATCTTGTGAAGTTACACTTTAATATAGGTTTTAACTAAGCTGCAACCTCTGGTCTGAAAATATGAGACGATGCTTAAGTGCTGCAGTTTGTTGAGTGTCCACTTGAGGCTGGCTCTGAAAGTCACAACCACAGCCAGCCATAAGAAGCTGTTTTTACAGCAGAAATAAACATGTTTACAGCCTGGTACTAAAAATGTCTCCCATCTGAATCGTTAATTTTGCTAGCAGCAC
Source organism: Labroides dimidiatus (assembly GCA_030710495.1). Lineage (NCBI taxonomy): Eukaryota > Metazoa > Chordata > Actinopteri > Labriformes > Labridae > Labroides > Labroides dimidiatus. The sequence goes on from CM061144.1 coordinate 5,685,930, forward strand.
ACGCTGTACAGGGGGTGATTTTTTTTCTTACTTGGCAGTTTAGAAGTTATTAAGTTTGCCCAATCAGAGGCTCAGCTCAGCTCACGTGACTGCCAGGCGTCCTGTAGCTGTTAGTGTGGAGACTCAAAGCCCGCCCCATTTCAGTATCGCTGCTCCAGTCAATTTACTTCAAAATTGGTTAGCTGCCTTCATCAGAAAGCTCCAGGTTCTGCTGCCATGGACCTGACAGACTCCAGCTGCTACGGCTTCTTACAGTTACAGTTTCTCCGTGATCATCTCTACAACACAGAAATATGGACTCTGTGTTTATGTCTCCCTGTGTCTTTGTCTCTCTGCCCCTCCCCCTCAACTTGGTCCTAGTCCCCAGTCATACTCTCAAGGTTAATCCCAAAAATACTCTGTCTAGTATTGTGAGCTGTTCCAACTGCAACTTTTAAGGGGCATGAGTAAAGCTAGTTTTAAGGATGGTTCTATGTTTTACTCACCATAAACCAGTCAGGTGATAACACATTCACCTTTTTAAAGATACAACTGAGGAATATTTTCTGATACTATCGTTCATTTACTTGCAGGAAAAAGTTATTCCCTAACACTCTGAAACTCAATACATGTATTAATGTGCTCCAGGGCCTCAGAGGCCTTCGGTGTCTCTGAATCGTTTTTCAGCGCAGGAAACAGAAACCCTGCCACACCTCATGAAATTCTGACACAACACAGAACCCACACAGTAATTTCATTGTGTTTGCAGAGGTGTTAACATGTAGTATGGTGGAGGTGGTACAGAATGTGCTACCGTCCAAGTTCTGCTGTTAAAAACCTCTGACCCTGCTGAAAAAGCCGGATAGCTTTTATAAGTCTCTTAGCACCCTTTCACAGCGGTAATGTTTCACTTTAGCTTTTTCTAATAACTTTCCCTCCTTCTAATAACAGTAATCCCTCCTGTTTTTCCCTCTGATTCATAAGTAATACGTCTTTAAGGAGAAAACACTTTTCATGGAGGTCTGCCAATACTCTGCTGAAGGAAAATAACTTGCAAGTTATTTCCCCCCAGATTTGGTGAAAGCGCTACTCCAGTCCGACTGGACATGAATATTTGTTGGATTATAAGTGAAGGGTGGAGGATGCACATGGTGGGGTCTGTGTGTGGGTGTTAATTTGTTGACATGACTACAATAACAAATCAACTGGATGCTGACAAAACTTGGTGTTCCCACCCAAAATGAGTCCATCTTTCCTCATTCGTGATTGGTTGCCATCATTTTTATGTTTTCCAATTTCCTTTCAAATCTTTATGGTAAGTACAAATAGTTCAATGACAGGCAGTTTGTCAGTGTCGGTGAGCAATTATAAAGACGTGCTTCACTAAGCATGTGGTTTCCACTGACAAATCCATCTAGAGCCAGAGGCAACCTGCTATTTTTGAAACCTGGCCCAGAGTGACATTAACCTCGTAACACTGACATTAAAACGTGAGCCGTCTGATTGAGTGTTTCTCTGCAGTCTGAGAGTGACAGCACACACGGAAATCATTTCATAAGGGAGTGGTACGATGTTATCACAGACTTGGAAAAATATCAGTGGTGAGAGAGAGCTACACTACACTTCAGTGAGCAAACTCACGTGGAAAAAGATTACTGGGTTAATTAAGAGTAAATTTACAAAAATGAAAAAGAACAGCAACAAATGGTCCCATTTGATGAAACGTTAACTGTCAGGTGTTTGCTTTTAGCTTGAAAATGACATCAACGGGGATCAAAACAGTTCAAGTTTGCTCCTGACAAATCATTTCAGCCCTAATACTCGCCTCACATCTCAAGTTCATACACTGGAATGAAGCAGGGTGAGATGGCATCAGTAAATGTAAAAGTTAAAACTGAATTTCAGCAACAGAAGAAGAGCCCATCATTTGAATGGAGTTAATGTGAAAGAAGTAATAGCACAGTCACACGTCCCTTAAAACTACTTTTATGTGTTGCAGTGTGACATTCACAGTCTAGCTAATGTGCTAAAGTAATGCCTTGCTTGACGCCAGCAGTCACACATGAAAATTTGTGAACCAACTATCTACAAAACCAAAAGTCACGTACATTCAAAGCTCAGAACTTAAAAAAGAAACCCAAAAACTACTGCATAAATCTGAGCGAAGTGTGCTGCAAAACAAGTGAAGACCATCATGAAAGTATCACCTCAGTGTGAGACAAAACAATTCAAAAGCACCAAAAGCCTCCATCGTCTTAATGACTGCATAGTTTAATCAACACCTCCTTAAAACTGTTTCAGCAAAGAAAAATCTTCCTAACATTAAGGTCAAGGAGATATGTGGTACCTTTACTGCATACTAAACATGACTCTGTTAGTTTCATCTGGGTGAATCTTAAAAAGTAGCTATTTATTACTGTCATGTCTCTTACCTAGTATATCTATACACCACCAAGCTAACACAGCCCATTACTGACACAAAGACATCCTACCCTATAAAGACATACGCTAACTATGCAAATGTACCCATGGGGGTTAACAAAGTTCCTTTCTACCAATTCACAGAAACAACAAGCTGTAAAATTATAATGCAGATGAGCGAAAGCAGAATTTGCCTCAAATATTTATACAGGTCTAAACACAAGAGTCCAATACAGGAAATCCAAACACATCCCTCTTATCAGTAACATTCACTGTCTTATGTCTTGTAGACCTGTTACTGTTAACATATGGTGCCATAATAGCTATACAATGATGAAAATAACCCAATAAGCAGAAAAACTATGGTGGTCCTGAAAGCTCGCAGCACTGCAACTTAAGAGAACACATGCAAAAAGACAAAATAATGAGAAAATTAAGAAAACTTCATCAATTTGACAACACAACATTTAGAAAACGCGTTGAAGAGGTTGAAGACAGTTGAAGACAGTTGACCTCGTTATGTAACGTGTAGTTTCCTCTGATGCAAGGCTAATATTTTCATCTACAAAGTAGTCACTTTTATACACCTGTCAACGCTAACTTGTTGATTTTAGAGTGTTCAGATGTCCGTTTTTCAATATTTACCCACGATATTACAGTTAGAAGTAAATTTGTGCCGTTGAGTTGAGTTTCACTTCACAACACTGCAAGAAAACTGCTTACACTAACAAGCCAACCTAAGTGCAACGCTAACAATTATGAGGTATGTTAGTCGTGTAAGACCCCTACTCACCATGCAAAGCTGCATTTTAATGATCGTAATGATAAAGGGGGCGCTGTTTCACCCACTTAAAAGAGAGAAAAGAAAAACTGTGAAGAAGATACTGTAGAAACTGGAATAAGGCAGCTGAGACTGTGGCCTATTAACTTTCCAACAAGAAAACAGTTGCAGATAGTAAAACTGACCAGTATAATTTTATGCTTAAACTGAATGTTCAGTCATGTTTTTATTTAGTTCTTAATCTGTAAAAAATAGGGTACTTTTCCTTTGCTAGACTGAACTTCAGTTCAACCTGAACAAAGTAACTCTTCGCAATCTGTGTCTATGAATACACATGTAGTCGAACACATGAGCCTATAATATCACAAAGCAAAACTTTACCCATCCATCTCTCATATCTAGCAGCTTCGTTAGCTCTCCATCAAACCAAACATGCACCAGTTGCCTTCACTTCAATAAACAGACATGAAATGCAGGAGCTCCTTTGAAAAACAGCCCAGCCACAATCAAGTATTTTCAGCACGAAGCTACACAGCAGATCAAACATCCCAGGAGTTTATTAGCATCCAGAGTATCTCTGCTAACAACCAATGGATAAATAATTTATATCTTTTACCCAACTGCTGCCTCACCAACAACAAGAATGCAAAACAAGCCGGCTGGTCCCTGCGAGGCTCAGAGACAGGGAGCCATTTACAGACGACAAGAGAAAGAAAACAAATTTGTAAGAGCACAGAGAACGTTTTAAGCAACTGATAGTCTGTCATGGAGAGAGAAAGACTGTGAATCATCACAATCTCATCCTGGTGGCCATCTCAGGATCTTCCAAGGGCAGCATCATTTGACAAACAGTGTTTACTTCCATCTTGGTCGACATATGGATGCTCTAATCCAGCAGGCACTGAGCTGAGTATTTTTCACAATCATTTGAGCAGATGTTGTGGGACAGGAAGCCGAGGCATTGTGGACTGATCATTTGAACATGACTCCCTGCTTTGCCAAGACTGATGCAAGCTGTGCTGGTGAATCATCACTCACTTAAAACCCAAAGCAATGATTAGTACGTGATACTAAATTCTGCCAATATGTGATATTATGTTATTCCAAACCGCCAATTGGAGATTAAGTGTACAGTACCTGACAGTAAGCCAGGAACTGAAACTACACCATAAGCAGAAACAGTACATTTTTAAGGGAAAAAAGTTTGGATGTTTGACAAAATGAAACAAGAAAACGTCGCTCTAGTGAAGCCGTTTCAATTTCCCAATCTGATCAGGTCATCTTTGGTAACTCCCTCCCTTTCATGATGTCTCTTTAGTCACTTTTTGTGGAGTCTCTTTCCTTTTCACACAGTCAAACTGAACTTTCCATTCTCAAAAGTAAACATAAAAATTAAAGTTTTCAACACAAAAGCAACATTTTTCTTTTTGTTTGATGGTCCTAGAAACTCTTAGTCTTTAAGTCTCACAGGGTAGTAATTTATTTAACCTTTATTTCAACATTATTTAAGCGATGAAAGATGAAAATCACTCTCCAGTTTTCAAGAATCATAAACTTAAACAAGATGTGTTCACTTCTAATCAAAGATTTTACACACAAAGTTATATTTCTTCCTGCTATTCCACTAATAACCACTGCCAGACCACGATGTTGTAAAAAGTGGTTTGATGCAATGACTGTTTTTGCCACTTGGGGCTGCCAACCAGGAGCTGAGACTGAGCTGAACCCAAGTGAGAAACAACTTTCTAAGTTGACTTAGCAAAGCTTCAAGCAAACATTTAGATAATGTATGGTGTTCATTAGCAACAGAGCATCTTAGCATTTCTTACTGTATGACACCACTACCCCATTATGTGCTCCATAACAGCTAACTTTGTCTGCCTGCTAATTTGTGCTGTGCATGTGAAACGCAGTCACTGTGCTGTTTGGATACATGTGAGAAAATGTTTCGAGCAGTGAAACTGAATCAAAGCGTTGGAGCTGAAAGCAGTGAGGTGACGGATGCTGAGATACTCAATGGTGCTGTGGGAACTGAGAGTCTGGTGTTTCTTCTCTGTTGGGTTGCCTCTCTGTGACCTCTTTCACATACTGTCATGCCATTTATTATTGAAATAAAGGTGTGTTAAGAATTCAGACTGCGTAAAAAGGAGACGATTTAAATGTAACTTGAATTGCTTCAGTACAAAGAAAATCCATCTGAAAATACAGAGAAAAACATCACTGCTGTGAAACTTGGTCTGGTAATTGCTGTGCTTTTGCAGTAATTATCTGCTTTCCAGCTCTGCAAAGGAGTCTTTAACACAGAGGTATAACTTCAACAGTTAAAACACAAACGAGGGATTAAAGAGGCTGTGAAACAATGGAGGTGAAAAACGAGAGCCAATCTAATTAAGATCTCAATCACTCAATTAGACTGGAGCAGGAGAAACAAATGGCAAATAAATTCTTTCATCATAACAACCAGTTTAATTGCTCCAAAACGAGCACTGACATCTGGCATGCCCCCTCTAGACTGCTAAGTGTGTGTATGCATGAATTTTATACACACACAAACACAGAGAGAGCAAGAGGGAGAATTTGGAACGACAACATGAAGGGATTGGAAGGGCGGGAGTTCAACGATGAGTGTGCTTTTACTGAGCCCTGACTGCGTTTATGAGCGTGAAACTGCCCGGGTGCAATGGAGCAGCAGCCTGGTTTATCCATCCGCACTTCACCCACATGGTCAGTGGAGAGTGGTTGAATTAATAGGATTGGGGGGGTGGGGGTGGGGGGGGGGTCCTTTCATTTTTTCACATGAGAGCTCAGTTTTCAGACAGAAAAAGAGGCCAGTCGCTCCCTGAGAAAGAGGAGATGCGGTTTAGGCGACACACAAACATGCGGCCTGATCGCTGACAGACAATCTGAGAGAGTTTGTGGCCTGAGGTGCCGAGCAAAAAAAGCAAAGACAAACTGAAAAGGGAACATGCACTTCTTTCCCCTTCTGCTTCAGATTCTCAGTACTCAGCTGCAGCACGTCTTGTTATGAGTCTGTCTAACCACTTCCTCATGTTGCTGGCAGAGAGGTCAGGGTTCAGTCAGGTCCTCTGACAGCCAGAAAAGGCTGCAATAACAAGAACTCTCTTTCATTTTTCTCTGCTGAGCTGCTACCTTTTTCCTCTACCCACAACCCATCTCTTTCCCTTCCTGTATCCACAAATTATACTTGAAGTGGAGTCTCTCTCAGAGAAAGCCTTGATTTTTAAATCCTCCACACATGTCAGTGTCATCAAAACATTTGGTCTTAATCACTGTCTGAATTTAATAAAGGTTCAAAACAAAACAATCCAAGACAGTCACATGTTTATAAAAACATGAAATCCATGACAGATATAATGAATATAAGAGCTTTCATTCCTAGAGCTTTGTCGGGATCCTGACTTAATCACATGGAAACAAACTCTCCTGTGTGAGGAGTGACTGTCACTTTGCTGCTTGAGAGAGAGAGAGCTCAGCTGCTTTTAGGAGTTAACAGATGGGGGTACGCTGACCTCTGCTGGTGAAATAATATACTGCATCAAACCTTCATGAATACACCTGTATAGAGTGAAATCTTTTCTGTAGCACACAGAGAAAAATAACTGCATTTTCATATTTTTGCTCTTGTAAAAAAACAAAAACAAATATTACAAATGATGTCAAAAACTCTTTTAATAGACGGCATTTAAGAAAGTCCTCTTGGTTTATCCTATTCCCAAACTGTTTAAACCCAAAGACAGTTCTCCAGCAAGTTGTGAAAATCAATGAAAGTTTTTTCTTTTATCAGACTTTATCCCTTCTAAATATTTTGAATAAATACTTTCTGTCAACTATTTCCATGACTCATAAGTTGAAAAAGATTGACTTGATACCAATTTTTAAGACATTAAAGTCTCAGTATCCTCCTGTAATACAACATGTCTAAATGTTCTGTAATGATCACACAAACACATATATAGATTTTTCAACAGCTTGCCTCTCTTGCTCTAGCCCTGTTTTTGGCTGTTTTCACACATTTATCTGTGACTTGATTTATACAACTATATTATTCACTGAGGAGCAAGTTTACGGCCTACAAAGGTATATAAGTAAAACAGACAGCTGCATCCAGACATGATGGTAAATACACATCTACTGAGGAGCAATGTCATAAATTTAATCTGAAAAACAACAAAAGTCCATGTAGATTCTCATTCATGAGTGAGTGTCATGATTATGTATAAAAGGAGCACACCCGAAAGACTCATTCACAAAGATGGGGCAAGGTTAACCACTTTGTGAACAACTGTGTGAGCAAACAGTCCAACAGTTTAAGAACAATGTTTCTCAATGTACAGTTTCAAAAAATTGATGGATTTGATCATCTACAGTCCATAATATCATCAAAAGATTCAGAGAATCTGGAGAAATCTCTGCACGTAAGCAGCAAGGCTGAAAACAGACATTAAATGCCCATGACCTTTGACCCCTCAGGCAGCACTGCATTAAAAACCAACATCATTGTGTAAAGGATATTACCACGTGGGCTCAGGAACACTTCAGAAAACCATTGTCAGTTAACACAGTTCATCACTACATCTACAAGTCTACTTTTAAGGACTGTTGATCAACTGAAGTTGTTCATCAATCAAGAATGGTAAAGAATTCCACCTCCAAAGCTTCAACAATTAGTGTCCTCAGTTCACAAACACTTATTGAGTGTTGTTGAAAGGAAAGGTGATGGAACACAGTGGAAACATGAGCCTGAACCAGCTTTTTAGGAACATGTTGAAGGCATGAAATTCAATATGAGTGAGTATTTGCAATAGATAAATAAAACATTAAAGTTTGTCAGTTTGAACAATAAATATCTTGTCTTTGAACTGTATCCAATGGAATATAGGTTCAAAAGACTTGCAAAACATTGTTTTCTTATTTATGCTTGACACAAAGTCCCAACTTCATTGGAATGGTACATGAGAAAAATATTTTTTTTCTATTTATGTAGCAGAGTCTTTCAGCATTCTTTCACAATGTGATGTGACTATAACATATGATGTTTGACCTTCACAGACAACAAAACAAACCAACAAGTAGAAGGAAATGTTCAATGAAAGTATAAAAGCTATAGAAAACATTCAATTTTTACATCGCTTGAATTCTTGTTTTGTTGGTTGAATAACCTTCTCTGCATTGTCCCCAAACTTAAGGCCAGAGTAAAACACTGCTCTGTTTTCACCAACTATCTGAACATCTTTCCTTTAAATTATACTGGCTCTGAGTTTGAAGCATAACCTGATTCAGAGTCCTATAAAAGTAACAAAGCAGTGTCATAATCAAGTTTTATTATTAGAGTAGCTGTTGTCCAAAAAAAAAAAAAAAAAAAAAAAAAAAACCCAGAAGGGCTGAATGGAGAAATTGTTTTGTGGCCTTAAAAACACAACATATTAGGATAAATTACAGTCATTTCAGAAGCATCAAAGTTATTTGACTCATTTCTTGCATCAAACATACATTGAATTAAATCAGATCAGTCAGACAGCAACAACTCATACCAGAAGCTCATGCTGAGAAGAGACTTCTGGGATTTGATGTTTTATTTCTGAAGTAAGCACCATTCAGGTTTGATCTACAGCAAGCAGCAGATCACAGTCCTATAGGGACAGTGTTTGTGTATGTGTGTGTGTGTTAGGTCAGACTGGTGTGTGTGTCAGCCAAGTTAGACAGAGATGTGGATCCAGAGATGCTCTGACAGGTCAGCAGGTGTACTGTGAGGTTGGTTTGCTCTTTTCTGTTCAGGGTGTCCATTGAACATCTTTGACCTCTCAGATCCAGCTCAATATTTGTTGTACAGATGATTTATTAATATTTCCCTTGGCCCTGGCGAAGGCCAACATATCATGCCCGGGGAAAACTCTCTGTGAAGTGAGGCCATGAAAGTCAGGGCTGAGAGATGCCTGCATGCTCAAAAATACACACAATCTACTGTAGAGCCCTTTATTCCCTCCGCACACACACACACACACACACACACACACACAGACACACACACACACACACACACACACACACACACACACACACACACACACACACACAGAGAGAGAGTTCCAAACAATAAAGAAAAAGTAAACCTTACGCAGAGGAAAACAGATTTTAAAAGTGAACTTTTTATCATGTATGCAGCACTACTTTCAAAAAGTTTGGGTTAATGTGTAAAGTGTTACTAAAAACAGACTTCAACAGGTTGCAAATTGTTTAAAACCAATTTTTAATCAATAATAGAATTATGCAAATTTAGATCTTTATCTGTTTTTGAAATTGAAAACTTTGATTGATGAAGCAACACGTTTCCAAGAAGTTGGGGCGAGTACAACAATACACTGAAAAGCTGGGCTAAACAAAAAAGAAAGAAAAAAAAAAAAGAAAGATCTGAGAAACATTTCCCAATTTAGCATATCAAAATCTGACATGCTTTTCAGGAATAATGGACACTGCACCCCACCTAGCTTTTTATTACTGGACAGTTCATTAGAAGGTACCCATGACAGTGTGATGATTCATGAGTGTCCATGACATGAGCAGCTTACACATTTAATTTGGGAAAGCACATTTAAAAACAAACATATCATAGTTTATCCATGCAAAGCAAAAATAAAGGGTTAAGATGTGATGCTTGCATGCATGTAATGTCTTAACTAATCTATATCTATATCTATATCTATATCTATATCTACATATATATATATATATATATATATATATATATATATATATATATATATATATATATATATATATATATATATATATATATATATATATATATATATATATATATATGTATATAGATAGATAGATAGATAGATAGATAGATAGATAGATAGATAGATAGATAGATAGTAACATGAGAAAAAAGAAATAAGTATAGGCAAATGTATTCTAGGTATGTTGTGGAAAAAATGTAAAAGTAAAGCAACGAAAAGTGTCGCGAGAGTGGACACGTAATGTTGTTGGTTTTCTCTGATTGGTCAGGAGAATGGCGGCTCAAGTCTAAGGAGAGAAGACGGGGGCGGGGAAGAATGGTCGACAGTCGTGAAGCGGGCTCCTGTTCTCTGGTTAGCCATGTTTAAAATGTTAAGTGCCGTTGTTTTGTGCTTGAAAAAACTTGTAGCACCTTTGTGAGAGAAAAGAACACCGATGCACATTCCTCATTTAGCCTGAAGTTAGTGAAGTTGTTTGTGTGTGCTTGACAGACTTTAACCAGAACCAAGCCGACCAACGAGAACCAATCCGAAGATGGAGTTGCTAACCCGGGAGGAGGGAGAGGACTTCCCGATAGAGTAGTGCGCTGTTTTGTGTGTCGTTTCCATTGAGGACCAGCGAGGATATTTTTCTGTGAACTGTTTCTCATGTAGCTTGACACCTGCTCCGTGATAAGAGGACGTTCCTTTGCTGCGTGAGCTACCTGCACGTTTTCTTCATAAGAGGAGGAGACTGCGTTCAGTCTGCTGCGCGTCACCTGCCGCCTTCTGACCAAGGGGAGAGGATCGTGTTCCGCTGCAGTGAGTTGGTTTCTCAGGACCTGTGCTGCACGAGGAGGAGAATCCTGGAGCTGATGGTATGTGACTGGTATCCTTCTGTTACCGAAACGACGGAGTCAAATCGGCCGCAACGCATCCGATATCACAGACCTCGTCGTTTTTTTTCCCTTTGAGTGTGTGCGTGTGTGGGGCACATGTGTGTTGAGTGTGTGGTCCATAGCAATGTTATTAGGAGTTAGGGACAGGTAGGATTGAACAGGTAATATTTCTAAAAGTGTTTGATATATTCTTTCAAAGCAAGTATGAGAAGCTGAGGTTTTATTAGCATTTACAGGAAGCAGTCTGTATTTTAATTGTTTGCAGATCCAAAAAGAAGTCATAGTTTGTGTTTTACAAAATCTTTAAGTAAATTTTATCAGTTTATTTTCATTGTACTGAACCAAAAACACAGATCACAGGTTTCATTCTAGTAAGGTAGTATTTCACATCTTATACGGTTTGAGCGGAGGGAAGGCTAATGTAACTTGACTCTCAAATACAACACAAAACAAAAACAAAAGGTTTTTAGAGAAACATTTTCATCCATCCAGACAAGGAAGTCCCTGCATGAACGTGCAAGAGAAGCACAGCATGGCTCTGTACAGAGGAGTCCTGGTGCTAAACTGGCCTTCCTGCAGTCCAGACTTCTCACACAATAAAATATAACAGAGGAGACTGATATGATGAGCACCTCAAATCCTATTTCAGGCAAGAACAGGGCAAATTCTAAAACTCCAGAAACTGGCCTCAAGTCACAGTCATGTCTTAAGAAGTGATGCAACACAAAAGCCCTGTCCAAGTGTTTTCACAGGGTGACACTCTCCATGTAATGTGACATTTTACACACACACACACACACACACACACACACACACACACACGCGCGCGCGCGCACACACAGCAGACTTTTTTGTATGGACTTTGATTGTATTACAGTTTTTAAAAAATTAACTCAAGACCTACCTCAAGCCTAGTTGGTCTTTTGACTGAATAATCTTTGCTGACTTTTATTAACAAATACTCAGATTTTAAAGAGGTTTTTTTAAAAATACATCTCTATTCTTATGGTTTACTTGACCATTATCTTATTGTTGTCTCTTGTTTAGTTTTATTGATCATCTCTGTGTTTTATCTTATTGTATACCTCGATTTTGTTCACATTAGTTTTTTATTTTTTTCAAAATTTTATTTTAACCTCCACTGTTTCCTCTTTAAAACCACATGATAGAGTTTCTAAAGTTTAATAACACTCATTTTTATTGAGTCTTTATTTTGAGAGTTTCCTTGAGAGTATATTCACTGTGGGAAAGGAGATAGGCTCTTATTGATTGTTTATTTACTTCTTTATACTGATAACTTTGTGCTACACTGTGGTGTATGGAAAGTGCATTACAAATAGAGTCTGAGTGTAAAACTACTGAAAAAAAAAATATATAAAAAAAAAAAAAAAATATATATATATATATATATATATATATATATATATATAGAGAGAGAGAGAGAGAGAGAGAGAGAGAGAGAGAGAGAGAGAGAGAGAGAGAGGGGATGGATGGATGGATTCATCTTTACACAAAGTGCATAAAAACAACACTACAATACTTGAGAAAGTGAGACTATCAACAAAAAAGGCTCTGAAATATAATGCATCAAACACACAGTCATCACTAAATGTGACGCAGATCACAGGGAGAACGTTTGCTTTGACACAGAGAATTTGAAGACACTTTGAATTAAAACCCTGAAGTTATTTTTAATGAGAGAAAAAGAGGCAGCAATCAAATCAGGTTAGTTCGCAGCAGGGGGTGGACATCATGGGGGTGAAGAGTGGATTTTTTTTCTCTGTGGATATCAAAGGTTAGAGTCAGTAATTAAAAGAGGATGTCATTCACTGAGTGGGGACATCACAACAACTAATTAAGGTCTCGTCATTAATTTATTTTCAGTTGTTTCATGTAGACCTCAAGAAAATCTGACACTGTAATGGTGAATGATTTGAATCATATTATTTGAACATTTAAGGGTTCACACAGAACAATCTGAATTTAATCTTTTCATACTGCTTCACCTATTTTGTACCAGCATTATACAGATGCCTTAGCTTCTGTGATCAAAGTTAAATTTCATCAGGAATAGAAAATAAAAATGCGAGCATTGAGCAGCACTTCTGGGATCGACTCAGTTTACACAGACAGTAACAGACAAAGAAAGCCCGGGAAACCTGCTATACTCTCGCCTGTCACCAGGGGGAGCCCTCAAAGTTTTATCCTCATTCTGTTGCTCTGTCAGTTGTTTTAAATTGTCTCTGTTTTTGACAAAGCACAGAAATAACATTTTTGATACTTTTATTATCCCTAGCCAAAGAAGATATGTTAAGTCAAGATAAAAATGCTCATTACTTGACATTCTTACACTTGAGTGTATTCTATACCAGCCAAGCAGTGCCCACATGTGGTCACCTAAGTCAAACAGTCCAACCTCTTTAAACTCTCCATACTATTCAGAAAAATAAATACCAAGTTGAAGATGTCTTACATCAGATTTGATGACTTATATTTAACACACATGTTTTCAATAGATGAAGAGAAGTCCAATCAAAACTTGGCTAAAGTCATCTTCCTCAGCTGAACCTCACCAGCAGATCAACTAAACGTTTGTTTGGCAAAACTTTGCCTGAAGACCTCTTGATTCTGATCCACTCTGACTAAAGATTACCAAATGTGGAAGAAATGAATACAGATGTCTGTACTTTACAGCCTGTTTACATCTCCTGAACTCCAAAGAAAAGAGTTTGCTTTCATGTGGCTAATGAGACAGTGTGACAACATAAACTTGGATAACACATTTAGCTCTAAACCACCAGCTCAGGCCGATTTGAAGTCAGGGGGAGTTAATATCTACGACCACACATGACAATTACTCAGCAACTGAAACCACAGCTGGGTCTCTGGGTGCTTGACCTTTGACCTCTTTGCTACTGAAGTCTCAGGAAATGAACTTCAGAAACACTACATCATCATCAACCCACTACAAAGCTAAGCTACAAGCTAATTCATGTTGGGAAGGAGGCAACAAATTAGGCAAAGACTAAAGTTCTGAACTTCTCTCAGTCAGTGTTCAAGAATACTACACTCCTGTCGGTATTTACATCATCATTTATCTCTAGTTACTCAGGCAAAAAGAAACGCAGAGGACCTTGAAGCTGAGAAAATAACACAAAAAAGAGATAAACAAAAACTTATTTGAAATAAACTCCAGCTGAAAAGCCACAAAAGACAAGAAGCAGATAAACTGAATACACAGGGTAATCAACAGGTATGACACGAAACACAGGTGACACTAATCAGAGTGATCAACAGGAAGGAAGCAGACAAGAGCAGGAAGTTAAACTGAACCAGACACACAGTAAACAAATAGTCCAAAATAAAACAAGAAACATGGGTAAACAAGGATTTTACCAGCACAGAGGGTGAAAGGCACGCGAAGCAGCAAATTAAAGACACGTGAAAAGACAAAACAAAACCAGAGTAACCACAAATAAGACAACACAAGGCAAGATCTTAAAAAAACAAAACAAGACAAAAAGCAGCCAGCTCCTTACTCCTGATCAGTGTTAGTGGTCAGTTACGCAACATAAGGTGATAAACAAGAAAAGTGTTGTTCTTAGTTTACCAAAATAATAATAAAAAAAACTAACAAAAACATGAAGTAAGAGATTAAACGCCCCCTCATTGTGTTTTTATTTTTGACAAAACATACGCAAGAATATGATAAGAGTAGTGTAGCTTAGCATACAGTTTGGAATCAGGACAGACCCAGCTCATCATTTTAACCACTGCTACAACAACCATGTTCATTTCTCTCCCTCTCTCTGACCCAAACACAGTGGAGGCAGACCTCTGCCCAGCATGAGTCTGGTTCTGCTCGAGGGTTCTGCCTGTTAAAGGAAGTTTGTCCCTGTTTAACTTGTTCAATGCTGCAAAGTGTTAAGTCTAGACCTCTCAATGGTTTCTGTAAAGCATCTTGAGAAACACTTGTTATGATTTGGCACTAAAGGTTACATTTTAAAGTTCATAAACATATACTGTATACTAACAAGAAACTTTTGAGCTCACAGTTTCACCTCATATATAAACTAACTGAAGCATTAAAGTAACTGATTTTGTAAATATTTAGTCACTACAAATGATGACTTCTGATAAAAAGCCGAAATGTTGAGTCTAGAGCATGAGTTCCCAAAGTCTTCCAAAATCAAAAACTATTGATAATAACCTATTTCATCAATTATTGTAAAAATATAAACACAGAAAAATGAGGTTACATTTTATTTAAAAAAAAAAAAAGCCACGCAAACTAAAAATATTTTATCCATTTTCCAAATTCTAAGACCCTGAGGTGACAAAGCTGGGATAATGACGATATCAGTGGAAGCAGATTAATTTAGGAAGCACAGCTATATGTGCACATAGGCTGTCTAATTTTATACTGATCTGTGAAAGTAAGTATCATCTGTTCTTTTTTTGTTGTTGTCTGTTTTTGTCTGTTTTTAAATTGACACATTAGTTTATTCCCACAACAGGTGGTCACAGGTCTCCAGCACAACTATTTTGGGTCCCATGCTGAGAAATTTGGGAACCCTGCTGCAGAAAGTCAAAGTCTAATCATCCACATCCCCCAATCCTCCATCTGTACCTAAAGCCAGAATAATATTGAAGAGTAAGCCCGCTGACATGTCGTTAGTCTTCCTGTGGATGAGGCACTCTACGTGTCAGCGGTCTGTTTCAGCTGAACTAGCTTCCCAACCAGCATGCCCTCCCCAAGACACCACAACTGAATATGAAGCAGCACCCGAACGCCAACAGAGAATCAATCAGCCCTTCAGACTCACATCTTTTCATCCAGCTCTCATCATGGAATCAAACACAGCGTTTTCCAACCGCACTAACAAGCTGGAGCTAACACCCTCAGGCCTAACCCAACGTTTTTAAGATGACTGAAGCAGTCAGAGGTGGCCTCCGCCATATTTCCAAGCACCAAGAAACCCCAGAAGCCTTATCCTATTAAACCACATATACTGTCATGTGTGAAGCACCACGAGCAGACATGCAAAACCGGAGTGATTTTCCATTAGAGAAGGAGAAATGATCGCAAAGAAGTGGTAGGAAGGATGACAGTCAGAGGGGAGAGGGGAGATGTGGCGGTTTGGGGCCCATCTGGTTCTTGCTAAGTCAATGAAGGGAGGAAGAAAAGCTGAGTAGATACACGGAGCATTAGCGGTTAACCAGCTACTAATGAGGGAAAAAGAATAACATTGAACTCAGATGAAAACGTTTAGCATGCAGCAGTGTACAATGTCCTGACCGGGTCTCAGGGAGAGATGGCCAACACTCATGTAAGCCTCATGTGTAATAACCAAAGGATGAAAAGAAGCGTGCCTGTTTCTAATCAATCTGTGCGTGTGCTTCTAAAGCCGTCCTCAGAGAGCAGCACTCTGTTTTAAGGCATGTATCTCATACATGTACACCTTTGATTCAGTGAATGCACGGGGCACTGGGCTCTGCTGTAGCCTTGGCATGTAAAGCTTGATCCTCCTGCCAGAGTTTAAGGCTTGAGGGTTCTCATTCCTCTGATCGCTTGTACACCCCCTCTCTCTTCCCTTTTAAAGCTCTGGAATAAATCCTGGGAAATGAGAGGGCCTCCTGCCCCCTCGCTGCTACTCATTCCCAGGTGTGCAAATCCCAGGTCACACCAGGATCAGACGGTTACTCTGCCAAAGTGTAAGAAAGAGGAATAATAAATGACGGCACATGAAGAGTACAGAGGGATGTAAGGTGAGGAGCGAGGAGAAGGTGAGAGGAGAAAAAGAAACCAGATGAAACGAAAGACAGGAGGAAGAGATGGAGTTTGGTTTGGGGAATGTGAGCCATGCTGAAGCCATTCAACTCAAATCAGCACCATGTGTCCTCCAGAGCCTTATTATCCCATAAATGAACTTTATTGAGGCAACAAAGTGCTTTGGAGCTCTGCAAAAACATTAAAGGGGCCTCGCCTGTCTCGGCCCAGAGCCAAGAGTGGTTCAGTTCCTCAGGGGACTAATGAAAAAAAGAGGGGCCCCTGGCCTCGTGTTCACCGCCTCCAGTGTAGCTGCGCTCACTGGCCGGTCGACGCTGTCTGAGTAATGGCCTATTAGGAGGAAGAGAAATGGTTAGCAATTACACCAGAGAGACAAATATGGCTCAGACCTGACCTGTGGAATTAACCAGGAAGGAAGGATGACAGACAGAAGATAAAACAGCAGGAAGGAAGGAAGGAAGGAAGGAAGGAAGGAAGAGAGAAGTGAGGAAAGAAAACATGGTATGATAAAACAGCAGGACACCACAGCAAGACAAGTGTCTGTCTCATCTTTCATTTGACTGATTACAATTTCAAAATAATATCAAGTAGGTCCTGTTTTTATTTGACACTCTTTTGGATCTATTCCACAGACACCTGAATCCTTCATCAAAACTTCTATCTTTTTTATGCCTTTAAAGGCAGGGTTGGTAGTCATGGAAAACTAGCATGAATTTGAATGTAGCATCTCCTCAGGGCTCTGTTTAGTCCCTGCCCTCCCACATTCAGAGCGCCTCCAAAATGACACCCCTGCTCACATGCACGAGCACCAATGATTTTGCGATCACATGATGGTGACTGATTCAAAACCACAGACTCAAACTGGTCCTCAGCATCGTTTTTGTTTGCTCTATGTTAGCAGTAATCAGGGTATAGGTCGTTTTTCTGCCATTCTCCAGCCTACTTGGATCCCTCTTGGTTTTGTGCATTGAATCGGGGCGAGTGCACACCAGCGAAATGTACGCACAGGAGCCGGGAAGAAAGGCAGGATGGAATTTGATTGGTTTAATAAATTGGATCCTAAACACTAGGATTGGTTGGTGTTTTCCCAGGTTAACAAAAAGTGGATCTATATCTGATTACCAACCCTGCCTTTGATCAGTAAAAGGGTTGGATCCAGGACCTGGTCGCCCACTTGAGGGGTGCGCAACCTTAACTGCTAGGCTATACAGGCACCCTGTCCCGCCTACTTTTTGTGATCAGATCTGTATGTTATCTTACAAAAAGCTGTGAGTTACTGAAAAAATAACTCGCAGATAGGAGCAATGTAGAGAAATTGTTACCCTGTAAGATCTAGCTACTCTGGGTGCCAAATATAAGCAAAACACCATCAAAAGAATGACGTGCTGATTTTACAGGTCAGCGTTTGCACGCAGGGCCTAAATCGCACAACTGGACATGCATTCATCTTTTTATGACTGAACAGCATCTCATGTTTAATCAGCATGTGGATGCATGGACTTTTAATAAACACATCACAAAAACTGCATTTAACACATAATTAAGAACTAAACAACCCTTTTAATCTTCATATGCTGTGCGTTCACACCCATCATGTCTCTCTTATGCTGAGACAGCACTGCAGCAGCTGACCCAGTAAATATAATACATCTGAGAGAGGGTGCCTTTGAGCCATCACAGCAAGTAGAGTAACAGATACTATGAAGTGCACACGTCACATCTTCATGGTGCTATGGAACCAAACAAAGTTATAGCTTGTTTAAAGTTACTCCAAAAAAAGCAGCATGAATGGATGATGGTCCCAAATGTCCGTGCTGCTGGGATCTGAAGACCAAAAACTCGGCTTGTGTTGCATCAAAAAGACGCCAAACCTCTGCAGGCCCCTCCTCAGGTCTGCATGAGGCCTGTGGTTGCATTAACTACCATTAGCATAACTCACCAGGCGATCCAGCAGAGTGATTGGTGGTCAAGTTGCATTGTGGGTAATACGGCTGCCAGGTTTGGCAGACGAAAGAGAATGTGAGTAATAAAAAAGAAAATATTTCTGGTTCTGCTGCATAAATTCTGATTCCTTTTCCGTTAAAGTGTCCATCATGAGGCCTGGAGGGCTCTGCAGCGTGAAATCAGGAGGCTCAGGAGACAGAGTGTTGTTTTTCACACATGTAAATGGTCATGAAGGAGAGGGAGTTTGGGGTTAATCGTCAAACAGAGGAGAAAAGGGGAGATAAAGCTGTTTTAGATGTCACATCGTCAGAACAATGAGAGGACCTCTGAGGGTCTGAGAGCTAACAAAGCAGAGCAGCTCCTCCAGGGACTCGGGGCCTCAGAGGTGGTTCACCACTGTGTGAGATAACAAACATTCGTGACAGCTCAGAGAACATGAAGCAAAGATGTGGGCGTGTTTCTCATGTGTGTATAACCACCCGCCTGCTTCCTCAGCCAGTTTACCGCTCGTGAGGCATGCGGTGGACGGCCGGGGTTCACTCCAACATAAATAAAGTCTCTGATCCTTCTCAGGATGACGAATTTTATAAAGATGGGATTCTTTGTGGCCGGGGAAGGGGTTACAATGGTAAACCAAACAGCCGCAAGTGGATGTATGGGACTGATTAGGAGGCTGGAAATGAGATTAAAGAGAGATGGAGCAACAGATTGAATTGTATTTGCTATAATTGCTGAGAACAGCTTATTCAGTGCAGACCGCAAGAAAGAGAATCATGAAAGCAAGGAAGGCGGAGGAGTAGAGAGGACTGCCACTTAAAACCAGCAAGCTTTTCTCAAAGCAGTCAAACCCAGGACAAGGCTTGTGTCAATTAAAGAGTATGTGTGTGTGTGTGTGTGTGTGTGTGAACAGATGATAGGATAAAGGAAGGATTAGCACACACTCATAAACTTCAAGTCAAGCTTGTATTAATATTTTTTTTCTAGGATTACTTATCTAGTTTCTTTCAAAGTACGAGTCAGCCACGTTACACGTCTTAAATGGAAAATTCCCCTCAGCTCAGAGACGGTGAATGCCAGGAATTTATCTGACATGAGATAACTGAAACAGCCGTGACCTCAGTTCTCAGCATCCTGCTCAAGAGAGCTTTAATGAAAAATAAATCTTATAAGGAGCAAAAGCGTAACAGACAAATCAATAGAGGCAAAGGCTCAGAGATAAAAGTGAGCAGCGTGTGCCAGAGAGCTGCTCGCTCTCATTCCTGGGCTGATTGTACTCAAAGTGAAACCACATGAACTGAGCTCCAACCACAGGGGAAGGACCCGAGTGTGAGGCTGAAACACATTTATGAGGTACAACTTATACAGCTCCTGATAACTTGAGATTTCACTGTGACAATAAATATTCATGACTTACTGCGAAACAGTCAGAAAAGGAGATGAGGGAAATGAGCCGAGCTTATCTGCTTCATCAGATAGTGTGGGTGTTGTTTGATTTGATTGATGAAAGAAGGAAATAAACCCCACAACAATCATAAACGTATGATTCAAATTATTTTCCGATCATTTTTGGGGCTCAGAGTTTCTTTGATCACATTTTTCCAGCAGAAGAAAAACAAAAAAGGTCGAACTTTGAATCTGACAAGAATGACAATTTAGTCACATTTTTATTAATCTGCTCATCAACCAAATTACTGAATGAGAGAAAGATGAAACACATGATGCCCCTTAAAGAAAATTCACAGTCAGGGTTTTATGAACAAAACCAAGGCTGTGTGGAAAAATCCTGACAACACAAGAACAAAAACAAACCTGTGGATGGGTGGGAGATGATAAAGAGCAAGTGAACGTTTTCTCCTCAAAGCTGATGTGATGTAAACCACAAAATGTAGGAATGTGAGCGCCCTGATCAGGAGCCACGTCGTGCTGGATAGAAGACGAGATCAGAGCAGGGTTTTGGTCTGAGGTGGTCATTATCCAGCAAATAAAGGTCAAAGGAAGTTAAACTGGTGGCATGGCAAGGGGGCCTAAAACCAACCCTCTTGGTCCGATCCAGCAGGAGAGCTTCTGGAGCTCGGGGTTTGAACACAGTGCATTGCAGTGTTGGTCGAAGTTGGCCTGGACTTGGAACACAACAGGACTCTCAGTCTCTGAATGACCCAGATCGGAGTCTAATCCAGCATCTAAGGGATGTGCTAAATAAGTACACCTCACTAAATGCTGGACTATAGGAGGAAAAGTAACTGTTAGGACTGAATGCTAAAGTTAGCAGCTACAATAGACTCAGCTGATACACAATGAATGAATGTTTGTTGTGTACCAGTTATCAGATCATAAACCACTGAGAAAATACAAATTCTGAGTATACTCTGAGTACACTCATCTTGCAGTAAGAGTAGTTTATTTGCAGTGATGGTAAATCACACTGGACACAAACGTAGTTTTCTATGTTAGGCACTTTTATTGATTTTGTATTAGTGATTCACAAACACAAATGTTACTGTCAAAGAAAAACAGATTACAGTTCATTAATGAAGAGATTTACCTGGATTCAGTTTATAGTTAACAGTTGAGGGAAGACAGAAAGAAATATTCAAAACATGAGTGTTAATCCCCAAAATCTGAGTTACTAAATACACAAGGTGTTGTTTTCTAAACTATCTGTCTGTGAAAACAGCGTTTTGGCCTATATATAAAAATAGAGCTCAGATATTTTACTTTGTAAAGTGTGTTAGCAGAAAGATACAGAGAGGAGTGTTTCAGATGACTGATCATCATAAATAAAGGGGATCTGTGGTATTTCTTCTGAATGGCTTCCGACGGTAAATGTTACCCTGAACATTGCTTTGTGCCGTTCTACTTCCAGACCTGCTGAATATCAGAATTCTCACACTGTAGTACAGTAATTAAAGAAGTACAAATCTATGAAAAATATATCAGTGTAAAGGCATGAGAGACTCGCTCCACAATCACAACACCACTACACAACACCATCAAGACTCACAACGAGCGGGCTCAGGGGTACGCAGCACGGGTTCTAGGAGGGCTGCAGAGTTTACGTCAGGCTTAACTTAAGATGAGACACTTCTGTCTGCTTCAGGGGTTTGGTTTAGCTGTTGTTTTTAAAACCCTGTCAACAACTCACATGATTTTCTCTCAACCTGATATGAGAACTTCCTAAAACCACTGCTGCCCACCCCTGGTCCACACTGATTATTACATGTTCTATCAACTTGGCCTGCCAAGTCTCACCACTAGAGGACACTCTGGTTCAACAAAAAAAAGGACGACGTGCCACTGCAAACTGTTGGGACACAGCAAGAGCTCTCCACTCCACGCTCCCCTCATGACTCAAATCCAACGCAAATGGTCGCCAGGTTTGATGCACTGAGTGAGCTCAAATCTGTCACATCACTGCGCACCATGTACCAGAACAGCAAACAGTTTAAGGATTTGGATGATTTTCCCTCTTTAAACTTTGGTATTTAGAGAGTATTCTGAAAACAATGTGGAAACTTTGGATGAAAATGTGCCACAGTGAGTTCAGTCTCAGCAAAGTAGCCGGACTGAGGACGTAAAAAAGTCTAGAGCTGATCAAATCGCTCAGATGCCTCTGAAGGTTTCTGACACCTCAGAGCAAAAAATGTTCTTCTTGTGAGTGAGTAAACTGCCTGGAGAAAGGGAGGACAAAATAGAGCATCACTCTGAAAAGGAAGTAACCTTCACAGTTAAATACATGACACAACCAATTCATACCTTTAAACAACAATAAATGCTACAGCTGAGTGCATTCTTGCACAAATAGTTTAATGTGCACCTAAGTGTTGCATTCAAGGACGTGTTCACAATATTTTAGGTCTGAAGCAGGAATCACACTTAAACAGGCTTTTCTTGGTGTAATAGCTCCCCCTCTACAGACTGGACATTAAAAGGTGCCTTCCTTAAATGTTTTATGTGTGAGGGCTGGAGGACAAAATATTGACGTTATTTGACTATTATTATTTCTAGTTTTAGAGATATCTTACCAAGATTTAGTTAATTAAGTACGAAATTTATTCTTTTTGGGACATTGTTGACCCTGCAGCTTCACATGAAGGCACCGTCTCAGGAAATACAAAAACAGACGTGATACGCACAGTATTATAACAGCTAAATTTACTTCAAATCCTTATTGAAGACATCTCAGTAAAGTTATGAGCTGTGGGTTACCCCACTTCACTTCAAATATGGGAGCTGTTATTGTCTGGAAATTACAGAAAGCCAAACCTGTGTCTGTGTTCTTACTGGCACCTGATCGTAACGTGAAGCGGGACTTGAAAATCTTGTTGTTGTTAAACATATAAAAGCTGCTGTGTGAAAGCTGACTGTCAGGTAGGAATGTGGAAAGTGTTTTTTGTTTATATGTGTCCACATCCCGTTTTAGCATTAAAGAAGATTAAATCCATGACTGGGATTTTAATTTCAACGCACAAGAAATCACCAGGTGTATGCTGCTAAAGCTGCAAAGATAACTTTGTTTGTCTGATAAAATAAAACAAACAGCAGAGATGTCTGAATATTTCTGTGACAGCACAGTTTGTGAAATGCTGTTTAGAGTTTAGAAACTGATTAAAAAAAACATTTTTCAGTGAATTTCATTTCTTCTGTTTCTAATCTTGTTGAAGTCAAGCAGTGGTGTTATAAATCTCCACTTCTTCACTTCACACACACACAGATTACACATAGATTTTGGATTTCGGAGCAGCTGGATTGGAGAAACTATGCCGATACATAAACACACAAACACTCACACAAACGCATACACACACACACAAACACACAAACATTGGGCACCCACAGGGGCCACAGCACTGCAGTGGGAGATGTGATGATGAAGAACTGGAGCCAGCAGGTAGCACTGTGTTTTGTTGGGTGGAAGCTTTAACACACAAACTCCTGTCTCATGCGGATGATCTGCAGTAAGGCAGCCTGGACGTCCTCATCCATGTGACCCTACGAGACAAAGAGTCAGAGAAGGAAGTTAATATGTTTGTGTTTAATTTATTCCACGCTAAGCTCTCGGTTTCAGGCCCTAGAGGCCACCGTGCACCTACACCCACAGATTTAACTCACATGTGCTGAGTCCAAACCTTGTCTTGTTGAGGTTTCCTGTTTTGGTTGATGAACTAGCAGCCTGCTCCCAAAGGATTTACAACCATTACAGCCTCAAATTATCAGCCATCATTCACACTAAATTGTGCAGCCCTCTGATCTGATTCACCTCCGGATAGTGGTGACTCATGTCGTGCTGCAGCTCTTGTTACAGCGATGTGTTCGAGGGGATCCAAAACTAGTTAGACACTTTAGTTCTAGCAACAACTTTCTCTGACTCAGGAGATGGAGAGATTTTAAAATGAGCCAATTACTGAAGAAGAAACAATTGATGGGAAAAGTCCAGGCTTGACTCAATGAATGTTAGCTGCTCACTAAAACTGCTGGACTAACACAGATAAGAGGCCTTGAATATAAATGTGCTATTAAAGGTGTAGGACTTTAACCTTCAATTTTGGATCACTCTGTCTGTGTCGCTTTAACAGTGCCTTACATTTGCCATTTTAATGGGAAATACAAGATATTCTTGCATATATATATATATATATATATATAAAATCTGTGCACAAATATAAAATATTTTGGTTGTGTAAATATATAGATTTAGGATACATATATACATATTACTGACATATAAGTACAGAAAAGTGTAGTTGTTGGAAATAGAATGCATTTCTATCATTCTAATGGCTAATTGGTATTTATACAGTATATATATATATGTATATATATATATATATATATATATATATATATATATATATATATATATATATATATATATATATATATATATACATATATATATGTATATATATATGTGTGTGTATACACATGCACACACAAATCTATGTAGATTAGAAGTTAAATTGGTGATTAAACAGTTTGTTTTTCTTTTTGGATTGTTTGCAGAATTGCAAATGTTTCCATGCCCTGACTTCCTGTTTGTCAGCAGATTCCTTCTGCTTAATTTTTTCATTTACATTTTTTTCCTCAAAAGTGTGTTCAGTTTGAAGAGGAAGGTAAGAGGACTCTAACTTGAACTTACCTGTGCTGCACTAAGAAGATGAGTCCGATAAATTGAAACCACCTCCCTGTGTTGCCTCTCAGCATCCTTTTTCAAACAGAAGAGAAGAAGACAAAGAAATAATCATGAAGTCGGTCACTTAAATAAAGCAAATAACATGATCCTCAAGTAAGTACGTGACGTGATGTGATGCCAAAGTGTTACTTCTTGGTGAAACTGTTTTAAAAGAGGAAAAAAAACTTCTGACTCCTAAAGTTGTTTAACATCCATTAAGAAAGAAACGTGTGTATTACGCCTCATTCATCTGTTTGTCTACTCACAGCCAGCTGCTGCTGTAGGTTCTTGATCTGGGCTTGGAGTGTGTCGATTTGCTGCGTCTGTCTCTTGTTGGGTGTGCTGCTCGTGTACGCGAGCTGAGACAGACCGTTCAGTGCCTGCTTCAACCGCTCCACATCTGTCAGCAACTCTGTGATCTGAGACACACACACAGATGATAAACATACATACTCCTAATGAATAAAGTTTAAATAACATCCCATGACTCAGCACATTCTGTTCAATAAATGAAGGATTTTTTTAAAAAAGGGATGTTTGCGTACCTTTTTGTCTTTGGCCTCGGTCTGCTGAGCTGATGTCTGAATCCTCCTCTGGAGGTCGCAGATGGTACTGAGTGACTCATCATATCTTTCTTTAAGCTCCCTGATCTCTCTCTCGATACTGCGTCCCTTCTCCTGGACAACCTCCATCTCTGCCCTGGCTCTGCTCTCACCCTCCCTGGCTCGCGTGGCTCCCTTTTGAGCCTCCTCGCACTCCTCGGCTAAGCTCAGCAGCTTGTTGCTCAGGCTGGCAGCCTCCTCCTCCAGCTGCTGCTTCTCCTTCTTCAGCTGGTTTATTTGGTCGTCTGTGAAATGAATCTCTTCGAGAGCCTGAGTGGCTTGGAGGAGCTCAGATTGCAGGGCAGATACGTCTTCGGCTCTCTGGGCATTGGTCTCCTCTTCTTCGCGGAGAGCCAGCTGGAGCTTAGTGACTTCAGCCTCCAGTGCATCCTTGGATGAGGCGAGTTGTTGCAGAGCAGCCTGACCCTTGCAGCGATCCTGCAACTCTTTCTGTAAGGCAGAAACCCTCTGGGCCTCCTCCTGCTGAGCCTCTCTGGCTTTCTTGCAGTCGGTCTGAGCTTGCTGCATGGCATCGTTAAGAGCTTTAAGCTCTGTGTCATATGTCGAGATTCGAGTTAACTCTGACTTCAGACGCTCCTGGAGATTTTGGATCTGAGTGTTGCAGATGGTGTTCTTCTCCTCCAGATCAGCTTTCTGCAGAGTTACCTCTTTGTGCTGCTGCTCTAAGTTGACCAACTTCTGGCTCAGGTTCTCAAATTCGCTCTTCAGCTCTTCCTCCATGTCCTTGTGTTTCTCACTGCTGACCAGAACAGAGTCCAGTCTCTGCTGAACCGACTCCATCTCCACTCTTAGTTTCTCTTTCTCTTGTTTGTTGCTCTCTCCAGCTGACCTTTCTTTCTTATACTTCTCTTCCATTTCCAGCAGCTTGGCGGTCAGCTCCTTCACCTGGGCGCTGTACGAGCTTTCCTTCTCCTCAGCTGCTGTCAGTGGAATAAACTTGGACTGGATAGCTTCCTGTATTGTGTCCAGTTCTTTTCTCTGGGCCTCCAGTTCTTGTGTGAGTTTGATGTTTTCCTCCTGAGCAGACACGTACCTGGCTGATTCTTGATTTGCTCGACTCTCCGCCTCCACCACGGCAGCATCCAACTTGTCTTTTGCAGATTTGTGCTCTTTAACACTAATATACTCTGTTTTCATCTCCAACAGGACTTTTTCCAACTCTTCTTTCAACTTATCGTTTCTTTCTTTCACATTCTTAAGTTCTTCCCCACTTTCTCTTCCCTTGGTCTCCAACTTCAACATCTCAGCTTTAACGCTCTCTAGGCTGGAGTCTAACTCCATCTTCACTTGCTCATGCTGCTGTCTGGAAACATACTCGCCATCCAAGCTCTGTTTCAGAGTCTGGCTCTGTGTGCTCAGCTGAACGCACTCTTTGTCTCTGTCATCACACCTCTTCTGCAAAAGTTCAAGTTTCTGCATCAGGTCGGCATTCTGAGCTCTCAGAGCGTCCATCTCGCTCTGCTGTCTCTCGCTGGTGCTCTTGAAGCTGCTGACATTCTCCTGCAGCGAGGCTCTCTCCGTTTGAAGCTGTTGGACTTGTGCCTCTGCTTTTCCGTAACGCTCGCTGGCTTCAACCAGTTTGTCCTCCAGCTCTTCCAGAGCCGTCACCATGTTCCTGCGGGCCTCATCGTGGTCTTTAATGGGTATAAGGTCCATCCCGATCCTGCTGTTGAACTCATCCAGCTGCTCTCGTAGGATATCCCTCTCCTCCTCGCTCTCCTCCACCTCCTGGATCAGCGCTTGGCTTTTTGCAGTTAGGTCCACCAGTTTCTTTTTCAGTGCAGCATTCTGCTCCTCCAGTGCTCCCAGGATCCTCTGCTGCTCCTCAGATACCGCCTTCGATCCCCCCTGTGAAGACGGTCTGTCTGTCTGACGATGGAGCTCGGCCACCTCCTCCAGCACGCGGTCGTAGTCTTCCCTCAGCTCAGCAATCTGCCGTTCTTTCTCATCCACCGCGTTGGTCAGCAGGTTTTTCATGTTGTCGAACTTCTCTGCTGGGACTGTGTTGGTGTGTTTCGTCTGAGCCTCTTTTAACTGAGCTTCCATTTCCAGAAGGGTTTCTGTTAGTTCTTCTCTTTCTGCAGTCAAAGCTCCAAGTTCTTGGTTCAGCCTCTCTGCCTCTGCTGCTAGCTGGCTCTCGCTGCTCTTGTACTCCTCCAGAGCTTTCTCGCTCTGTTTGAGGCGGTTGCGAACACGTCCCACTTCAGCTGAAGCGCCTTCATACTTGGCTTTGATATCCTGCAGCTGGGCACGCAGTTCCTCTGTCCCCTGGCCTCCTAAATGCTCTTTAACAGCGACTACATGGGCTTGGAGCTGCTTGACCTTACACTCAGAGTCCAGCATCCTCTTCTGGACGTCCCCCAAGGCGTCCTCCAGTTCTTGCACCTGCTGGTCGGCCTGTTTCTGGATGGTGTCTCGGCTCTGAACCAGCTCCTGGCACTCTCGGGTCTTACGGCTGAGGGCAGATTGAAGCCGAGCCGTCTCTTCGTCTGCCGCCTGTTGTCTTCTCTTAACAGCCTCAAGCTCATGCTGAAGTGCCACCAGTTCACCAGAGAGATCCCAGGCCACAGCAGAGGGACTCCTCTCTGGAAGTCTGCTCATTGAGCGAGCCATGGCAGCTTTTGGAAGTTTCTGCAAGATCAAGAAATCAGTGAAGATAAAAGATCTGTTTAGACATTTTTGCAGCAAAAACCGACTGATGCATCTATTTTTTGTTTATGAAACTATCTTAAAGACGGAAACCTACCTGATCAGAATCCAGACTGTGAGCTTGTTTCACAAAAGAGTTTTCTTTTCCTACAGGAAAACAAATCACAGCTAAAATTACTCTGCTCAGTAAATTAGCATTAATCTGAATAAAGTTGATGAAAGCTCACCTTTGATGACAGACTGACCTGAGTAATCTCCCTGTGAGTAAACATGGATACACACAAATGTTACAAATAATTCTGAGTAAAGTGCAATTCAGTTTTAGTGCCTTGTTCAATGATTTAGCTGATTTATGCTTTTTTTAAATAGGGAAAAACATGAGGAGATCATCTGTTAGTAGATACAAAAACTTCACAGTGTACTGGAAGTATAATCCAGCAGTCTTGCTTTAAAATGAGATGCTAGATAGATGTTTCTATTTCTGTCTAGTGCCAAAACTGGCCTCATAAATAATTCAGTACAGTTCAGCTGCACTGCAGGCTACACTCTCAGAAACAGCTGAAATAAAGCCCCGATAAAATAGATTCAACACAAAAAACAGTGGGAAAAAAAATCTGTGTTTACACAGAAATGCTGAGGGACTGTAAACGCTGTGGTCTGCATGCCAGGCCTGTAGTTGGCAATATAACTGTCGAGTCTTTCAGTAGCCCTCTGCCGAAGTAGAGGCGGGCTGATAGCACATGGCAATTAAAAGGTTTCACAATGAAAGTGGAATGGGTGTGCACAAAACAGAGCCTGACGTCGGCGTTCCCACGGTGACAGCAGTGTATCAGAAATCATTTCTCTGAGGTTCAATGCCTTTAGGAGCAAATCACACATGAATAAGCTGACTTACCATAGTGCTCCTGAGCTGGACCTTAACAGTCTCCGGCCCTCGAGCTCCTTCTTCTCTTTCTTTGGCAGTAAGTAAAACCTTCATCTGATCCTTCTGATATCAGAGAAAAGAAAGAGTTAGTGTTTTTTTTTTATTTTAAGTCAAGGTACCCAGACCTTTGTAAGATGAACAAATGAGGGACTAAATTTAATCAGCTGGCACCACCAATAGAAGCAAACTAATACTTTAATAGTGCAAAAAAATAATGTTTATCTCTTTGCTTCTAGATATTATTGGCATGCATCCTCTAGCATTTGTTACAGCACTGTTGAGATCTGAGACTGTTACAAAGATGTTGATTCTATCTTTGTAAATAAACTGCTACAGCACCTGACCTTGATTCCTGAGCGTTAGAATCTGCTAAGTTTTTATTCAGTGCTACAACACTACGTGTGTTATATCAGGCTGCACAGTTTCCCCATGAACTGGTCTTTGTCAACTCCAGAGTCAGTTCCAGCTTCTCTTTTATTGCTCAAATGTTGCTATGGTCACACTTTAAGAATCAGGAACACATCCTAACAGAACAACGGTGTTTGTTCCCTACCTGTTTTTGAGTGTCTTCGACAGTTGTCTTGTCCTGCAGGTGAAAAAAAGGAACCACTGAATACATGCTTCATTCGTCTGAATTTCCATTTCTGAAGCAGATCTACTTCATGGAGCAGGAGTGATGGATGTTTTTTTCCCTGAATGTAACATTTTGAAATTAACCATCAACCTTTGTTACAAGCTCATTATCAGAATCCCACACATCCCCTTTGAAAGCCATGACATCTGAGTCAAGTTAACTCATCCCTGAACGATGACAGCAAACCAAGAGAGTGACTCGGTTCAATTTCAATATTCACATGCGTCACCCAAACCTCTAGTTAGCCTCAGAGCTCCCCTCCAGCTCAGGAAAAACATGTTCTCTGACAACAAGCCAGTAAAGGGCACGCATGGCTGGAGGGTTTTATTGAATTGTTTTGTTTTATCCAGCACAGCCCCTCTTGTTCTGTGGTCGTTTTGTTTACCTGTGTGAGCTGTTGCTGCAGCATGTTGACCTTATCCAACAGGACTTTCTGCTCCTGTTGGTACTTTCTGAGACTCTCCTGCATGCTCTCGTTTTGCCTCT
The DNA here is from genome assembly GCA_030710495.1 of Labroides dimidiatus. Classification (NCBI taxonomy): domain Eukaryota; kingdom Metazoa; phylum Chordata; class Actinopteri; order Labriformes; family Labridae; genus Labroides; species Labroides dimidiatus. Next base: position 5,715,971 of record CM061144.1, read on the forward strand.
CCAGGTCCTAAAAAACAAAGTAAACAAAAACACCACTTCAACAAACTTAAACCCACTGAAATCCTGTCAGTGAATTCAAAAGCAGCTTTATTAATCAGCATATTGTAGTGTCTGATTCCCTCATGATACCATTGATTATGACTCTGAGTATGATGGTTTCAAACAAATGTGATGGTGAACGATAGTAGAAGAAGAAGTAGTAGTAAAAGGTTGTTTGATTTGAATGGAGGGAGGCTGAATTTTTGCAGCACTTACATGTATGATTTGATCCCTTCTATTAGCCTCAGCTGCCTCTGACCTCTCCACTGAATGCTGCAGACAAACAGGATGTTTTTAACAGCCTTGTTTTGCAGAAATAAAAGAATAACAGGCCACCACAGTATACGGAAAAGCTTGCCCATTGAATCACTAGATGGCAGTCATGTACATCTGAGCAGCAGTGAGCATCAGCAGGTTCAGAAATACACAAAGATGCTGTGCTTCAGGCTTAACAACATCAGGGCTGTTTTCAAAACCACATACTACACTGCAGTATGTGGGTAATGGGTAGTATGACTATTCTGATGTACATGTTTTGTAATATGCTCCACTAGTTTACAATTTTGAAAAAAAAAAAACAAATAGAAAACTGGGAGCTGTGAGATGGAGATCACTTATGTAACAACTAGAAGTTAATGTTACTTCACCAGTATTACAATTATAAACCATGAAATCTTAGTATAGTAGTACTACTTGTAATTCCCCTGTTATTGTACATTTATATGTTTATAATGTTCATATAATGTTGCTGTACGGTACATTTCTAACATGAAAGACGCTCTTTTTTAATTTGTATTTTTATTCTTTCTTTGCTGTTGTTTTGATTTGTACTATCTTCTGAGCATGAAGGCAACACATTTTTGTTCAGATGTGGACGGTGTATATATTCTAATGACAATAAAAGTCTGTCCATCTATTTATCACCACTTGAGGTGACAGTAATGCACCCTAAACTGATGCCTCCTACCATAAACAGAGGAAAAACATTGGTGCCATGCATTGTGGGAAACAGTATACAAATTAGACTGGCTCGCTGCATACTGAGAATTTCTCCTGTTGTGCTGACTGCGACATACTGCATTTTGGCCGAATCAAAATGTTCGTGTAATCTTGGTTTCAAAAACAGCCAAAGCCAAAAAAAAAGTGAAATTTGTCACCACAGGATGAAAAGGCAGAACACAAGAACTCAACCTTCAAAGTGTCTTTGGATTTCAACACAAGACAGGAAACATTCTGGCTTAATGATTTTAAAGGGGCTTTGTAGTCTCTTTGAAGGAAACATTAGGCATCTTTAACAAAGAGACACCATCATCAGAAAGGATTATTTCCCCCCCTCAGATTGTTGCTAACATATGACGTGTTTTAAAAATGTGTTTGTATTTCAGAACAACAGCTGCTCCTGACTAAATGTGATAACTGTGATGCGTGATGTGAGTCTGAATGTCACAGGATTACCTGTCGCTTCCACTGCTCCATCTTTGCAGCCTCTTTTTCTATAATATGAACAGAAACAACAAGTTATCATTCAATCTTTCCCACCAATGTTTTGTCAACAAGATCTGACAATAACAGGGTCATGTACAGAGCAGAACATCAAGATATATCCCAAACAAACCCATGGCTCTCATCCATCGCAGTGCGACCTGCTGCTGTAATTTTATTACCATCTTTTGTTCAAATATTGTGTTAATTGTGTATTGTTGTTTTTTTGTTGTTGGTACTGTTAATCAATCCTTAAATAATGTTCTTTCATTTTCATGAGAGTTTCAAAGATAATTTATACCATAAATGATGCTGTGGATGGATTATGTCGCCACAAGAGAAATATTTTTACAACACCAACTCCTCCTCAGTCATTCTAACATGTTGCATCATGTTTTTATAAAATTCACAATCTAAACCAAACAGCTACCATACTGTTTGTACCGCTGTTTAGTAATCTGACCTCTGGATGCTTTGTCCAGGTAACTTTTGACCATCGCAACGAGCTCCTGGTTCTTGCTTAGGCGAGCGTAGTAAAATGCATCGTGGCCCACACTGTCGACTGCCTTCACGTCGATGCCGCTCTTCAGCAACACTTCCACTGCATCTTTACAGCCAAACTCACAGCCCAGAATCAGCGCTGTCCTGAGGGTCAGCAAAGACAGCTCATGAGCAAGAACAAGAGCACAATCAATCTGAAAATCAGACCTGACAGATACTGAGAGATAGCACTTAGAAATAACCTGTTTGAACTGTGGATTATGAAAAGGCAAATATATAAAAGTGAGACTACTTCACTTAGATCACTAATAAAGTCTTTAATGTGCCTTTGAACAACACAGATTTTCCATCATGAAAACTCATAATAGCAAGTCTCATGATGAACAAATCCTTCAGGAGAAGGTCTCTCTCTTACTTGTTTTGTTTGTCCCTGGTAGTAATGTCCGCTCCTCGCTCCAGCAGCAGCTGACAGATACGTGGATGACACATCTGGGTTGCCAGAACCAGAGGTGTCCTTCCATCCTGGAGAAGGAAAACAAAAATGTACAGATTTAAAGAACACACACCCAACTTAACTTAAAGGCAGTGTTGGTAATCAGGTTTAGAAACACTTTTTGCTGTTCTGGTTAAAATTATCTTTATGTCCTGATGTCAATGCATGATGTGTTCTTAAAATAGAGTGAAAAATATCTGCTGTCTACAGCAGGAGTAAACCTGAGAAAACGCCAACCAATCCTAGCGTTTGGCAGCCAATCACTTAAACCAATCAAATCCCGTCCTGTCCTGTCGTTCTTCCTGCCTCCTGTGTGTACATTTTGGCGTGATCACGAAGCAGTGGCGCTCGGGCATGTGAGCGGTGACATTGTTTTGAAAGAGCTCTAAGTGTGGGGGTGGGGTGAAACAGAGTCCTGAGGAGATGCTACATTCAAATTCACGCTAGTTTTCTGTGACTACCAACAGTGCCTTTAAAGTACAGTTGAAATGTAAAGCATACAATTAACACAAATCAAACCACCATTCATGCAGCTGAAGAGCACCATGTCATTACTGAGCATGCGGGAAATGAAATTATGGTTCGTAATGAACCATTTCAACACACGTTATACAATAGAAATTCTTACAAAATCACTGGCATTCACAGAAGCCCCGCTGTCACAGAGGAGTTTCACGCTGGAGGAGCAGCCGGCCATGACTGTGGAGGAAAAAATGAGCAATCATTTCATTGCATTTATCACTTAAAACACATCCACTGAACCTCTGACCATATGAGAAAAAAAATACAGTGAAAGGGTGTACAAGTGTTCTTTTAGCACATCTTTGTTATTGTTATGTCATCTTGGATAACTTGTGTAATGCTTTTATTCAAAACTTTGGATAATCTCTTCAGAGCAATATATAAAAAAGGTTTTTAAGGGTGAAATAGCATCTCACCAGCGTCATGAAGAGCTGTTCTTCCTTGAAGGTCCATGTTTCCAACTGGACAGTTGTTCTGTAAGACATCACATCGATGTTTGTGGTCAACATTTATTTTATATTATGAGCACCTCTTGGGAATAACTATCACTTATTTAGAGAATCTGTAGCATAACAACAGTTAAAAAAAGATCTGGATGTTTTCAGTGCCTGCTGATAAAGAGTATAATATCAGTTTAATTACATCAATGATCTGACTCTGGAACAGTACATTTTCCTGTAATCCAGTATGGTGAATAACAAGGCTTCTTATGGAGTGCAGATGGCCTAGTGGTTACGGGTGCACTCCATATGGGCAAAAAGCCCTTGAGCGAGCAGCCGGGTTCAAGTCTAGCCTGTGGCGACTTTCCTGCATGTCACTCCCCCTCTCTCACCCTGTTTCCTAACCACCACCACCCTCCCGCCTCAAGAAAAAACAAACAAACAAAACAAAATAAAACAAGAAAAACATTAAGGCCTCTGATAAGACGCCTGTCTGAGTCACTACCTGCTGTTGATGCTTTCACATTACAGCAAATGTAACTGACTGAGAAGGTCAAAGAAGACCTTTTTTTGTCAACATGGATGATGAGGTTGGTTTGATTTAAATGTTGGATGTTTCACAGGAACTGCTGAATGTGTAAATAAAAGGGGTAGGATTATACAAGTCTATGACTTCCTCCTACCCCTTTTCAAGCATGTATCATGCAACACATGCTGCTTATGGCGGGCAGTTTGCCTGTTTTGTTTTCTTTGTTTTTTTTTTTTTTTATGGAAGCATGTGCTGCCTATGATGTCTATTCTCTGGGATGTTTTCTTTCTCTCATTATGCTATGCATGCTTGTTATGAAAAACTTTTCAAACTTGGACACTGCCTACCTCCCTTTACTGAACTTTGCTTTGAGTAAACCCATCAATTAACCTTTGAATAGTGTAAAAGCAGGTCATAAAATCGTTAATCTCCACTGGTTCACTGCTGGTGAGATGAAATGCACCATCAGGCAGATCATATTGGGGTACATGGCGCTGTGCTGAAATGTTTTTGACATCTCTACACATACAGTCAGGTGTTGGAACATGGCCGACTGTAGCTCTGCGGTGATGAGGGCTCGCTATGAGCCTTGAGGACTCAGTGCTAACAGGGGCCTGATGTTGCTGGGTAAGCTTGCCAGTGGGTTCTATCCCCTCCCCACCCACTATAAAAACCAAACTCTCTCTAGCAACAAGAGCCAAAAATTAGCAGCACGCTCAAGTGACAAAGCTGAGGGGGGAGGGTTGAAAGGAGCTGCCATGGGAGCTGACGGTGGAGCCTGGAGGGGGGATATCCTACACCTGACGGAGTTAGTGAGGGTGGGGGGTTGTTGATGTCCAGCTGCTATGTCTGGTGTGATGACGGCACCCAGAATGGACGGCAGGTTCGCAGGAGAGTAAGCTTGTCAACACTGCTGGCAACCCCCTCTGCCAACAGCCGTAACCTCCATTAGATCACCGCCATGCCACAGATGGGGGCGGGGGGAGGGCTACAACACCATAATATTGCAGAGATAGCCCCCCTCTTTGTAAACACATAAATCCTGTAGTAGGTCATGGTGACTCAACAGGGCCTACTGTTGACCGATACAGTGGGCTCAGCTGCCAGAGCTGTTCACCAATAATTATTTAAAGGAGCAGAAAAGGAAACCGCTCCGACTGGTCAGTGACTCAGAGGCTGCTCTGTTTCACATCGACACAGCAGAGTGAGGGGACGAACGCACCAACATGAGCTACAACAATAAAAAACCCTGAACAGGAGGAAAGGAAACCACATGAAACCATACAAAAAAAAGCTGCAAACTCATCTACGAAAAGTGCGACAGGAACGCGCGGCGGCGGTTTGGACTTTACCTGCAGGAGTCTCTGCACACACAGTGAATGTCCGTTTCTGGAAGCCAGATGGAGAGCATTTTTACCTGAAGAGAAACACAACAAATAAAGACAGCACATTCAAAGTCAAGCCTTTGCATGAATAAATAATCAGGGCTAAAGCCAGAAGTTCAACTTCCCTGAACACACTGCTCCCAACAGAATTACAGCACACCTGTGGCTTTATTCTCTGCACTGACTGTGCAACATGCTCCTCTTACCTTCCTTTTTTCCAATTATAGACAAGCATGTTCACCATACACTTTATTACCTGCTCGTCTGGCTTTCTTGATATAAAAAAAGCTTTATCAAGTTGCACAAAACCTCCACTTATATGTTGCGCTATGTCACCCATTTACAAATGCAGGTGAGCTGCATGTGTAGGAGGCTTACTGCTAATGACAGCGTCAAAGTCATTAATGAGTCGCAGTTTGACATTTGTTTTGCTTTTGTAACTGAAAACATCTGTGGCAGGAGATAATTACTTTCAATGACTCACTGAGGAGTAATAATACAACAACATACGGAGTAATAAAAGTCATACAAGAGAATACGAAGGTGGTTTATGATGCCTGTTCAACCAGCAGGATTTTCTGGTTCAGCAACAAGTATCTGCATCATGAGATCTGCAGGAGTCCTTTAAGGCTAAAACAAAGGGATCCTTAAATACTTATTTTCAATAACTGTTGAAAAGTTTTACTCTGGTATGAGCTCTGATTTGCTAAAAACTGCATTGAATGATAACAAAAAACATTTGATTTTTATCTTATCAATACAGAAACCCCTTAACCCTTAAATGCCTTACCCATCAAAAAATAGCAGGAAAATTCTAATTTTTATTTCTTTATTTGGAAACAAGATTTTTATTAAGTGCTTTAACAAAATCCACAAAAATGTTGCTAAATCAGTTCATTTAGGATATATTTTGTATCATATTTGATGAATTGAGCAGTTTTGGCAACTTTTTTAGCATAGTAATAGTACATTTAGTAAATATACATTATTTCAATGCAGAAAATAACAATTAACAATTTAGATGCTTTTCTTACTGAAACTTCTTGAAAATTAGCAATGATTTTCCTGAAAAAAAAAACAAGGTGTGTGGATAATTTCCTTAGTGGAATGATAATCTTAAAGGGAATAGAATGCTTTTCTATTTTTTTTAAACAGGTTTTTAATGAAAATATTTTTCATGTTGATGAGATAAAGTTCTTTGAAACTAACGTATCATATATGATACATTTGGCAATAAGGGGTTAAATTTTACTGCCTAGTGGACTGTTGAGGCATTTAAACTGGGCAAAATAATCATTCATGTGTTAATCAATCAGTCTTTATCCAGAACCTTTTCTTTTTATAGCCCAAAATGGTTGAGATTAAAGATTTTAGAGGGTTAAAAGTTCACCTGAAACATGTTTTTCTGGTGAATTTACAAAACCCATTACCTTCAAATCAAACTAACACAAACAGACTGTCCTAAACTCTAACTGTCTGCCAGGCCCTTTTATTGAGAGCTGATTTATTTTGGGTTCAAATGTGATATCGCAGGTTTTTGATATGCATGTTTTTTTTGGTTTGTTTTGTTGTTTTTCTTTTGTAATAAGAAAATTAACCCCTGTGCTGTACAGACCACTACCATCATTGTCTTCCTTCAAATAGACACAGAAGAAGTGCTTCTTTTCTATCCATGTTTGGCTGATTGTCAAAGCTGCTTTCATCCAACCTGAACTCACCGGTGGCGTCAGTTGCTGTAATGTCCACACTGTGCCCCAGGATGAGTTGGAGACACTCCAGGTGTCCTCGAGTTGCTGCCAAATGAAACCTGGAAACCAATCAGGAGAGAAAAACAGACATGGGCATTGGATGGAGACAGCCAAGACTAAACAGCACTCAGTGAAGAAGAGAGAGGAGCCAAAGTGATAGGGTGTGAATAGAGGAGATGAGGGTGTAACTTAAGGAAGCTCATGGTATGTCTTGTTTCCACGGGAACAGAGGGTGATATAAACAGCGTTTTCTAAATGTATCAGTGACACTGTTATATATCTGAGGGTTTTTTTAAATTATGAAAAACAAAGTTTGCACACATAAAACAGCTCAGCTGCCATGTCTTAGTGAGACCTTTTTGTACTTGAAGGCACCACTTTTGGCACCAATGTAACTGCAGAAACACTGAAAAAGTGAAAGAGTTCACGACTAATCTTATTGTCACACAATGACTCCTCTGATCAGTGTTTTCTCTGCTCTTACTTTCTCGCTTTTGTAATGTAGTAAAACCTAAAGGTCGGAATGAACATATAGGTACTAGCAAATAAAACACAGCAAAATCTGCTTGCTGATGGTTATATTGCACAAAGTTTGCATCTTCCCCTGTTACTCAATTAAGTAGTGCCAAACTGCACGTTTGCCAGCATGTCCTTAATCATCACTTCTGACTGGAAACATTCCTGCTCCCCTTCTCTGATTTAACCCACAGCAGCTCTGCCGCCACTGGCTGTCAAAGTCTGCAAAGCACTTGTGTGTAAACCAATCCCATCCTGTCACCCATCAAGCTGCTTGGACCCGTTTATACACTAACCCCGAGGTATCTGCCAAGGAGACAGCGAGGCTGTCACCTCAACACTGGTGTGGGTATTAAAAGCCGTGTTGATGGCCAGGAGATGCTGCTTCTCGGGGGAGCAGAGGAGGGTCCTGACCTCTGGGGGCAAATAGCAGAGACAGGAAGCCAGGAAGCAGAGCAGAGCTTCTAGAGTGAGGGGAGCGGGGTGGGGGCAGAAGTGATGTGACTCTACAAGTTCATGAGCCAAAGAACTCTCCAGAGAGTGACTGAAGGAATGCTCCTGAACACAGTCACAAAGTCACAGTCACAGACTTGGACTAAGGCAGTTAACTTTTGTTGACTTTTAGCCCTTTGGTCGCACCAACAGACAGGAGACTGTCTTTACTACAATGTTCTCAAAAAAAAAAAAACCCACCAACTTTGTTTTGTTTAAACAGAAATAATTTCAACAATAGTCTTTAAAAAGCCAGCATAACATTTGTGGGATTACACATACACATCTGACAAGAACCAAACACCAAGCCTTGGTGGCAGAAGACTAAGCCTAAGAGCTGAATTTTGAAAGACTTAAAGGTCTGGCTCAGAGAGAGGACGTTCAAGTATGACATTTCATCTTCACACCTGATCCTTGAGGAACTTTCAGGTTGACAGTCTACAGGACAGCGTTGCTATTTTAAGAAGATGTACAGGGAAGAGTAAACCAGAGGCCTGGTAGCTAAACTAGGGATGCACCAAGACCAATACCAGTATCGGATATCGGGCCGATACCACGCTTAAGTATTTGTACTCACACTCGTAAAAGTACGCTGAATACTACAGCATCCAATATCACTTCAGGGCACAAAGCTAGCTTGTCATTCGCACGCAAGTGGAGGAGGAGCAATGTCAGCGGATATACTTTAGCATAAATGATGATGAGAAGAGAATAGCAAACTATGCACCGTGAAATTATCGAAAAGAGGGGAGAATAATAGCTTCTTCAACGCGAGAAATTTGATGAAACATCTAAAAATTTAGCACACCCTGGAGATCGAGGAGTTTTCTAAAGCTAGCAGCAAGAAAGAGCTACAGCCAACTCTGCTACAAACACCGGATAAGAGAGGTAAGTAAGTAAGTGGAGCGGAAATGTCAAAAGACAACCAACAGTTGGTTAAAATAACAAAGGCTCTTATTAAGTACATTTCTGTAGTTGACCAGCCACTGTCTCTTGTGGACAATATGGGATATTGTCATCTAGGAGCCTGTTGGAGCCGAAGTATGAGATTTCCAGCTGTCATCATATAACAGACACTGTGTTATTGAAGCTGCATGACTGTGAAAAAGTACACACACACACAGCCTGCTGCAGGACGTTTCAGCATTCAGAAAAATGTGCTCAAGTCACAAAAGTTGCCTGAAACCACAGTATTTAATGGAGTTGTTCTAATACAGCGAGCGGTTTTAATCCACAAACCTGTCCATCAAGTCACTTAATGAGCTTCACACATAAAACTTAAAGATGTCCATCAAAGGTTTGTTGTAAAAAGTCATTTTTAACATCAAGTGGGAACTTGAGGGACAACCCTAACCCTAACCCTCAGTGAAAAATGCTCCAAAAAGGTCTCAAGCATGATTAGCATACTGCCACCTCAGGGAGTCCTGAAGTAGTACAGATGCCTAATTGGAAGCGATACCATATTATTCTATATAAAATAACAAAGCAGGAGCGCCGATAGCATAGTGGTTAAGGTTGCGCTTCATATGGGCAAAAAAAGCCCTTGACTGGGCAGCGGTGGTTCAAGTCTGACCTGTGGCAACAGAACTGATTGCATGCCAGAACTACAACATGCTTATCCTAACTGCTACAAGTGTCTCCATCGGCCTTGATGGCTCCTAATATGAGGAGAAGCGAGGGACATGCTAGCTGAGTGTTCGTCAGAGCCAGTATAAAGTATTTCAGACAATAACATACATTTCCTAAACCATGCTAAAAATTAAATCATAAAACCACACCAGGAGATACCTCGCTTTATTGTCTCCTCAATTCAAAAATATCTTTATTAGTTTGTACTTTATGTAATAAGATCTGTCTTCACATTATAGAGATGTGGAACTCACAGCTTGTGATTGTTAGCACTGAATATAAGGGATTATTTGTTGAAAGACACTTGAGCAGTAAATTCATCACTGCTAATCCTGACAAACAATGTGCTAGCAGCAGTAAGTGCCAGATTTATGATAAAGGCCAGACTGAGCACTGCCTCGAATGATATGCGTTCATATGAACGACTTTGGCTGCTAAGCCCTCGTCAGCGAGTAATCACAGCAGCACAGAATAAGGTGTGATGGCTGGGCTTACCTCAGTGGGGTCTTGCTAAAGCTACGACAGAGATGTAAAATGTTTACTCAGCTGGAAGCTGTGACGAAGTAGTTACAGACAAATTCATTAGCTGGCTAATCCAGGTCACAGAAAATTATATATGAGGGTGTTGTAGTTTGTAATTAGTTTCCCCACAGCGGTCCATGATTACAAGGGATCACCATGCAGCATTCCTTTGCTGGACAGAGAGCTGCAAACACATGCTAGTCTGTGTGTGGTCCACTGAACTATAAGCAGCCTTGCTGAATTGCGATTATGGTTCACTTTCATTTCAGTGAGTTGGGAAAAAAGCACAACCTTAATGTACAAGCTCAGTTAGAGCGTCGATTTTATTGTTATCAATCCATTCGGTCAGCCCTACAGGGTTTCATTAAGCAATAACTGTGTTTGTCCACAACAGCCTCCTTAAACAGTCTGTCAGTGCTACGTTGGCAGCCAATGTTCTTGATTTAGTCCTGACAAATTCTAGCACCTTATTATGAGACCAAGCATTTATCAAGTTGTGTGTTTAATTCTGTTTACTTACATGCATGTATGTATACAATCATTGGTCTTTGCAATGGTGCCACCAGAGAATTTCACACGCTGCTGAAAATACTCGGCATCTCTGCTTCTGGGATCTGGTGCTCCAAAGTTATATGCTCTAACAAAGCCTTTGGTCTGTGGCCTGTGCTTCAGGCTTATTTTGACAGTGACTTATTCTGATATGAGGGATTAAAGTGAGGGCGCCTGGCCTCTCAAAATGCAGCAGTTGGAATCTGGTTTCATTTTAGAAGAAAACACACTACCTGCTTTTTAAAAACAGCTCCACGTATTGCTTTTTAAAATAAGGGGCTACATGTCATACCTGAAATAACTGCCACCTTGGCTGGTAAGGGTGCAACATGTGAGAATTTCTGAGTCACAAGTGAGGTTGACCCACTTTTTCCTGACACGTTCCATTTCTCAGTGTTATCCCTCTATTGTAAAATCCTTGTAGAACACAAAAGCCTTTCCAACCTGAGGTCATCAAGAAATCCTTGTGTAAAAAATTGGTCCCTCAAGATCTCAAAATGATTCCAGTAATAGCCTGCAGCTGGGCCTCCGTGTATTAGTTAGTTTTAAACACCACAGCAAATCTGATCTGTCTTTGCAGGGAGTCATTTCCTGTCAGAACTGTGTAAACAGACTCTGGTCAATGTGGTCCAGCCTTCACTCGCCACAAACATTCTTCATTCCAACTCCCACACTGACCTCCAGATGGACACTGGGAGGGAAAATTTCTGCTTAGATAAAAGCAGACATAATACACGGCAGTATGCCTTTCTACACGTTTGGAGAGGAGATGTGTTTTTCTTTTTGTAAGGTCACACATGGAGGCATCAATGTTTGAGAAGAGTGACCTCATTTTCACCAAGCTCAGTTCATGGATGTTTTTATCTCCAAAAAAAGACATTCAGGAATGTGTGCTGGGAAACCTTGACGATGTCTGGAATTTCTTTAGCACAGAAATATCAGCTGTGTATAAGATGAATATGTCCAACATGACATACATGTGTGGCTGCCCTTTAAATGATGCTGCTCATGGATGTGCATGTGTCCTTGTTTACTCACGCAGATCGTCCTTCCACGTCAAGCTTGGTGGGGATGATGCCCTTCTTACTCAGAACAGCCGCCACCTTGTCCACCTCGCTGCGTTCCACCGCCTTCATCAGCCGGTCGTCATATTTGTTCCAGTCTGTGTTCTGGCGATAATGAAAATAAACTGTTAGACGAGTGGCATGTTGATACTTCAGCTGAACAGTTACATTCAGACATGTTTCAGCTCACTGATTGATGCGTTTTAAGCACAGAAATTTCACAACACAACAGACACAATGACAATGTAGTTTTTTTACTGGGGATATAATAATAGGTTTCAGATAGTGCAGAGAGTGCCACGCATGTGCTGCACTGCAGTTCACTTAACCCCCCGTCATGAGTGATGGTTACCAAGTATGGAAAGAGAGAACTCTAGAGACTTACGGGAAGAATGTCTTACATGTCATACTGAGCAAAGAAGATGCTCACAAATTATAACCTTAGATTAGACTGAATTGCAAGGCTTCAGAAAGCACATGACAGAAATTCAAATGAAGTCTGACAAAGATAATAGCCCATACATCACTTGACAACATAATTTAACGCCATTTTCCAGTCCATAATGAGGCAGTAAATGAGGATTACTCATAAGTGGTTCAGGAGAATTCTGTCACTGAAATGACAGTTTGTTTGAAAAGAAGTTTTAAGGTCATTGAATTTGAACAGAATATTCATATAAAAAAAAGAATCAGTACTCATTAAAACAGCTTTAAATCAATGACAGAAATGACTAAGAATACCTACAAAGTGCATGGAGGTGCATTTCAGCCAGCGGCTCATCTTGGGTGAGTGCAGCTGGTCCTTGCACCGTGCTACTGAAAAGGTTGCCAGGATTTTGGTTTAAAGAGAAAAAAAAAAGAAGGAAAAAAATATTTTAAAAAATTCTCCCAGTGTCTTGATGCACTCAACCAGTGAGTGCAACACAGGATGGAGACAAAACGATGACAGTCTAAGCTGCACTGGAAGTCCTCCTGATGAAGGCTCAGCCTCTGGAGTTTCCGTCCCTCAAGGCAGAAAAGTTCATTTGGCAGGATTTTCTAAGCAATCCCAATTTGCTCATGGGCTCTGCCTGGAAGTTCATCACTGCACAGCAGTTCAGTTGATGGGTAAAGGGAGAGGAAGGAGGAGTAAAAGGAGGAAGGAAAGGAGGTGGAGAAGCAGTTGGGCCAGCCCTGCCAGCCCTGGGACCTGCCCTGGCCGGCAACTGCAACTCCTCCTCTGGAGGAAAAGTCAGCTCAGCCTGGCTCCCGCTCGCCTCCCCTTAGTGTCTTCTCCTCTGATCTCACTTTTATCCTCAAGTCTTCTCTTGAACCAAATCTTCTTTTGTTGTGATACTCTTCCTCTCCTTCTCTGGGCTGTAAAAGCTCTAAGCTTCTTGCTTATTAAGCAGGAACTGAGGAGCGTCTCCTTAGCCGCTTCTGTCCTTTATGAGTGGTCTCCAGTGTCTTCCCTCCACGAAAATGGCAAGCCAGTCGGGCTCAGTGGGGTAAATATGTGAGCTCTCCCAGGTTTAAAATATCACCCCCTCCCCGGTAAACAGCGGTGGTGCAGACAGCCCTGCAGACTGGTTACCTCTTTATTTTTTGACCCTCCAACCTTTCTGTAGTGACTGATAGGAAGACGGGGGCTAAGAATACATTCTGAACATGCCTGCACCATGAGTAATGGCTTTAGTGTCTATCACCACTGCCAGCATAAAACAAGGCCAGCCAAAAAGACCTTGCTTACATTGCTGCCCCCCCACCATGCTCCCCTCTTACCTCCATCTGAAAATATTAATGTCAGGGGGGATTATGCTTTGCACATTTGAAGTGGTCTTGGCTCTGACCCTCACAGGACACTGCTGTGATCAGAGCTGCTGTTAAACCATCCATCTAAAGAGGGTGGTGTGCTCCAAAGCCTCCTGATCCTTGCAGCGTGGTAGCAGGGTTAGATGTCAGGCTTTTTACAACCAGTTGTCTGAGACTGTGACCCCATCGAAAACAACACTTACACTAATGCTTGTACCGTAAACACCGCACACCTTTCACCTTTCTTTTATGTTGTGAAAAAATCAGAGAGGAAAAGATCCTGACAGAGCAATCCAAGGACTTGTTTTAATTACACACTGCATCAGTTCCCTCTGTCCTCGTGTTACTGCCCGCTGCCAGACTGGCGTTAACAGAGCAGCACTGATATCCACAAACATGCAGAAAGACCTCGTCCACATGACATGAAGTAGGTGTCAACTTACGAAAGCTGCTCAGCCTAGCATAGAGACAAAGGCGCCAAAATGGCACCTAGCCACGTAGCATACTGTACATAGGTCACTTAAATATCCCACATGGGAGCTCTGCTCTGTGTGTATTTGTTAGTGAGTCTGTTAATGTACTAGTTAATGACAAGGCTGTTAGCGAGCCATGGAAAGTCACCTACAAGGCAATCCCTACATAAAAGTATTTTATTTTTAATCTGAGCTCAGCTGAAAGTTGTTGAATGATCCTGATGATGAGGAGAAAAGTAAGGACAGCTATTTGAAAATCAAACGGTCTACACTCGATCACAAACTGTGCCGCAGCCTCTACAGGCAGTTGAGTTAACGATGAGAACACATGAGGAGATTTAGTTTCATATCATGACGTCAATCTGAATCAACGTATCCCCCATCTCGAGTTTCATACGCTGGAACGTCACCCTCCTGCAATGATGACAACAACTTCAAGCGACTGAACATGAGGGAAGTTTGATGTCAATTATCAAGCTCAACATTTAATCAAAGCAGTGTCTGGGCTTACACACACTGGAATACACATCCCATTTTGTATCTGACTATATTTACTAAGTAGTCAAGCTCTTCCACTTTTGGCTGGAGGAAAATTGTAATTACTATCAAGACTTTTAAAAACTTATAAATTTAAAGAGGAAATATGCAACACATTTTATGGTGATCCTTTCATAAGATGAGTGTACGGTTTCAAGTCTCCATGAATATCTAGAGCAAAATTTATGGCACTTCACTGCCATGGCCATGACACTTTGAATTTAAGAATATAGGCATAAAGGGCACAACCTTGAACAAGAATGTTCCCTTAATTACATTACATCCTCTACAGTCTGCATATTGAACCCAATCTGGGTTGCACACTGTTACAATATTAAAGTCTAACTACAACCCACATTCCAATGAAGTTGGGACGTTGTGTTATCCGTAAACAAAAACAAAACAATGTTTTGCAAATCCTGTTAAGCCTATATTCAATTGAATACACAACAAAGACAAGCTATTTATTCATCAAACTAGTAACTTTATAGCTGCTTTCTCCAGATTCTCTGAATCTTTTGATGACATTATGGACTGTAGATGATGTAATCCATCAATTCTTTGGCATTATACACTGAGAAACATTGTTCTCAAGATGTTGAGCTATTTGCTCACGCAGTTGTTCACAAAGTGGTGAACCTCGCCCCATTCTTGTTTTGGAATGACTGAACCTTTCAGGGATGCTCCTTTTATACCCAATCATGAAACTCATCTGTTTCCAATTAACCTGTTCACCTCCAAACAGGTTTTTTTTGGAGCATTTCTCAACTTTCCCAGTCTTTTGTTGCCCCTGTCCCAGCTTTTTTTGGAACGTGCTGTAGGCATTAAATTCAGAATGAGTGAATATTTGCAAAGTAACAGTTAATCAGTTTGAACAATAAATGTCTTGTCTTAGTGGTGTATTCAGTTGAATATAGGTTAAACAGGATTTGCAAATCATTGTATTCTGTTTGTATTCATGTTTTACACAATGTCCTGACTTCATTGGAATTGGGGTTGTATGTGAATCTGACACAAACACATTGCCTAAAGTTTCTATTTTAAAACAGCGTCCTTGAGGATAAAACATCTCTAGACACGGGATGAGCTGTGTCAGGCCCCTACCTGTCCACACACATTATTCTGGGTCCGATAATACTTCAGTCAAACACTTTGTCATCTTCACTTTAGGTTTTCGGCAGCTGTCAAGAGGCTGTGACTCATTCCAACGCCTCAGTTTCCTGCCCGTCACAGCCCCTGGCCAGACTAATCGTCGTTAATGCGTCGTATGTCCTCACAGATGAACTCATCGGCAGGAAATATCTGCCTGGTCATCTGATAACAGATGAGAGCCAACACATAAACATTAAACTACACACCAACATGTTAAGTGATAGTCATGCCATAGGCCAAGCTTCAGTCACTGATGGGGTTTCATGAGATTATGACCGAGTGGACGCTCAGGATCGTAGGAGACGTCTGCAGGAAGACACTGCCAGGTAAATTAAAACCTTTGACCTTTTGTGGGTGATAGGTATAATGATTACCATGACCACTGCATAATGAAGTGTCTCCCCATGGAAACATTTGCTAATTAGCACTAAACAGAAGTTCAGCCGTGTTTGATGAGTATGTCTACAGATTTACAAGATAGAGGAGATGATGTGATAAATGACAAGTGATCTAATTATATCATCCCATGAAACAGGCTAACGTCCTCATGTGCTGCAGCGTAATTACAGGAGAAGTTGGGTTATATGAATGAAACGTTTCCTTCAGTTACATCAAGAAAGTATGGTGATGGTTTTCTCATCTTAAGTTCTTAAGAAGCCACATTGAAAGTAATATGTGATCAACGACAATCAAATGACCAACTATTGGACATTGACGTAATTTGATTTACAGTATTTCAACAAAAATTGGGATAAATTGGTGGTAATTAGTCCTGTATTATGATTAAAAAAAAACTGCAATCCAGCCACAAGTTCTTGTTTTTTTCCAGCTCAAACTCCTGTTTTATTGAATAAATTATACAGCACAAAGGGTTATTGTCATCTACAGTGAGTCACGGCATTGTTGATAATTAGCTGCAGCTCCCAACACCCTCAAATGACTGTCTAACTTTAACATGATAAATCAAAAGAACAAATAACTGAAAAACTTGACGCTTTATCTTTTTTCTCAACAGAAGGTTAAATTATTGACCTTAAGGACGCAGATGACCTAGTGGTTTAGGTTGCAACCCATGAGGTTCTGTTAAAAAAATACCCACAAGTGATCACTTCAGAGCTAAATCATATGCGCTAAACTTAGGCTGTATTGTTATGTCTGAGTAGTTCAGAATTGCCTTATTTCTAGCTACACTCTCAGCTTCACAGTAAGCTTTAATCACTCATGTTGTTTTATTTAAACTGTCATTTATTTGTCCTGGTGCTCATGTGGACACAGGTGAAGGAAACAGTAAGTACTGAAGAAATACAAGCCTCAAACCAAACAGTCAATAATCTGCAGTCATTTCTTTTCACAAGCTGCTTTTAGAGCTGGTTTCTGTGTTACTGATGGATTATTTTTGTCACACCTGTGTCAGTTATTATCAAGAAAAGCTATTTTACAGTAGCAGTAACTGTTTTGAAATTGGCGTACATGTCTTTCTTTATGTCTAAAAGTGCTGTCAATAATAATAATAATTAAAAAAAATAATGAAATAAAACATTTTATGCAAAGCTGGAGTCTGTGGACGCAAACACATGGATCATGAACATACTTTTGTATATTTGGATGCCAACATTTGATGATGAGCTCCTGATGAAAAGCACTGAAGGACAAATTACTGTATTTGAGATGGAAAGGTAATAGATGCAAATCAGGCTTGAACCGTCAATCTTCGTTTCTCTTCTGGGTAACGTTATTTCTGGCTCCTTCGTGTTGTTTTCTCTTGGTGATTATTATTTCAAAAACATGTAGTGAAAGCCGTCAATCTCATTTAAAAACATGTTGTTTTTCTGTCTTTTGAGATATTTTTTTTCCTCCTGGCAGCCAAACGTGTCTCTAATGGAATCTAAAGGTCAGAAAAATTAATTATAAGGGTTGGACTGATGACAAATTTGCCAGATCTCCTCTTCCAATGCCAAACATGGGCAACCAATGTACTCAACTCTGCTGCAGTTCCTACAAATGCATGTTCTTGACAAAAGTTGAACCATTTAAACAGGAAATAAACTTTCCAACTGTATCACCAAGAAGCATTGTTACAACAGAGAAATTATCTGCCAAAAACAAACTGTGCAGATCTCATCATTCCCTGCTTGTAGGATTCTCCAGTCTGATCAGCACTTCATCTTAATAACTGTTGACTCAAGACATTAAATCTGGTTTATTGTAAATGAGGCCAGCATACTAATGAAGAACAAGCAGATTAACTAGAGCTATTGTTCATCAAATAGCAGCAGAAAATACCCTAAGCCAACACAAAGTCTGATGTCTTGTTTATGAACATCCCCCACCCCACCCAACCAATCATTCCTTTTTTATTTTTATCATTTATCCTCAGTGATAGCTGTTTGTGACATCAAAATAGCTGCACACAGTGTGAATATCTCAGTGACAAGTGATTTATGATGCAATATACCCTGGTAGCTGACAGCCAACGTCTACCTGTGTCAGTGTTAATGAGAAGCTCAAGAGCAAGCCCAAGTGCCAAAAACTGTGCCACAGAAACTTCCAGACGTGACGATGAGGCAGGGGGAAATGCAGGACAAGCGATGCTGATTACTTCTCATACTCAAAGAAAGAAAAGATTAAAGTAAGGTTTCTCGTGAAACACTTCTCTCTCTGCGTCAGTGAGGACTGAAAGAACCAATGAGGAGTGGTTCTGAAGCTTTCACTGATTCAAGAAGTAACATGACTTTGTTCCATGGCTGATTGTTGGATTCAAACTGCTCTGTCCTGCTGCGACTCTCACATCAGGGTATTTCTGTGACTTCTGTTAGCACTAGCAGTTTTACACCCTCACCAACCCCTAATACTCTCTCACAGACACCTCTATTCTGTGACCGTAGACCTGTGCATGCAGTGGTGCAACTGTCTGGGCATGTAGAGTGTAACTGAAACCCCTCAGGGGCAGAGACAGAGAGGGCGGAGAGAGAACGAGAGAGTGAATAAATATGTAAAAGAGGTGAGAGAGTGACAAGACAGTGTGATTGCGGTCGCTCTGTTACTGCTAAACAGGTAAGTTGATGCTCCAGAGTGAAAGTCCAAGCCAAGCTCTCTCTGACAAGTGAGGCCAGGTGTCTGCGGAGACTGCACAGGCACTTGTTATGTATGCAAAGAAGCTAAACAGGATCAGTCCTGCTGAGCTGAGTGAGAGCTCGATGCATTAAGACAGATAGACGGAAACGCCCTCTGGTGGTAGAGAGAAAAAAGACAATTCAAATTTATCAAAACTATGTTTTATCTTTTGCAATAAAGAGGGAAGGGTGACCAGTTTTTTTTTCTTTCAAAGTTCAGTCTGTCTTTGTTTAAATGCTTTGTCAGAACTTAAGTTGTGGAGCCATGAAAAGGGAAACAAAGGTCGCAAATGTAGTAGAAATCTGTTCAAAGAGCTCGTCTCTCTGATAAAACTGATAACAGGTGATAAAATGGGTCCTTTTCATGATACTTGACTCAAGTCTGAGCCTGCTGAAACCACAATAAATCCCATGTGGTTAAGAGGATTACTGCGATTCTTGAGGTGACCCTTATAAGTGATATTCCAATTTGTGCTGCTCGTAGATCCAGTGTTGGAGAAACTAGTTCTTCCAGCAAGCCGTTTTTGATGACTCAGATGACCCAGAGGGCAAAGCTTTTCCTTTCTATTTTCTCTTACTTCTGAGACCCGCTGCCAGGACAGCAGATCAGCTCTCCAGCTGCTCAAACCCTGTGAACTTCGCTCCTGCTGACGCCCCAGCAAAGACCCTGCTGGTTCACTCAAAACAAGAGGGCCAAAATAAAGTTTCTTCAAGACAGCTGCTTCATTCTTAAGAGAGACGTCAAGCTAGTGCACTTAGAGTTAGTGGTCTCTGAAAACTCTGATGTCCATCATTGATTTGGAGAAAAGTTTTCTGCAGCTTCTATCCTAACCCTCATAATTTGTTTTTCTGACCTTTAAAGTACATTAGAGACATTTTGGCTGCCAGAAAGACAAATTTTTATCTCAAAAGACAGAAAATCAACATGTTTTTAAAGGAGACTGAAGGCTTTCACGACCTGCTCTGGAAAAAATAATCACTAAGAGAGCAAATAACACGAGTGAGTTCACGGCAAAGGAAAGAAATAACATTATCCAGAAGAAAAATGATTGTCAGTGGGAGGGTGATTTGCATCTATTAGCTTTCCATCTCATATACAGTTACTTATCCTTCAATACTTTTCATCAGCTTTCATAACAATAACTGACACAGGTGTGAAAAAAATAATCCATAAGTAACACAGAAACCAGCTCTAAAAGCAGCTTGTGAAAAGAAATGACTGCAGATTATTGACTGTTTGGTTTGAGGCTTGCATTTCTTCAGTACTTACTGTTTCCTTCACCTGTGTCCACATGAGCACCAGGCTGAAAGGACGAGTACGTGACAGTTTAAATAAAACAAGATGAGCCAGTAAAGCTCCCCCATGGTTCTTTAAGTGTCTCACACAACCCCTCACTGTGAAGCTGAGAGTGTAGCTAGAGATGAGACAATTCTGCTGCACATCAAACCCACAAACTACTCAGACATACCAATACAGACAGAGTTTAGAGCATATGATTCAGCTCTGAAACAAACACTTGTGGGTATTTTAATATGTTTTTTGGGAGGCTGAAGTTGATGTCTTCTTAAGTTGGAAGAATGCGTGCTGATCACTCACTAGCATGAGCACTGAAGAATGAATAAAGCAGAGTGATATGCGGGTAGACTGTAAATCTAAAGACATATGAGCATTGTGGATTCCAATACAGCCCAACTCTTCAAAGGAAAATTAAAGAACTACAATAGGATTGTAGAAAAGGTGTCCACTTGTATTCCCACTGAACCTGGTCCACATAGAAAAGTCAGAAATTCAAAGAATCCTTCTCACATGCTCTGAAGCCCAAGATGAATTAATTTAAGCATGACTACAAGCAAAAATTCCAGGAATGATTATGAAGGCACCAGCTCTGTAGCCGTGCATGAGGTGCTAAAAAAAAAACATTTCCTGTTAAATCTCAGCAGCCAAGCTGACATGTTATAATGACCATCAGTGAAATAACAATGTCCTGCAGCAGGGGAATTAAAAACAGAGAGGGAAATGTGCTTCAGTGAAATGAAAGATATTATTCCAGGTGGTGAATGTGATGCAGAGATAAAAGAAACAGCACAGAGCAGACAGAGCTGTGGGGCCCTGAAATGATTTTCAGAAACAACTATTGACGTCACTAATGCAGAAATGCCAACGTAAATTAACAAGATAGTATTGTTCATAAAGAGCCAATATCATTACAAAAACACCATCAGCATTACAAGGGGGAAGGGAAACAGAAGCAGGGGCTGGAATAATACTGTCTCTACCTCGTGGGGCAGTGGTACTTTAATGTGATGTGGCTGAAGGCAGAAATGTGTGGAACGAAAGCTACTGTTTCAGTCTCACATAGACAGAAAATCATGAGGCAATAACCGAGGAAACACTGCTGGAGTCTTATGCCTGAGATGTCTGTATTTGGTTAAATGACAAACTCTGCATGCTGGTACTCGGGCTCAAGTAGTGGTTATGGTGCTTGTTTGGCCAGTCACTATGAGTAATTACACACAGGCTGAGGGAGGAATGTGGCAGCAGGGATGGACAAAGCAGCATAAAAACCTTAACACCTGGAGGGCAAATTTACTCTTTGTGCAAACATCAGTCTCTGCTGTAATTAAAGTTGTGGCTACATTATTTAGATGGAATACTGGAATTCAATTTTGTTCACAGCAAGGAAACAAATTCAGTCAAGGATTTCAGATTTCAATAAAGACTTTTTAGTTATGCAACCAACTAAAGTCAACAATCACATCCTGACAATAACAAATTGGAATGTTGTTTTTTGTAATACACCTTTAAAAAGTAAACGTCCTAAATGACATTTGAGCTTCTGACTGTGGAGAATCCATGAAGGTAATCCAAGTCCTGAAGACAACGTATGACTCCTGTGGTGTAAGATAAAGAGCAGTGAGGAGCAGAGCAGGTAGGAACTTGTTCCTCTGTTGAATTCTCCACTGTGTCTTCAAGATAACAGAGTCGTGACTCAGCTGGGACTGCCAGGGTGCAGAGTTTCTTAAAGTCATTTCATTCAGATGATCTCGTCACATAGACTCGTCTAAATTTGATTTGATATCTTTTTGGAAAATTGCTTCCGAGTGCTTGTTTCAAATAATTTAAAACAAGCTCAGTGAATATATGAGACTGAAAGAGCTCTACAATGCAATGACTTGTGAGAACAAGGCCTGCATTTGGATGCTCCTCAACAATTTTAACTTTATTTTGTACAAATCAAATAGGGGTGCACCGGTCTAATCCTAGTATCAAGTATGAGACAAACTTAAAAAGAATGATTGTATATTGGTGACAAAGGGACGATCCATAGGACAGATCTAGTCAAATCAGTTCTATGCTTTTTCTATGCCTATCAACACCAGTAGGTCTGTGCATTTGTGCTAGGCAGAACTAAAATAGCACAAAAGAATATAACTACAGCGGCTCATGAGTTTGAAGGTGTTCCACCCTTATTTCCCCGACAAAAACAACTGCAAAAAGTACAAGTTTGATTCCTCACTTACCACTGCTGAGGTTTACAGTTCATTTGACGAAAAAGTTTCCAAAACACAATTCTCAGTTTCATTTAGGGCTGGGTACAAAACTTTGGTTCTTTTACAGCACCGACCAAAATGCTTCGGCAGTAAAATATACCTCGTCTTTTGGTACCCAAAGGGTTAATCATGTGATCAAAGATCTGATAATGGCATTGAAGATTAGCCGTAACATTACACATGGCTGTGACATGCAGGACAGTGCAGCCAACTTAGCGACCCTGTGGCTATATTTAGTGACCTTCAGATTCCTATAGTGACTTTTTTATGAAAGTGACAAATTACCATTTTTTTTTAAGTTTAGGGACAGAGTAAAAGCATCTGCAGCACCCGCTGCTCGTTGAGAAGCAGACCCTCCTCTATCCAAAACATACAGGCAGTCTCCTCCACTCCCAGCTGTCCCTTCAAGCTGCAGCCAGAGCAGACGAATGTTTGCACAGTGATGTGTTATGTAATTTTCTTTTTGTTAGAACTGGTATTAAAAAATTATCACTCAGGAACCTGCATCAAGTGAAGGTATGGATAATGGTACAGGAAGTGAAAAATTTTGATTCCCAGCCCTGGGCTCATCCTCATATTTAGTAAAGAGGAATCAATGCTGATATCGGATTGACTTGGTACCAGTACTGGGTGTTACCAGAGCCCAGGTATTGGATCCTAAAACATCAGATTGATGCCCTTGAAATAACAAATCATCCTCATGGCTTTATGAAATATTTTGCTCCACACTTTAACTAGATTACATTTATAGCTAATTTACAGATTTGCCCTTTTGCATTTGCACAGGAGACTCACTTGCAGGAAACTCTTGTAAAGCAAAAGTGCACATTAATTCGGAGGCTACTGAGTAGCTTAATGGTCACACGCTGATTTTTTCTCTTCCTTGTTACTATAGTTTCAACTCAGGCAGGGTTAGGATGACACTTAGACGTTATAAAGCCGTTATAAAGGAGATTATAACTGCTGAACGTTGGACGAGGGCCTGATTAATAAAAGAAAGAAAGAGCAGATCAAAATGTTGTACTGACTTGTATGAAATTGTAAAGTTCATCAGTGAAAAGGATTACAAAATACATATCAAAGTTGGGTTGGTCAGTGCCTTCATCTAACACAATGTGACATAAAAGAAAGTGATGTCAATCATTTATCTGAAAAATATAAAAAATAGTGTAAACTCTAAAGGCTGTAGTTTTTATAGACATCTGCCAAAAATGTTATCAAACTCACACCTGCCAGACGGATCAGGCTGCAACTGTGAGAGCTACTGGGTGAGCTGTAGAAAAGAAACAAAGGTAATTTTGTTCTTGTCGGGTGTAAGAGACTTGATGGCAGGTAACAATGGGACCAAAAAGTTCTCTTCAAGCTGTTGGTTTTAATTGGCTTCTTTTAAATTTGCTACTCAAATGTGACACGGTTTGGCGAGACAAACTTTCATGAAATGTCTCAAGAGGAGAGAAAAGCAGAAGAAACCTGTGCCAGTTATTCAGTCAAGATGTACAGTGTCGACCTGAAACTGGGATGTTAAGAAGAATCAACATAACAGAATCAGGAGACTGGCTTACTCACTTTTTTACATAACCAAATCAGACACTACCAGAGCTCCTCCTGACTACGCGTCTCTTACAAAGCAGAGACACCTGTCTAATCTGCGAAGAGACAGAAATATAAAAGCCCACACAGAGCACAGCGTGATGAGGCTTAGTCTGGGCCATTTCACAGCAGTTTGTCCCCCATCAGCACAATCTTTATGCTCCTGTTGCCCAGCATGCATGACTGTAGGGGTGTGTGTGTGTGTGTGTGTCTGCATGTGTGTCAGCTGCAGGCCACCCATACTCAACCAGCCAATAATCTCACATGTAAACCTCCCCCAACACTGACAATCTCCATACACATAATTCATGTTACTTCATGAAGCGTCTGATGAAGACCCTCACTAAAACAACAGAGCAGACACAAAAAAAGACACACACACAAACGTGAACTCTCACGCGTCCTGTGTGCTCTCCTACAGAGTCAGCTCTCTGCTCCACAGGGGCTGTCACTGGTGCAGCATGGGAACGGATAACACCACTGGGATGACCTCATGGCTGCCTGCTGCCCCCATGGAGCCAGACACTAATCCTAAAAACACAGACCGTCACGCTACTCCTACAGCCACCACAACATCCAGCCTAAAACAAACTTCTGCTGATCCCGTCTGAGTGGGCTTCCTACAGTGAATATATGTTTAATGCTTATGTGAACAAATACAATGTGATCTGTTATATCACAAAGGAACATGAAGCAGTGAGAAGTTATTACTCAGAAATACAAAGAGGTCAGTGGGACCCTCAAACTCAGACACTATCTACTGCTCACCGTACTGCTGTTAAATTTAACTTGGCGTTTTCCGGGTCCCCTGATGACTTTAATGACCTCACATGTGCCCAAATGTACTGGCGTGTTCAGAACCAAAAGGGAAGCAATCTCATTGAGATTTGTGAACTGGTTGTGAAGCAGGCTAATTTTAATACTGATGCCACCATGAAACCAATGAGACCATCAGGAAGAAGATTGTTTGTCTAAAGGTATTAATGTGTGCTGGGGTGTTGGTGTCACAGCCCACACAGGGCCTGTGTCATGGACCTCTCCCATGGAAATGGAAAGAGTTATAAACCGGCCAGTTTGAGGGTATTCATCATAACACCAATTGTATGCATGAACAACAAAAACTGAGATAAAATTGTCTTTATTCCAGAGCCATAATTGCACTTAACACACAAACAGAACACTGACTCAGCACTATTTCTCATGTGCAACACAATAACTAAAGCCCAATAAACTTATGTGAGTATATATGTCTATCTGCTTGTTTGAACAATTTGATTTATTTATAAAACGTTCAATAAATTCAGTTTTGCACAGAAAGATTGCAATAAAGTTATGTTGCATTTCCTGCAATGACAATTAAAAATGCACCAGTTTGGTTTTTAAGTTCCAAGACCAGCACCTGGGCTCTGGTATCAGCCATTCAGCCATTCTAACTTATCAAACCAAGATGAAATAAAATAATTTAAAACTGCCAGTTTTTTTTTTTTTTTTTCCAAATGGGATTATACATGTGTAAATGTGTGGTGAGTAGATCTTAAACACTAGAAGGAACTTGCACATATTATAAGTTGCCATCAGAGATATCAAGCTTAACATACCTCAGAACTGCCGAGTCGCTGTCGTCGTCTCCCTTAATGCTATTTTGGCTCTGCCAATAAAAAAAAATGCACAGACTGACTGGTGTTGGTAGTGCAACACACACAGACATGGTTGTTGCTGAGCAAAAGAGCATAGAACTGAGTCGAACAGATCTTTCCAGTGGATCGGCCATTCATCGCCGATACCCGACCTGAGGTTTTGAGTCTTTATTGGACTGATACCAGACACAGGATCATAGCTTGCAGGTGTGCGGCTTTAAAATGTAAGCCTACAATGTATTACAGTGTCTGAAGTGGAACTCATTTTAACCTGATGCAACATTTTCGTGCTTTTACCTTTAAGTCTGAATGCTTCGTGTAGGTCATTTCAGACTACCTCATCCTTTTTAAGACACATGACTCATGAAATGCACTGTGATTTGTTGAAAAACATTAATATGGAAAATGTGCATGTTTTGAGATTTTTTTTTTAATTCTGTGGAGGAAGCAAAAAGTTTGTGTTAATGTTCATTTCTTTTTAGGACCAGCTTTTTGACAGCTAAGATCAACGACACAGTCTAAAAGGACCTACACATGTGGTATGAAAAGGGATAGTGCATGTGTAGCATCCCGCCTGAAGGTTATATACCTGTAAATGTTGCATCTGGTCTAAATGTCTCAATTCTTCCACTTGAGGGCTGCCCAGCCCACCAACAGTTATCATTCACGCCTATTTGAGAGATATTTTCTCTTCTTTGTGGTGTTGACAGAGTTACCGCTGACTTCATTGCGCTTGACGTGCTCATCTGAAAGGACAGCCTGGATAAACCTGATTAAATACAGGTCAAAAATAAACTGGTGTAATTACTATTCAACAGAATAAGACAACACAATGATGATTCTTTTAAAGTAAGTCATGAATAACATCTTTAGCTTCCACCTTTGACGTACAAAAATGCATCAATTTTACATTCAAGTACAATACTGGTGGATGATTGGGGAAATGTTTCTGAATAAGAAAATTGGAAACTTTGGCAGCCACATTTTCTGTGTGAGACAGCAGTCTCTGCTCCATTGTTTGCCATGAAAATCATCTTTCAGACAAAACACCAAACAGCCCAGTCATTCAATCTGACAGGCGCTTGTCAGGGGAGTTTCAGACAGCTTTGTATTCTGGCCCAGCATAAACTCGGTAAACATTCAGTCAATACCCTACTCAAACTCAAAGAGCAAACAAACTCAAACTTTGAAAATGATGAAGAGAGGGAGAGCCTCTTTAAAACCCTAAATCCTTGAACAGGTTAAACCCTAACAGCAGAGTCTAAAGAAAGCCTGCTGGGTCCCTCCAACTAAAATTTTAACTCCTTGAAGTAGGGCTGAACGATTCTGGAAAATAATCTAATTGTCATGTCAGTAAAGTTTCTGTTGTTTTTCACATTCATGTTTCATGTTTTGGTTTCCCGTTTTATTTTGAAATCACTAACCCTTGTCTCTGTCTTTTAGCTTTGTTCCTGTCTGCCCTGCCACACCTGATTCCTGATTGTCTTCCCCAGCAGTGTGTCATCACCCCTCATTACCTCTTGTATTTAACCTCATGTGTCTCACTGTCTCATTGCCAGTTCTTTGCACTTTACCGTCCTCGTTCCAGCCTTTTATTCACAGTCTTGTCTTGCCGTTCATCAACCTTGCTCGTTTTTTGGCTTAAGCTCTTTGTCTCACGTTTTTTGGATACCTTTGCCTCTCTCTGGATTGATTTACCGTGTTCTGACCTCTCCCTGTCTGACTCCCTGCTACCGTGTACCGAACCCTGCCTGGCTGACTTCCTGTCTTGTGAACTGAACCTGGTCTGTTTTATTAAACCCATTTTGCTCATACAGATCTTGACTACGAGTTTGCATTTGTGTCCATTTCTGGGTCTGAGTTCTTGACACTAATTGCGATTTTTTTTTGGAACAATATTGCGATTTGGCATGCGATTTTTATATTTTTTTTTTTTTGGGGGGGGGGGGGGTTATTCTCTGCATTACTCACTAAACACAAGCAGTCTCATTTGTCACCTCTTCTGTGTTCTCTCTCTGTTCGTCTGCTGAGGACATTTCTAAAGATGTCAACAACAACAAAACAAATCAAAACTTAGCGTAGCTGAAATTGTTCTCTTCATTCCCTGCTCCCACGCGTCTCGATCTTCTTCGGAAATTTTTGGCCGTTGGCAAGCCAGCTAAAAGGTGCATTACCGCCACCTACTGCATGCATGTCACGTAAGGTTGTGTCTATGTACATCAACTTTTTATTGCAGCCTTTGTGATTTGAAAATTGCATTCTTTTACACTGGGATGTCAGTTTTAATTTGATTAATTGTTCAGCCCTATGTTGAAGGACGTTTCAAGTTAATCCTATTCACTGGGTGCTCAGAGTTCTAAAAACTCATCTTGAAAAAGATTCCTGGGAGGTTGGGAGGAAATAAAACATTCTGGGACAGTATCTATCAAAAAAAAAACCCTCTCATTATTCTGTAATATTTCTGTTTTGAAACTACTTATTCTGACTGAGCAGACATCTCGCCTTTTGAGTTGTATGGGGCTTGTTATCATTTGATGGTAAAATACAGCAGTCATCCTTCTTCTGTGCTGCTTGGCTGTATTAGGAAAGCAGACTGAAGGCATGCTGAGAGTTACCCTGGAGTTAAAATTGCTTGTGACTGCATGTTTGGAGACAGAAAGAACATTGTTGTCATAATAGTTTCAGTTCTGATGACACACACAAGCTACAGTTAGTGCCTGCTGTTGTATTCCTACACTTACCACCGTTTTGCACCCAATGACACTCTTAGCTAGGGCTGGGTACCTAACTCTGGTTCTTTTATGGCACCAACCGAAATGCTTCCGTAGTACCCAGTATCGAATCACGCCTCATTTTTTGGTGCCAAGTTTTGGTACCCAAAGGGTTACTCACGTGATCATGATCTGATAATGCCGCCGGTGATTGGCTGTAATGTTACACATGGTTGTGGTATGCAGGACGGTGTTGCCAAATTAGCGTCTCTGTCGCTATATTTAGTGACTTTCAGACCCATCTAGCAACTTTTTTTTTTCCAAAAAGCGTCAAATTCAGCGACTTTTCTGTAGTTTGGAGACGGAGTGAAAGCAAGTTTTGATCTTCAACTGCTGCTTCTCAATGAGCAGCGGGCGCTGAGCCCCTCCCCTCTTCAAAACACAGACTCCTCCACTCACAGCAGACCCTCCAAGCTGCAGCCAGAGCAGACGAATGCTGCAAATGAATCACTGTTTCTTTTAGGTCACTTTTTCAGTCAAAAACCCGAATAAAGGAGGAGGGGTTTTATTTTAGCATAAAAAAAAAAATCAAGAATCGACAGAAGAAAGTTCATAAATAGTTATTAACACATTTACTGTGTACTCCGTATAAACTGACCTGTCACTTGTTTGCACTTTATATTTTGCACTGACAAATATTTGTTTTGTTTATTTTTTTTTTTAATGTAAGAAAACTGCAAAGAGTAGAAAATTAGACTTAGATGAAAAACAAAAATCAAGATTTGTCCCATAACATGTAATGAAAGTTTATTTTTGTTAGAACTGAATAACTATAAAAATCAGTATTGAAAAAAAGTAGCGTTCAGGAACCGGTATCAAAAAGAAGGTACAAGTATCACTACGGGAATCGAAAATTTTTGATTGATAACCAGCCCTAAACATAGCTAGTACAGAGGGCACTGAGCAAATTTCCCCCCAATAAAGTCAATAAAGTTTACACTCCCAGAGATCCATGACTGGGCATCGCCTTTGTAGATATGTTTGGTAGATTACTTCTTTGTTGTAACAACACTTCTTAGCAATCAATCTTATACATACAATTCTACAATTTAATTTAGCAGATGCTTTTTTCCAAAGCAATGTACAACACAAGCAAGAATTTAAACAAGAAGGAGAAACCTTATACCTTTGGAAAGCCTGTTCATTCCTCTTTAAAACTGTAGCAGATTTGTAAGAAACACATTTGTAGAATGAGCAGCGGAGCTAAGTAAGTGGGCTGTGCTGATGAAAAATTTGCCAAATTTCTGCCAATGCCAAACAGTTTACTCTGCTGTTACTACTGAGTCCAAGTGGAGACCTCAGTGTTTAACTCTGAGTTAAGTCACTGCAGAATAATCTGAGTTCAGGCAGCTGTCCTCTCCTAAACTGCTGACTTAATGACCCTGGTCTGGCTGTGGAGGACATTTTGGGAGCTTTGAAAAAAAAACATTTGAATAATTAACATTAGATTCTGACTACTCCTTATTAAAATTCAGATGGAGCAGTAATTGTCCTGCATGACAGCACACCACTCTTCTCTTAATAAGGAGATGCATTTATTAATTATGGGATCACTGTTGAAAATACCTGCAGCCTAACTGCTATTAACCAGAATGAACAGCATAATGACCAGGTGCTGGTCTAAACTACTGAAAAAAGATTACTAGGGCTACAACTTACGATTATTTTCATAATCCATTAATCTATCAATTATCTTCTTGATTAACTGAGTAGGTTTTTTGGTCCATAAAATGTCAGAAAATGGTGAAAAATGTCATTGTTTCTTGGAGTCAAAAATGACATCATCATGTCTTTTTTCATCTTTGCAAACTTAAGATATTCAGGACTATCAGAAAGAAGCAAAGAATCAGAAAATATTCACATCTATGAAGCTGAAATTGGAGACTTTTTTAGAGACTGATTAATCAATTATCAAAATAGTTGATGATTCATTTAGTAATCAACCAATAATCAATATTTGATTAATTGTTGCAGCTCTACAGACTAAGGACATCATGAGATAAAAGTTGCGTAACCTTTTTTTTTTTTTTTTAATAAACGCTGGAATATTTGAAAATTCCATTAACATGGAATCTTTGTACAAATCTTCAGAAGGAAAAAAGTAAGCATGTGAAATGCAGACTATTTTGTAAGGCTTTTAAAGGATTATTTACTGTCCATTAAAACATTCAGTCACATTAACACCCTCAAAGAAAAGAGAGAAGCATTCACTGTCATTGTGTCCTTCTGAATATGACTGAGGCCAGAGGTCAAATGCTTCTGTTCAATACATGAGGCTTGAATCAGGCTGTGAAGTACAAAGAGCTTCTTATCAAGGTCTAGAAAGCAACTTTTATGCTCCTACAAGAAATCAAAGTGGCTGTGCACACGGTTGAGTTTTCAACAACTGAGATTGTAGAAAAGATGTTTTGATAAATGATGAGGCTTCCATCATTCTGCTCAATAAAAAAAAAACAACAACAGTAAAAGAAAAACACTGAAATCAGAGATGGGTTCAACTTCCAAACAATACAGTCCAACCCTGGCTCTTCTACCATACCCTGCAATCACCAGCTCCTCCACGCCCTACTCACTGCTCTGTAAGATAAAACCACTTCAAGGGCGAGAGAGCTTCTGACATTTCAGCCTTCAGGTGTTTGGCTGTTGGGAGAGAGACAGCACAAAGAAAAGGTGTAAACGGGAGAACAAAAAAGCAGGAAAAGAAGAAGAAGAAGATTCTCCAAAACTCTAAATCAGAAAGCTGTTCAGGAAAATATTAAAAGAGCAGCAGGAACATCAAGAAAGCTTGGTGCCAGGAGAGCTGTGATATAAAAGGGTTGAGAGCTTTTCCGAGGAGGGAGCAGATACTTAATGAATGCTTTTGCCTTTATTCACCATTTTTTATTACACTGTGCTGTCTTTGTCTGGAGAAAGCCTTTCATTAGGGGAGGAAGAACCCTGTACTGATGAAGGACTTCTAAGCCAAATGACTGGTTCTGACAACCAGGTTTGGTCTAGAGTTGAGACTGATCACAGTAGATCAGCAGGTACAGCAGGAGAACACAAACAAACTCAGACAATAATGTTTCCTAGAAAATTGTAGAAAAGTACTGAGGAAAGAAGATAAAATGGTTCAAAATTAGGAGCTGATCATTCGAAACAGCATGGCACAAAATAGAGTATAGTCCTAGTAAAGCATGGACACAGATGCTCTACTGTTAACAGCAAGAAAATCAACATGGATTTATGAAGAACTTAAGTTCAGGTCTCAACAGTTCTCCTCATTTAAGAGTCAAAAACAAGAAATCAGATGCTCATTAACTAGAAAGGCAGCATCTATAATGGTAAGCAATAGTTAAAGCCTGCACTGTGTCATTGTTACAGGCATGAATATTAAGAAAATTATTTATAGCAAAAGTATTAAGTTATCAAAAATCACAATGTACCTCAGTTAATTTTTGGCAATTCATACACATTTTTTTTCCAATACCAGTTACAAATTGCAAAGCAACGTCTAAGGATAAAATGGTTTCTCACAAGACAGTTGGAAATTGCACAAATACACATCAGGGATACAATCCTGCATGGTGAGTTAAACAATGGAAGCAGCAATGCATCGCCAGTGTTTTCCTCAGGCACAACTTTATATACCAACAGCTGTCGTGTTTCTCCTTATCACCAGAATGTGACTGCTGTCTGCCCTTGATAAACAAGTAAACAGGCAGCCATCTGAAAGATCCCCGTCAGTCTGACCTGCCTCATCAGCTGAAAAGATCACCATGTGATAAAACTACTGAGAAAACTTAAACTCAAAGATTTTATTTCCTGTATTTGCCGACAAAATATCTCAAAAGCAGATACAAGCTTTCACCATAACTTAGACGAATAAAAATCAATAAAGGAACTAAAAGTACCTGCTCTGTCGATAAATGACTGGAATTAGATAATAAATGTATTTGAAAAATCAGTCTGTTATCAGAGATCCTGATCATCAGTTGGGGTAAAAAAACAAGTTTGTTTTCTGTCACACCGCAGGGAGTGCTGTACAAACCAACATGTTGGATTAACAGTGAGCGCCTGAGGATTAAATGGGGTGTGACTCTGAATGACTTTCATTACAACCCACTGCATCAGAAACATTTACACATCTTATCACATGCTGTTCTGTTTGAGGGTTGCACTGTGTATTAAAGACAGGAGAGAACAGAACTGAATTGAATAGATTTGTTCGATGTATCTGCCCTTCATCACTGATATCTGATCAACCTTTTTTTTTCCCCAGGATTAGATGGGTACATCCCTATCTGAGAGTACTGAAAAACTAGAGCCGGTGAAGTCAACATTTCTATTTCAGGGCCACACAGTGGCAATCAATGAGCGTCTGAATTGTCAATAAAGAAAATGATTTAAACATGAAGTAAACAGCAACGCTCTCCCTTTCAGCATGTGTGCATATAAAAGCTGAAAGGAGGCTTGGGCATGATGGCCATGCTTTCAACGCAGTCAAATGAAGCTGAGGACTACTGTGCCAATCTAATAATGTCTGATAACAGGTACACTCTAAAAAAAAAAAAGGTTCATTGGGTTAAAATGAAGATCTTTTTCAGTTTCAATTTTCCTTTGTTACTTTTATGCATTTAAGTGAGTCGAAAACTTATGAAGAAGCCGCTTAAATTGGAGCTGAAATGTGTTTATTGTGAAGAACTGAAATTATTCATTCAAACTCAACTGGACTTTGAACAGGATGGAAATGAAAGACAGAACTTGGAGTAGATTACATGTGTAGTTTAGAAACTTAATAGCAACATACATTTTAGAATAATAAGAGATTGCTTTAATTCAATGAAGCTTTAAGAGGTAAAAAAAATAAATATGTTGGTTGTTTTCAACAAAGTGATTTGGTCCAATTATCAAAACTCATAATTTACTGAATAATACAAGAGTTTAAAAAAGTATTAAAAAACATGCAAATTGTTTCCTCTATTTTTCAAGTTAAGGCAGTGGTTTATTTTTTAGAGTGCACTTGGTAAAACATGCTGAAATTGTGAGTTACAGTTAATATGCACATTCATTTTATTTATTGATACACTATATACCACAAATCTGAACAATGTTCTCGCACATTGCGTGCTTTTTTATGTCATGCAGACCATATTCTATGCTCCTCGCATACATCACTGCCGCTAATTGTAAAACCAGAGACACATAAACACCAAACAGTCTGTGTGCTCAACGTGCAAACGAAACTATAGAAGCGTTTACAGCAGTTTCTCAGGTACACAGTGTATCCATGAAAATATGCTGCAGCTTTTTTACATGACAAAGCATCACATGTAAACAGACAAGGATAAAGACATGTTTTCTTTCCTTGACATCCTTTAGACACATCCGCAGCACACGTCACGCAGCAACAACCAACCAGCCAATCAGTTAGCGAATCACCTCTTGAAAGAAGGAACAGGGCTTTAGTTCCAGTTCTTTCTAAAAAGACAACCAGACCAGATAATAAAAGCATGTGTGCATCTTCATTATAGATCATCTGCATAACTTCGTCTTTGAGAAATGGTGAACTTTAAATGTGGCGTCCAAAACTCCATCCCAACAGATAATAACAACAACAACAAAAAAAATAATAGTAATAATAATAATTTTTATTTATAACACACTTTTCATGTCAAGAAATCTCAAGTGCTACAGACACAGTAAAAAAAGAAGGGAACAGACTTGAAGATAGAGCTGCAACTAATGATTATTTTCATGATCCAATCCAATCTATTAATTATTCTCTTGATTAATCAAGTAGTTGTTTTGTCCATAAAATGTCAGAAAATGGTGAAAAATGTCCGTGTTTCTTGGAGTCCAAGATGACATCATCAAATGTCTTGTTTTGTCCATAAACCAAAGATATTCAGGACTGTCACAGAGGAGTAAAGAAACCAGAAAATATTCACATTTATGAAGCTGAAATCAGGGAACGTGGACTTTTTAAAAAAAATATTACTGAAATCAATTCATCAATAATTCATCAAAATAGTTGAAGATTCATTTAGCAATTGATTAATAATTGATTATTTGATTATTCGTTGCATCTCTACTTGAAAAGTTTCAAAATAGCACTTCAAGTAATTTTAAGCTTTTTAAAGAGTTGAGTCTTTAAGTGTTTCTTAATATCATCACTGTCTGTGGGATCCTGAAGTGGATAGGCAGGGAGTTTTTCCTTCTTGTTTGATGTCTTGCTTGTGTTGTATTGTTGTGCTTTGGAAAAAAAGCATCTTGTAAATGAAATTGTAGAATCGTAGTTTTAAAGACATGGTGCAGCAGCGCAGAAGGCCCGGTCTCCCATGGTCTGGAGCTGAGATCTGGGTGGTGGATGTCTTGATGTGCAGAGTGTGAATTCCAGGTTAGGGTTTGCTTGGTGTGGATTTCTGGGCGTTTCCATAGATGCACTGATGGGTGATGAGAGGCGCAACCTTGTGTTTTACTCTTGAAGCGATGGGGAGCCAGTGAAGTGTGCGGTACATACAGATACATGAGCAGTGAACCAATACTGCAGGAGGAATAGAGAACTCTCTTTGTCCCAGTTCAACAGACAGAGAATAAACAAAGCTCCTGAGAGATGGTCCTTTGCAACAAACAATAATATGAAATTACAAAAAGAAGCCTTATGAAGCAAGGCTCGTTTTCTTTTCATTTCACTGAGGCCTGAAAGGTCCTTGAAGAAACATAACTAAGACACACAGATTTTAGTTAAGCTTCAGGGTAAATAATTAACACTCGGGTACAGAATCTCACTCACTCAGACACAGGAACCAGTCGTCTTAAAGAGTTCATTCTTCTGATACAGTGTACTTTAGTGCTACACACAAAAACTCTGGAAGGTCTTCATCCAACGCAGCAGATGTTTGTTGTGACAACAGACGGAGAGTGTGACAGCTCAAGCTAATCCCCAAACCAACCAAGAATTCCAGTTTCTTACACTTCCCTCATCAAGCTACACTACCCACTCCTGTCTGAAGATACAAACTCTGTGCAACAGCCAGTTCTGGTGTGGCTGGAATGTTCCTCAAATCAAGTTTATGGAGACTCAAAACAGATTCAGATAAAAGATCTGAATCCTGCAGGGGATATTCTTATCTCTGCTCCTTTTTCCATCTCTTGTGTCTGAATTCTCATAAAGGTCTGATCATCATACGACAATTTCTAGAAGAACATCAAGGGCAAAAAAATAAGACTTACTTTATTCTACCTTGAGAATGAGCTTCCTAATGTGCCGCTGCACTCAGCTGTGCACTGGATTGTGGAGGATTGTGTCTTTAGTGTTTGGACCAAGCACAGATATTGAAAAGATTCAACCTTTCCAAGATGTGCTTCTCTCACAGAGTGGTTATGTGCCACTTTAAAGGGACTTAGTGAATGGATTTATATTTGTATAGCACTTTTCTATTCTTTCTGAATGCTAAAAGCACTTTTACACTGCAAGGCACATTCACCTGTTCACAATCACTCACAGTGATGGCACACAAAGGCTGCTATAGTAAGGGACCACATGTTTTTAAACTAATCTTTTTCATACACAGTCACGCCACACTGAGCCACAGCCTTGTTTTCCTTTCTAGTTTTTCACTTTTTAAAGCAAATGGGTTACTTTAACAATAATGTTGTTTTTTCCACAGGTAAATTCAAACGTTTTACTAAATTGAAAACAGTCTGAGCTCCTAACGATGACGTTTTTAGCCTCATGGCCTCTCAGTGTGTCCTGAAGATGCCCGGTTTGCCAGATTGTCAATCAAGCCTCAGATTTGCTCTTTTGGTTGAACAATCTGTTTACGTCGTCGTGGAGACAACAAGGCTGATGATGTTAGCCTAGCTGTCATACTCGCTCTAATAACCAGCTTTTAAAAGCAAGAAAGCGACAAAGGGAACAAAAATCTGAGGTGGATTCATTGTGCGGATGTTTGAAAATGTTTACACTGAGCCCTCTCTCGCATTTATGATTTCACACGAGTTGTTTTGAGTTAGCTTGCCAGCGGCCGTCAGCCATATCGTTGCAAAGCAACCGGAAGTCGATAACCACCGGCGGAAGTCATCACCCATAGGCTTCTGAAGAAAACAGGTGGATAAGTTGAGGTAAGGGCTACACAGGACACCCAAAGGAACATGTCTTGTATTGGACACTTCAGACTAAACAAAATTTAAACCTGTCTGATCATACTGATGATAACAGTAAGTTAACCTACAGTTAGAGCTGGACTGATGCTATGCCAATGTTATCAATCTATATGAAGTTACCAGAAACATGTAAAGTAAAAAGGTCACAAGCTGCAGCCCAGACAAAAAACTTCCCTTTGTCAGATTAGAAAAAAAAAATCAAATGTTTGTTCTTCTACTTTCTTGCAAATGTCTTTTTCAGAAAGATTGCATTGTATCAGCCAAACCTGAGAGAAAAATAATCTGAAAAACAAACAAAAACTGGAGCCATGTGTAGTTAAAACCCGGGCCAGCTCTCCAGTCCACATCCTGCCTGGTGTTGAGGAAATGCTCTGGTATTGTGTTTCCAGGTGATCATGTTTCATCACTTTGTTTCCCACATTTCTTTAACAGTTTGGCGAGCGGGGTAGTGTTTTTAGCTGAAATAACAAAGCAAGTATCTCTTTAAGGTCTGTGGTCAATTTGCCTAAAAATTTAAAAAAAAAAAAAAAACTTGAGAAGATGAGAAGTTTACACTGTGTGAGGAGTAACAAAGGATACGATTTCTTCTGCAAATTTGTTTTTTCCTCTTGACAAATAAGCTCTGTATATTACTTATGCCCCCTCTCACTCACTCACTCACTCTCTCTCTCTCTCGTCTAAAATTTTGTTTATTTTAGTTGATTTTTTTAATCATTTACTAAACCAGGAAAGAGTGAGTCTGTCTGATGGGCATTAAACCAATGAGAAAGCATGCATCTCGAACATTAACGTGAGACTGTTCTTTCTAAAGTATCACTGTCAGTGCTTCAGTGATTTCATGGTATTTACTGGATATCTCAGATGTTGATGATCCAAATTGTAATGAATGATAATTCTGCCTTCCTCTTTTTTTTCTTTTACCTAATTGTCTGTGTTGCTTACAGCTGTCTGCTTTTCATCTAGTATCTGCCTGAGCAGAGGAATTCAGCCAGCATCCAAACTCAGAGCAGTGCAAATGTTGCATCATTTTTCTCCACACAGCACTCCTTGAGCCTCCCATGAGGTGGCTTCAAACACAAATGATGCTGAAAGTGCTTCAGGGACAAATCAAATGGCTGTCTCTGCTCCATGTGGAAAGGGTGAGGAGACTATCAATGCAGACACAATACCATTTCACTCCTGAAAGGCTGCTCCCTTTAAAAAGGGCCAAATAATTTACCACACACAGCTCCTCTGGCTTTGTGCCTTTCTCATGGTAATTGCTGGGAGCGGAGAACAGAGCGCAGTGCCAAACACCCACTACATGTCAAACTGTGCAGAATTGTAACCACTGTTCAGGAAAGTTTAGAGGAAGGATCCGTTAACTGCAGAAAAAACATTTTAATTTTACGGCAATTTCAAGTAAATATAGTTTAAAAGCATGTAAGAGTGGTACATATTAAACATTGTTCTCTTTGTTGTTACACATACAGACTTTAGTTGGACCAAAAATCTTTCTAACATTCCAGCAGGGACACAAAGTGTAACCATGGTGCCATGGAGCCTTGGCAGCTAAATGAGCCCCCCAAAGTTCACCCGTCCAATAAAGATTCAGCAGGTTAGTACCCCGCAGAGAGTTATCTGTGCCATCATATGTCATACACAGTTAGATAAACACAACAAATCCAAAGTTGGTCTGCTGGTCTGACGTCTGCTTCAACAAACTGTGACAGTTTCCAGGTCTTAGATACAGTTGAAGCGTCAGTGGTGAGCAGAAGAGGAAACACACACCCAGCAGGTCAGGAGCAATGCTGACTGACAGCTCTGACATCCTTTGGTCTTGCTGAAAAGAATGCACAGCTTCATCTTGTTACAGTCAAACACAAAAGACTGAGATTCCATTCACTTACATCTGCGCTGTTTCAGTTTGCATCCCACAATGCATCTTTCACTCCTGATTCATGGAGCTAACTAAACCAGTACTGCCATTTCTTTTGAACTGCACTGTTTTATCAGCACTATGGAGATGATTTCTTTTAATGTTATCCACTCAAATATCAGATTACGAAGTAAGCAAGACCAAAGCATATTCTTTCCTGCAACTATTTAGACTTTTATTAGGTTGTAATGTACTTATTATTACGTATATATTATTATTATTATTATTATTATTATTATTATTATTATTAGTATTATTATTATTATTATTATTATTATTATTATGGGCTGCACGGCAGCACAGCTGTTAGTGCTGTTGCTTCACAGCAAAAAGGTCGCCAGGGTTTAAATCCTTGTACAGGCACGGTGTGCCTTTCTGTGTGTAGTTTGCATGTTCTCCCCGTGCATGTGTGGGTTCTCTCCGGGTACTCCGGCTTCCTCCCACAGTCCAAAAACATGCTCATCAGTTTAACTGGTGATTCTAAACTGCCTGTATGTGTGAAAGGTTGTCTGTCTGTGTGTGTCAGCCCTGTGATTGACTGGAGACCAGTCCAGGGTGTACCCCGCCTCTCACCCTAAGACAGCTGGGACAGACCCCGCAACCCTGAATAGGATAAGCTATATAGAAGATGAATGAATCATTATTATTATAAAAAATAAAAGCTCCGACAGCCCTCATTCTTCTTCTTGCAACACAAAGCAAAGACATCTGTTGTCCATCTAAAACCATGCTAGAGGTAGAAATCTGATCGTGTGATTTTTATAACTATTTTCCAGGCTCAAATGTTTAACAAGCTTTAATTTTAGTCTCTCAGAGTAACGATTTACTGCTTTTTCTATATGGAGATATACGGACATATACGGACATACCTCGTGGTCACATTCTAGATTGAACACCCCCTGGTGAGGCTTCTCAAGTGTCAGTGGCTTTGTGCACAAGCAGCTCCTGCAATGCATGATAGGTGCAGTAGGTAGAATCTCCCATGTGCTATAATTTCATTTCAAAAATAGCCACCAGTTCACATACTTTCTTGCAAAACAACACTTTCTTTGCCTTCATGCATTACAGATGGCCACTCGAGACATAAAGAAACAAAAATGGTTGTGACTAGTTTGTTCTATACTACAGTGGGAAAACAGCAGGGCAGATGGTAACTCAATCTAAGTCAACAGAAACAACACCATTCTTAAATACATATACGTTTGATATATTCAGGTCATTATTCAATCATTTAAACATACAAGAAATATTATCAAGTGTTATTCTGCTGTATCCTACTCAATGCAGCTAAA
This sequence comes from Labroides dimidiatus, assembly GCA_030710495.1. Lineage (NCBI taxonomy): Eukaryota > Metazoa > Chordata > Actinopteri > Labriformes > Labridae > Labroides > Labroides dimidiatus. The sequence goes on from CM061144.1 coordinate 5,755,856, forward strand.
AACTTCACACTACACCTTTAACCGTCTAATCATCTTTTACAACAAGCTGAAGGAGTTTGAAACCAATCGGTGGACTGCTTTATGACCAGCATCATAAATACCTGTCCTAGATTCAATATGGCATTTTGTAGTGTCTATCCTCAACTTATATATACATAGTGGGAAAAAAAATATTCAAACATATAATCTAAAATTTTCACAAAAAACTCCTTCGAGCAGTGGATTCTATTTCCAAGGTGTGTGGGGGTAAAAGAAGTGTTAAAAAAAGGTCAAAACTTCAGTACAGTACATCTTAATTGTCCACGATAAAGTCTTTCTCTTTACCTCAAGTGTTGCTAGAGTTTTTCCCCTTTTAAATAATTAAATATATGAACTATATTCAATAAACCATAGTGAAAAAGCCAAACTTTTCCAAATTCCAACTCTTTGACTGAAAGAATTTGCAGCTTTTGTAAGAGATAAAGATGATTTATTTGGAATGTAGGCTGTGTTCTGAAAAAATATAGATTTGGGAACAATTTTCTTGGGTGTGGACTGGTGTGAAAGACATTTCCCACACTATGCGTCCCTAAAAACTGAGAAGTTTCAGGTAGAAACCATGAGAAAATGTTTTCTGAGCCTACAAGTGACCTGACATTTGTTTAAGAGGTGCTCAACTCAAGCAAAGTGTTACATTTTGCCCTATCCTCTACAGATTGTGAGGTACTACCTCGATATCACACAAACACGTTGATCTGTTTTAGTGTGTGTGTGGGGAGAGAGAGAGAGAGAGAGAGAGAGAGAGAGAGAGAGAGAGAGAGAGAGAGAGAGAGAGAGAGAGAGAGAGAGAGAGAGAGAGAGCGCTTTGCTGCACTGATTTTTCGTCTTCCCATCCAAACTTTAGAAGTAAATGTCCAGCTGCTTTAGATTAGATTTAGAAACCATGAACCTGGATTCATGTTTGTGTTTTAAGTGTGTCAGGTCACATGTAGCCCTCGCGCAGAGATGCAGGTGCTTTGACTGCCTGGTGGTTGTGTTTTCCAGTAGAAGGATCCGTGGGAACAAGAGCGCGGTTAATGTGGTTGTTAGGGACAGGAGGTCAGAGTTACAAACAATAACCCCCGCGGTGCTAAAACACAACGAACAGTACTATCAACGTTTACGACCTACATTTCAAAAACAAGACACGAGGAAACTAGCAAAAGTTAGCCAAATAACGAAAAAACAACTTACTGTGATGGTAACTTCGTGCTTTTTCAATCGATACTTGAGGCTCTTCATCTTGTTAACGTTGGTCCCTGGGTTTAAAAGTTTACTTTGGCAGTTAAAATCATAAATAGTACAAAAACTTTCCAGAAAATTCGACGTAGTAAGTTTTCATCTGTCCCTTTTTCCTCACAGACGAGTTTCACCTGACGCCTAACCGCAAACTCTGGTCACACTTTGATTGACAGGCCGAGAAGCCAGTCAAACTGAAGAACGCGTGTTCTTTCTAATTCTAATCCAATCGCTTATATCAGGAGGCGGGACTTCCTTATGAAGCGGGGTTGGGAGAAGTTGGATAGATCCTGGGACAGAGGAAAAACCTGGAGTGACGTCAGACTTACCTGAAGACCGACACACCTAGAAAAGGTACTCATTATAAACAGCATGGCGTTTATTTATTTAATCAGCAGGGACAGTGCATATTAATTAAAATTTCTGTCAATATGCCAGAGTTAGACAGAAGGCTATTTTATCTCTTGAAGAGGCTAACTAAAACGCATCTAATAAGCTAAAGTAAAACGGAATTTTTATGTGGAAGAGAAAAAAAAGAGATGAAATGAAATCATCATCCATCAGTCCTATTTTGTACAAGTGAACAAGTAATCAAATGCTATTAAATCAACGCTGAATTTCCCTTCAGAGATTAATGAAGTACATTTCATTATTTTATACCATTCTATTATGTATAACAGAATTACAGGTAAAGTAATTCTTCTTTAATTTATAGTCACAAAAGTTGTGCTGTTGTTGCTTGTATGGTTCTTTATAAGTGCCTTGTTTACATGAGACTAGTAAAGCACAGAGACTAGGAAAGGTCCAAGGACACAGCTATTAGTGAAGACTGTGGCATAAAGATTTACATAATGAACTGCAATAAACAAAAAACTGCCCCCTTGTTGTGCCTTTGGGCTGTTCTGACTCATGTGGCCATGAGGGATAAAATATCATTTACCTTCTCTATGTATCCATTCACCATCATTATTATTTTCTTGATGAACATGCTGAATGAATGATGGAGCACACTTGAACATCACATTCTACAAACATGACATGCATCATATCCTAGCATCATCACACCGACAGCCATTCACACTGCTTTTCCATTCAATGGTCATGGACACTTCCCTCTAACACACGAGCCCTCTGTACTCAATCTTCACTAAGAAGTTTTGCCTCTGTATATGTACATTGTATGAACTCAATCCTCCTATTGGGTGTCAGCAAATGGGCTCTGTCTATAAGGTGCTTTCCATAGTTTTCTGACCCCGCAGACTGCTTCCACATTTATACCACATTCCCACCACAATCATAGACTGATGGCAGAGGCTGCTACAGAAAGGATCAATCAATATTGACTTATTGACACACCAATGGTACTGCACTGGATTGAGTGTCTGAAGGACATTTCATTATGTGGACTTGATTTTTTTTTCTATTCTGGTTTTGAAACATATAGATGTCACTTATTATTTGTGTTTGTCATGTCATAGCTGTAGAATGCTGTTTTGTGCAGCTGGATTTTTTAAAGTTAATTTTCAGTTGTTTAATTTGAATAAAGGCCTTTTATGCCTTTTTTTCAGAGTACAGGATTGTGGATAGAGCAGGAAACCCATGTGAAAGGCTGTGGGATGGATTCCAACCTGGACCACCCACTCAAGGGCTATCCTCATGGGGCGCTCACACTGACTCCCAGTTAAGTTTTAAAAACAGCTGGGAAGACCTCTACCTGTCTTATTCTTATATTCTTCTCATATACAATTATCATCTTGTTTATAATAGCCAGTGTTATCTTATTGATTTTGTTTGTACTACATTATTGCATTGATTGCTTTTCATTATCCACCTGTTTAAATCTTTATCTACCATTCCTTTCATCTGCACTTATTGCAGTTCTGCAGTACCCTTAGTTCTTGCTTTATTCAGCTTTGGATGACTCTGTTAGGCTGTTCTGTTCGATGTTTGTTTAGTTATTTCAAAAGCTCTGCCACTTTATCCATCAAAAACCTTTGTAAACATCTGGTTTGAAATGTACTGTACAAAAGTTAATATTAAGATTACTATTATAAATAAATCATAAATCTATTGAAATCATTCATGCCTCTTCTGTGAATAATTTGTAAATAGTTACAATGTATCTTCCTTTGTATTTAATTCAGCACATTGGAATATCTTCTCACTGCAATAATCAGAGATAGGTTGATGACCCATCATCAACTTTAGAAACTGTCAGTCACATAAATTTAAAGGAAAAGCTGTCAGAAATTTGAATGAAAATGTGGGCATCAGGATTTTGGGAGAATGAATTAAAAAGAGGAGGAAATGCTGCCCCCTTGTGAGCCCTCTCTCTCAATAACATTTCATTACTGAAAAACTAGAACAACACAGATGTGCAGAATTACAAAATATATACTCACTCTTCAGCAAGAAATATTTAAGGATGGACTAGAACAGAACAGAATGTTCTTTATTGATCCCCTATGGGAGCAATAATTAAAATAGAAGTAATTATATGAACTTAGGATAAGAAATAAAAAAAAATGAAATTAGAAAAAAATAGACAAAATTTACAAGTTCACTTAAATTAAATTATGAAATTATACTTAAATCCACATCCACTCATTGCTGGATACTCATTCCTTCTTGTCTTTACTTTGGGGGGAAAAAAATACCTGCATCATGACTGCGAACGTGTTCCTCATATTGTCGGTGCCTCCTCAGACCTCAGAATAGTGTTACCATAGTGACAACACTGCAACCTGAAGGGTGGGATGGAGGCAGACTGATGTGACAACTGTAAACCACAATTTTAGGATGCAGGTGGGGCACGAACACTCACTGATTCCAAACTTTGGTTCTCAATTCTTGATGTCTGCTGAATAGCAGAGGTAGTATCATTATTTTTACTCCATAATGATGATTTTATGAATATGAAAAGAGTTAAAAATCATACATTCAAAAAGACTTACTAATCTAAGTCAGTAATTCTGTAGCAACAGGCAACTATGTCTCATCTGTCATCCTGCCTTGTGTTTGTTTGTCCCACACATTTGTTATTTATGGGTTGATTTTTTTTGTTATTTTTTTATTTTACATGCAGTTAAGTTCAGATCATACCTAAGGAACCTGAAATCAATTTTCCTGTGACAAGAATCATTATACTTGAGGGTAAACTCTTAACGTAATATTAATCCATGCTTCATAGTTGAGTATCTCTTTGTATGTTTCATGCAGCATCTTGATATAACAGTGAGTTTTTATTCGATCATGTTTTATTTTGACTCCACTCATAACCCTCGAAATGTGAAAAAAACACAGGAAGAAATGCACAGATTGTGTAAAAACATATCTTTTAACAAATTTATACAAATACACAAGTTACATATAAAAACATTAAATGCTGAATGTTAACCACTTAGTTCAGCTTTGAATTGCACCACATGTGGCAAGAGAAACAGTCAAAAATACAAACATGCAACAGTAACAAATATCTATCAGATGGAATGCACAAAAACACCAAAAGAGCTGCTTGTTGAAGAAACTTGTTGACATTAAGAAAAAAAAAACGTTTTCCTTGTGTTAGTTTTTAAGTTAAGTGCAAGAAAAAGAAGAAAGATAAAAGAGCACAGACAAAGTTAAAAATCTTTTCCTAATTTTTTCATCTAATTCGTGATGAGCTCCTGAGACCTTTGTGGAGGAAGCCAGCAGTTCAAGTGAAAAATCTCATCCAAGTGCATTGATGGTTATTTTACATGCGGTCTGGGAGTTGAGGCTGATGCTGTGTGCTGAGAGCTCTTACACAGCCTTGCGGTGATACTCTGGGGGTGCGACCTCATAGTCAGTGGCACTGAAGAGGGTTGACGAATTCTTCACCAGGTACCTGAAGAGGAAGCAACATTTTTTGTTACGGTTAAGTGAGCCGGAAAGGCTTATCTGTGAAATTTTAAACATCGAATTGAAAAGTCCAAAGGGGATTTTAAAGCCAGACAAGATATTGAATGCTGGCTGCCTCCTGAGGGGATTTGGATTGCAGGCTTCAAAAGAAAGGAAAATTATCATCCTGTCATACCAAGCAGGTGTCTTGTCCTGTTGAAAACTGAACTCACAATGTGACAAAATACTGCCTTTGCTGGGAAAAATAAGCCTCACTTCATGGGCACATGAGGTAAGAACAAACACAGCTGAGGTCTGCTTCTTTCTGTTGTTTCATGAAAAAAATAAAGAAAACTGAAGAGGTGACCATGTCATATCCATGGGAGTACGAGTGACAGTGTGAAAGATGGGTTTTTGCTGTCAATGAACAATCTTTCCAAGGAATGACTCCTTTTGTTTAGAAAAGGTCAAAAGGCTTCACCGTGCTAGAAATGATTCATGGCCTGATAATCTCAGATTTTCCAGCCTGATAACCACACCGAGTTCACACATAGTTCCATTTCTGCTTCAGCAACAGGATAAATAATAGTACTAGTCAAAGAAAGAGCATTCTGCAGAGGACTGGAAAAGTCAAAGTGAGCCACAAGTAAGTCAGCATACACATTCTTTGTGATTTAGCAAACATGTTTGAGTAACTACAGAAAAGAAGCCTGAAAATAAATGCTGATTACTACTTTTGTATTTTCATTTATCTAAAAAAACCCCTGATTCAATTAGGAGCCACAGCAGCTGATTAAAAACAACCCAAAACTATCAGGTCAATTAGTGAATTCACAAGTTATCTATTGTCAAATATGTGGGACTTATTTCATGGTTCATGTTTTGAGCCTTTCAGTATTTTTCACAGCACTGATGTGAATGCAGATGTAACATGACATCTGGAATTCTGTGAACATGGCAGAGTGTCTCCGGTTGTGTGGTGGGAGTTTAACCCCTTATTTCCAGATGTGCCGGCACCATGGACTGTTTAAAGAAAAACAAAAAACAAACGACTTCTTCGACTCAAACTGAGGTCGCTACAAAAAACTGCTCCCCCTGGTGACTGGCTGCAGTATAAGTAAAAAACTTAGTCTACCTATTCATTACAAATGGGCTGTGGTCAAACTTTAAGAAGTTAACACACTAATAGTTATCACATCTGTATGCTGTGGTGATATTAAGATACTATTGGGCTGCATTGTGTTCAAGTCCTCTTTTTTTCTGACAAGTTTCTTTTTCATTAGTTATTAGAATTAGTTAAAAACTGGGTTTATTTCATGTTTCAGGATGATTGACAACTGTTAAAAAGAGATTAGACTTTCAAAAGACAAAAAAAATGGTTATCCACTTCCACTTAGATTTTCTACTGCACAATGGCTGCACCTCAGAAGGGTATTTTGGCTACGAAACTGTACAATGATAAAAGGCGGAGTAACGCTGTCCATTGTATATACAGTGCATGGTTGGCACTGACACATTTGAAAATCACACTTTGAATGATGGTAAAAAGTCCTACAGTTTGTGAAAGCTGAGATGTGCTTTCATAAGGGGCAGTGCCAAGTGTGCAAAAGGAAAACAGTTTGGAAAAGCGAGGACTGTGATGTGGATCTGTGTCTGCAGCCAGAGAGGAAGTGCCACTGGTAGGACCACCAAGGCCAGTTATTTATTTATTTTATTTTTTATAGTGATGATGAAGGGACTGTGTTCACAGCCAGAGAGGACAGAGCTGGAAAAAATGCTGTTATATAGTTTTCTTTGCATGACTTCTTTCACAAAATAAGAGACAAAGACTCATAAGTCTTTTACTGGATTTTTCTTCACTAAAACTTAAAAGCAAATTACTTTTTTGTTTTTCTTCATTTTGAGATGTTTTACTGACATTTTGAGGCTCAGGTTTTAAAGTGTTAACTTACTTGAGGAAGTCTTGGAGGTAACTCAGCAACAAAGCCAGACTCTTCTCGTCCAGAGGAGTATAGGCCAGCATGGCTCCAATACGAACTGTCAGAGAAACAGGAGGGGGAAGAGAATATAGGAGTATATGTAGGCTGAGTGAATTTCTCTGGTTGCAAGATCAGCTTTTGGAACACAAAATTAAAGAAATTAATCTTTTATGGTTGTGTAAATCTGATTTGTTGAGAATTTGAGATGAAATAACTGTTTCAGAAATCTGTAATGCATTCTTGGTATTTTGTTTTCTTTAAATGGTCATCAGAAGGCAACTCCAGTGATTGCAAAAGTTTGGTTGGATCAGTAGAAAAGTAAAGGAGGAAGCTCAATCTTTTCTTCTCACTCAGTTCCACTATAAAACAAACAACAACAACAACAACAAGGACATGAATAAGAACAAGGACAAGAACAGGAACATGAATAAGAATAAGAATAAGAATAAGCAGAACAAAAGCTGGATCAAAGCCAAAGACAGTGTCACATTCCCAGAGCACAGAGCTGCAGTTTCTAGTGGGTCTCATTTGAGGACTCTTCTAGACTCACTAAACTGACCCTTGTTGTTTAGGAGGCCAAGCAACTGTGCACAGTTCACCTCCCTGCTGAAGTACAAGCGTTGCTGGGCAACACCTCAAAAGACTTGAAGGTAGAAGGTGTAACTCTGTCACATGCATTTACTGAAGACAGTAAATGGAGCGGTTGTTTTTTCCACACATCCAATAAGGATAATGGAATATGGGTCTGAAGGAATCTGATCTTTTTATCCTTTTTTTTATCCATTTGTGACCATTTTGCCTTCATCTGTTCATATGACTGAAGGGAGAGTTACTAACCACCAACAGATATTAACATTTCATAGACTAAGAGTAAACCATAACATTAAATAGGTTTAAACATGATCCAGACTGATATCAGCACATTTATGCAGGCATAGAAGAGTGAATATCCAAATCAAGGTTTTTACTAGACTGTTATTCTCCCTTTGTTGGTGCACAGATCAGTTGTTTTTCCTTTTTTTAATTAGTTACTGTAATGAGCTTTCTTCAGACCCAAAAGTATTGAAAAAATTATATACCTGCTCAAAAAAATAAAGGGAACACTTAAAAAACACAGTGTAACTCCAAGTCAATTACACTTCTGTGAAATCCAACTGTCCTCTTAGGAAGCAGCACTGATTGACAATCAATTTCACATGCTGTTGTGCAAATGGAATTGACAACAGATAGAAATTATAGACAATTGGCAAGACAGTCCCAATAAAGGAGTGGTTCTGCAGGTAGTGACCACAGACCACTTCTCAGTTCTTGTGCTCTTGACTGATGTTTTGGTCACTTTTGAATGCTTGCGGTGCTTTCACTCCAGTGGTAGCGTGAGACAGAGTCTACAGCCATGGCCAAAAGTTTTGAGAATGACACAACTATTAATTTTCACAGTCTGCTGTTTCAGTTTTTATAATGGCAATTTGCATATACTCCAGAATGTTATGAGGAGTGATCAGCTCAACTGCAATTAATTGCAAAGTCCCTCTTTGCCTTGAAAATGAACTTTATCACCAAAAACACATTTCCACTGCATTTCAGCCCTGCCACAAAAGGACCAGCTAACATCATTTCAATGACACACAGGTGTCACACACATTAACACAGGTGTGGGTGTTGATGAGGACAAGGCTGGAGATCAATCTGTCATGACTGAGTGACTGAACACTTTAAAAGGAAGATGGTGCATGACACCATTGTTCCTCATCTGTTAGCCATGGTTACCTGCAAGGAAACACCTGCAGCCATCATTGCATTGCAAGACAAGGGCCTAACAGGGAAGGTTATAGCAGCGAGTAAGATTGCACCTCAGTCAACCGTCTATCAAATTATCAAGAACTTCAAGGAGAGAGGTTCAATTGTTGTCAAGCAGACTCCAGGGCTCAAGAAAGTCCAGCAAGTGCCAGGACCGTCTCCTGAAGGTGTTTCAGCTGCAACATCAGGGACAGACTGATATCTGCAGAAGGTACAGGAACTGGACTGATGAGGACTGGGGTAAAGTCATTTTCTCTGATGAATCCCCTTTCTGATTGTTTGGGGCATCTGGAAGAAGGCTTGTTCGGAGAAGACGAGGTGAGTGCTACCATCAGCCTGTCTCATGCCAAAAGTGAAGCATCACATCATTCATGTATGGGGTCGCTTTTCAGTCAAGGGAGTGGGCTCTCTCACAATCTTGCCTAAAAACACAGTCATGAATAAAGAATGGTACCAGAACCTCCTCCGAGAGCAACTTCTCCCAGCCATCCAAGGGCAGTCTGGTGATGAAGAATGCCTTTTCCAGCATGATGGAGCACCTTGCCATAAAGCAAAAGTCATAACAAAATGGCTTGGGGAAGGAAACACTAAGATTTTGGGCTCTTGGCCAGGAAACGCCCCAGATCTTAATCCCATTGAGAACTTGTGGTCAATACTCAAGAGGCGGACGGACAATCAAAAACCCACAAATTCTGACAAACTCCAAGCATTGATTATGCAAGAATGGACTGCCATCAGTCAGGATTTGGTCCAGAAGCTGATTGACAGCATGCCAGGGAGAATTGCAGAGGTCTTGAAAAAGAAGGGTCAACACTGCAAATATTGACTTATTGCATGAATTCTGTGTAATTCTCAATAAAAGCTTTTGATACTTATAAAATGCTTCTAATTGTATTTCATTAAACCATAGAAACATCTGACAAAAACACCTAAAAAAAACCCTGAGGCAGCAGACTTGTAATATTTGTGTCATACTCAAAACTTTTGGCTATGACTGTACAACCCACACAAGTGGCTCAGGTAGTGCAGCTCATCCAGGATGGCACATCAATACAAGCTGTGGCAAAAAGGTTTGCTGTGTCTGTCAGCGTAGTGTCCAGAGCATGGAGACGCTACCAGGAGACAGGCCAGTACATCAGGAGATGTGGAGGAGACCGTGGGAGGGCAACAACCCCACAGCAGGACCGCTACCTCCTCCTTTGTGCAAGGAGGAACAGGAGGAGCTCTGCCAGAGCCCTGCAAAATGACCTCCAGCAGGCAACAAATTTGCATGTGTCTGCTCAAACGGTCAGAAACAGACTCCATGAGGGGGAAATGAGGGCCCCACGTCCACAGGTGGAGGTTGTGCTTACAGCCCAGCACCGTGCAGGACATTTGGCATTTGCCAGTGAACACCAAGAGTGGCAAATTGGCCACTGGCGCCCTGTGCTCTTCACAGATGAAAGCAGGTTCACACTGAGCACATGTGACAGACATGACAGAGTCTGGAGACGCCGTGGAGAACGTTCTGCTGCCTGCAACATCCTCCAGCATGACCGGTTTGACAGTGGGTCAGTAATGGTGTGGGGTGGCATTTCTTTGGGGGGGGCACAGCCCTCCATGTGCTCACCAGAGGTAGCCTGACTGCCATTAGGTACCGAGATGTGATCCTCAGACCCCTTGTGAGACCAGATGCTGGTGCGGTTGGCCCTGGGTTCCTACTAATGCAGGACAATGCTGGAGTTCATGTGGCTGGAGTGTGTCAGCAGTTCCTGTAAGATGAAGGCATCAATGCTATGGACTGGCCCGCCCGTTCCCCAGACCTGAATCCAATCAAGCACATCTGGGACATCATGTCTCACTCTATCCACCAACACTTTGCACCACAGACTGTTCAGGAGTTGGGGGATGCTTTAGTCCAGGTCTGGGAGGAGATCCCTCAGGAGACCATCCACCACCTCATCAGGAGCATGCCCAGGTGTTGTAGGGAGGTCATACAGGTACGTGGAGGCCACACACACAGCTGAGCCTCATTTTGACTTGTTTTAAGGACATTACATCAAAGCTGGATCAGCCTGTAGTGTGCTTTTACACTTGAATTTTGAGTGTGACCCCAAATTCAGACTTCAGTGGGTTAACAGATTTGATTTCCATTGATAAATTTTGCGTGATTTTGTTGTCAGCACATTCAACCTTGTAAAGACCAAAGTATTTAATAAGAATATTTCATTCATTCAGATCTAGGATGTGTTATTTTAGTGTTCCCTTTATTTTTTTGAGCAGTGTATTACATGAAATGTTTATAGCAAGACTTCCCATTGATATATTCATACTGTTGGAAAGAGAGCTCCATGTGTGGGAGACTAATGTGTTCAATTCACCCTGCTAGAATGTGAATCACCTTCTTAGACTGAAAGGGTACTGTAAGAGCTGCATATCCTGTACAGGCCTCATTGGTAATAATAGCTGCATTACTGTTCTGTTTATCACCAGGGCTTCTTAAATAGCCCTGACACACACAGCACTACAACCTTAGCCTTCAAACAGCAGGGACAGTGATACCTCTCTTTATCCTCACAGCGTCCAAGGTTCTGAAGGGATAATCATTTTTCTCAAGAAGGCGCTGGAGGGGGATAAAAAGAACAACTGTGTATAGGATGTTTTTCACTGTGTGTCCAGGTTGCATACCGAATAAACGAAGCAGGTGCGGAGCTCCATACACTTGAGACATGGGCATGTCAGGGTGTTCCGCCAGGATCTCAGCATACTGGGGTCTCTCAAACTTGTAAAGCAGCTGAGTGCCCAGCATGACGTTAAAGTACTCACGGATCCCTGCCACCACTTCATTTACTGCAAACTCCCTACGAAGGGAAAGAAAAGAAGAGAAAAGACCAGAACTTATATTAACCATAATTTAATACTTTGGAAATAGCAGGAAAAAGAATATTCATGGTACAGATTCATTTTTGCAACCAGAAATTAATGCTTAGTTTGATTCACACTAAAGTTAGTATCATTACGTGCTGTGATAAGGTGAAATATTCAAGGCTGGTGAGCTGGGTGTGATCAACTATATAGAATACTGAGAGTAGAAAAGGAACCAATATTTCTACTTATTTCCCTTGAAAACTCAGTGAAAGTCATTCTTCTTACTTCAAGCACGGCCTATTGTAAATCGGAGCACACTGACAAACTGTCTTGCCAACATTTCATACATATGACTGTCTCAGAATTACACAACATGACTGCTGATTGAATTTGGGATGCTTTTCCATAGAGAGCAGCGTGAATGATTTGCTTCAAAAATTGCTCACAATGTTCCTTTAAGTACCTCTAAATGAATCTTAACCTTGGCTTTTCTTGTGCACATTACATGCATCAATAGCACCGTGCTGAGCACAATACAAAATGCTGTTTCTAAGCCTTGCTTACTCCATGTAAGGAAATTTAGGACACTAATGGGGGGAAAAGGAGCAGTTAGACAGAATCACAGGAGGCATGATGAGGAGGATTCTTTGATGCTTCAAAGCTCATCACAGGATCCTGACTTATCTCTACTTTTTCTTCATTTGGAGAAAATGTGTGTTTACTCTTACTTGTTGTCAGAGTTTCCTTTTGATTTCTTGTGATTTGCATAGTCCTCCAAGACGGTCTCTACAGTCTTCTTGGCTGGCAGATGAAATAGCTGAAAGCAGCAGAGGAAGCAGATGATCCCACACTCTTAACTGTGCAGCAATTTTTCTAACCCGTGCATTCCACACAGCTGAGAGAAATGTGCAGCAAACATGAGCTTTTATGGTAAGGGTTTCTCCCTCACCTGTTTCTGCCTGGTGATGAGGTCCCAGTCATCCACCAGCCAGGGTTTCAGCTCCTCTGGGATCTTCACTTTCACCTCTACACGGTTGGTGAACATCTCCTCCTGAGAGAAAAAACAAACATGAATTTAAGATTTGAAGGTTTTATTGGTTTTGTTAATGGATTCTCCTGTGCAGCAATGTGCTCCCTTCAAAACCAGACTTCAAGGCTCCTCGGAGAAAATTACTCATTTCCCTGACAATGACTGAACTGACTGACTGACATTTTCTAAGAAAGAAATTGAACAATTATAGAAACTTTCAATATCAAAAGTATTTAATTTGCACCAATTTACAGTGTTCCAGGAATAGATTTTTTCTCTTTTTTTTTCATTAAAGAGGTACGTTCATTTCTGTCATATTCAGATTTAGTCACTTTTCATAATTGCATCAACACTCTTGCTTTATTTCTACGAATATACCCCAAGTATGTCAGTTTTAATGACATAAGACATAAAAATCGACTGCCCTGTGTTCAAATACACCAGGTTTGTGCATCAGGACTATTTCTACTGCTGGCTGCGTGGTGCCAACATTTTCTCATACTTTCCGAGGCAAACTCCAAATTCCTTCCTGAGACTCTCATCAGTCACCTCCTTTGGATCCACATTAACTTACTGAAAGGACAGGGATCACTTTTACAGCCTCTCGATGTGAATTTCACATTTAATTGGACATCTTTTATGACATTTCTTTTACATGTCAGATCTTTTTTGGCTCTTCAGGAGAAAAGAAGAGAAGATCTATCCATGTGGGGAAAAAATTTACTAAAAACAAAATTAGGGCATAAAAAAGCCATGCAATTAAGGAATCTAGTAGATTTTGCAATGTAAGCATGTTTTCATGTGTGGTTACCAGTAACAGATGATACATACACTCTCCACAGTAGGATCAACCCGGGCCCTCTTCTTTCGTGGCCCCTGTGGTGTTTCTCCGCTGCTGGTGCCTTCACCTGGCCCAGGGGCTAAACAAGATGCACATTAGAGTTAAGTCAGTATGTGGGCAGAAAGGTTTGTGGTTAAGATAGAAAAAATCTGATGCATCATTTCAAACACTCGCTTGTTGTGTCCTTTTTCTTTTCTTTTTTTTTTTTTTTTTTTTAGCTTAACTGTTTTCAAAAAGTACAAGAAAGAAAACGTACACAAAGAAACACTTTATTGCGCTGTTTTTTTAGGATTGAGTTCTTCATTTGAAAATGCAATATGAGCAAAGCACTTTAAAGTGGTTATACAGACGTTTTCTAAAGCTATTCACGTTTTTGTGCACATCCTTCCAATGTTGAAATTAAATGTATTGGGGGAAATTAAGCTACTGACTACACCCACACAAAAACAACATTTCTCTCAAGGTTTGTTGCCCGAGGCTGAAAATTTAAAATGTCAATAATGGATGAATGTCCTTCAACTTTACTGAAGAGACATGACATGAATATTTTCCAGTTTGAGTTTAAATGTTCCGGTCGCACTCTCAGTTCAAAGATGTTGTACTTACTCTTTTGTTTTGCCTTTTTCACTTTCCTAGAATGAAAGAAAGACGTCAGTGACAAAGAGACTGCATATAGCACATTGATTCATATTGTTTTTCATCATTCATACGCTCATCCACTCATGATGTGTCATGCGTTACAATTCAAAAGTTCTGTCATAAGTTTTTCCAGTACAAACAGAATCATTTAAGCTCTGACGGGTACTCTTTAAGGATTTCTATTTAGCTGTGCTGTGATTCAGTTCTAGCAAAACACAACCACTCAGTGTTACCACAATGACACATCTTTTACCTCTGGAACAGTGCTAAGAGAAACAGTTTTGTTGTTGTTGTTTTGCTCTGAAAAAGCAGCATCACTAGCTGAGCTGTTGCATGGGCTGTTGTATGAGGTGTTCATAAAGCGACAACAACTTACAGATCAACATTTTTCTGCTGCACAGCAGCAATCTTCTTGCTTGGTGCTAAACCCCTCATCTTTCCCTCAACATAATGGTCCCTGTGAGAGAAGAATGAGCAGGGCAGAGTGAATACATTCATATGAAACATCTTACCTGTCATTGAGGGGAACTGCTTTAACTCACAATGGAAGCAATAATGATTTAACAGGCTACAAATTATGTAATCATCTTGGTTCTAGTTGAGGCTTTTTTTTAATAAAAAGGACACATTAGATAAAAAATATCATGGAATTTATCTAAAAAGTGATACATGCCCCCCAAAGCACCTTTTATATTTGCTGTGCACAAAAATAAATAAATAAATATAACTCACTGATTAGCCTTTTGAAGCTCTTTTTGTTTCGCAAGGTTGCTGTCCACATATTTGAGAACTCTGCTCTCAGGAACCCATTCATCCCAGCTGGAAAAAAGATAGAAACAGAAAGCCTTGAAACAATCATATTAGACCACATAAATAAGCACAGGAGATAATACTCATGTAGACGTGAAAATGTGATTTTTTTTTTTAATGATATTTACTTTTTGTTCCATCCGCTGTAATGAATGAAGTATTTAATCTGCTTATCCTTAATGTTGATCTTTACACACTGTGAAAAAAGAAAACATCATATGTTTCAGTCAATTAATAGTTTACAAATGATCTATATTGTGTTGAGAGAATGATGGAAACAAACCTTTGCCTCATAGAGCAGTGGCCCATGAAAGCACAGGACTCTTTCACCTGCGAAGACACGAAACAAAAGAGAACTGAGAGGTGAACACAACCTGACAATGGACACAAATATACCCTGCCGTGACAGCTATTCAAACCCACATGTGTTTTATAGTGGATTATAATCTGTGTGACGTGGTTCGTGGACTTCTTTGTGCCTCTATGGTGACATTAAAGAAGGTTTTATTTATTCCTAGCATCAATTAAAAAAAACTAGCTAGCCTTTAGCCTGACGTTAACGTTCGATTTCAACTATTAGCCTTATATACACGCTATAATCTTTACTGAGTCCATGTTAGTTAGATATATAATATGTAAAGGTCATATAAGAAGAGAAAAAAGGCTCAGTAGCTTTGTCTGCCTCCCTTGAGACCACTATTGTCCAGCTTAGGCAGTAGCATCAACAACAACAAACCCGCCCCCTTTCCACACGGTAACCGCACAAACCTTCTTGAAATTTAGGTTTAGGGTCCTGTTTTGGCGCCATTCACAGACTCAACTGATCGGACCTCTGAATGATTAAACTCGTGCATTGCCAGAGTCCATTTCTTCCAGGTATAAACACCTCCGACATTGGAGCCAAAGCGAAGGAGACGCCGAGAATGGCCTGCCTGCTGCTGGGTCACCTGACCAACATGGAGCCCCTGAGCTGTGGGGCGTTCAAGTGCTCTCTACAAAACTCAGGAAAACAAAGCGTAATGTGGCTTGCTAAAGTGAAAATAAAAATAACAAAGTGCTTTATACATGTAAAGTAAAAATGAACACAGACCAAATTAAAACAACATTTATAACATGGAAAAAACATTTGGAGTAGAACTTGAGCAGTTAGGTGTTCATAATGAGATGAGACTCAACTTTATTGACATTACACATATATAAGTAAAGAGCAACAAATGAGGTTTGGCATCTCACCATCAAATGCAATAATTACAAGCGCAATAATCTTTGTTTTGTAAAAGGAAATTACAATTATTTACAGATATAGACAAAATTATGCAAATTACAGGCTAGGTATAGAAGGGTTAATGGGATTATATATATATATATATATATATATATATATATATATATATATATATATATATATATATATATATATATATATATATATATATATATATATATATATATATGCTATAAACATAAGTTTATCCTACATATTATAATATATATGATTGATATAGTATAATAAGCAAATTAAAGATACTATACAGATTATGGCTATTTTATACAGATCAATAAGTTATTGAGTTGATAAGATAAAATTCATTCAAGTTTTGTCTAAAAATTTAAAGTAATTAAAACATTGAGCCCATAAACAAAACAATACAATAAAACCAAGTAAAATAAAGACGTACATGCTGAGTATTACATTTTAAAGCACCTGTGTCAAGTGTTTCTTCTGGTTCCGTCTGTTAAATCAACTGACCACATGAAAACAATGGTTAGGAAATTTGTTTTAATACATAAATTTACATTTAACATTTTCATTCCATCAACTGTAAAGGAAAAAAATGTCAAAACTTTGGAATATGTGGTGAGAGAGCCAGGTAAGCTGAATATTGTCTTTGCATCACTGAATAGATTTTTGATGATATTTGCTGATTTTGGATTGTTTTATGAGGCGAACCTACAGAATGTTATTTAAGATGCTTCTCCTTGGAGAAGCAGGACTGAAATGCCTGTAGGTGTGAGTGTTAGCATGTCTGATATCTTTCACTTCTCTGGTATTTATTTTCCTTTATGTATGGCCCCTGATCTGAAAAATGTTTTCAAAGTAAAGTTTTGTGTGTTAGAGATAGTTTCCAATGACACCCCAGAACACTGAAGTGTTCTCTCTTGATGAGTAACTCAGTGTAAGTGTTGATGATGCTCTGGACTGAAAGGAGACATCCTGTGCTTTCTTTAAAGGGTCCTGTCATGACTCCTTGTGCTCAGGTAGATTTGGTTCTTTGATGTCCGGTCACTCCTGTGCATGTTTCCTCCGTTTCTTTTTCTGATACTTTCACTGACCATCCTGATTCACCTGTCTCCTGGCCAGCTTTGAGTGATTATTAAGAAAAGAACAGGAAGAAAGCTCAAGATTTTTTTTTTCTTTCATGTTCAAGAATCAGCCTCTGTCCAGTGTTTTCAGTGAGCCGAGAGCTCTCTTAGTGAATCTCTTTTAACCCCTGGTTGACCAACAAATGAGTGAAGACCTTGACCTCCAGAAGACTGAACCTCAGGAATTAGCTCAATGACTCAGCATTAGCATACTGATGACTATTAGTCAGACTTATATTTTCTGGCTCTGGACAGAAAAAGCCTTCATAGGAAGTGAAATGTAAACAGGAATTTATATCAAGTCCTCTTTCCTTTCCAGGTCAAGCCTTCCATTAGCATGAACTGGAATACTGACAAGCAGGTGAGAATCCACTCAGTTTTTCAAGCTCCACTTTTATTTGTTAAGGGTTGAACTGCATCATTAGTGGATGAGCCTCACTTCCCAAATACTCCAGGCTTTGTTAAATTTAGCAGAGCTGTTGGGCAGCAGCCTAAAAACAAGAACACATTTTTGTCGCTACTTCAAGGTTTCTCAGCCTATTTTTGGCCTGTGAACATTTTCTGAGGTCACTGACTTCTCATGAACTTAGAGAATTGTCCAACTATCATGTGAATCTGATTCCGCTATTCTTTTGTGTCAATCAAAATATACTCCATCAGCATTTTAGTTTTTCTCCCAGGCACTCATCAGCATGCCAGAGGAGAGGAACAAACAACAGCTGAAGAATTGTACTGAAGGGAGGAAGGCCAACTTTGGCTCAGCACTGACGTCTCTCTCTCTCTCTCTCTCTCTCTCTCTCTCTCTCTCTCTCTCTCTCTCTCTCTCTCTCTGCCCTCCATCCTTATCTATTTCCAAAGATTTAATTAAGATGAATGGGGATAACAAGATCTGTTGAAAGAATCAACTGAGAAATATATCTCCATGGATGCACAGTGTTGCAACATATTGAGTCCACAAGCTGAGGAAGTCCTTCAACATCCCCAGAGGAGCAAACAGATCACGGCTTTAAAGCGCTCAAGTTTGATAAACATCTTTTCATCCTCTGAAATTATGTTTACATTTTTCTGAGGAGGACACGCTCCAATGAAACCCACTTGATTAGAAAACTGATGAGGGACTGCATGAGTAAATATAACAAATACACAAACACTTATCTTTCTGTCAGATGGTCAAACTTTTAAATACAGTGTATATAAACTGAAAACTTTTTGTTATTCGGACTTACGTTTTACCCTACACCTTCATTTGGACTTTTTCTTGCCTCTTTAAAGCCTCATTGATCTGAGTACATTTTATTTGATTCTCCCTGGGAAGAAACATTTTGTCAGAGCCACAGACTTACTTTTCCATCCAAAAAAAGAAGAAGAAGAAGAAGAAAGAAGAAGAAGAAGAAGAAGAAGAAGAAGAAGAAGAAGAAGAAGAAGAAGAAAAAGAAAAGAAGAAGAAGAAGAAGAAGAAGAAGAAGAAGAAGAAGAAGAAGAAGAAGAAGAAGAAGAAGAAGAAGAAGAAGCAGCATTGTTGACTGCTTGAGGAAATTAGATACAGTACATCCGATGGACTCACACCCCAGGTGATGGATATTTGAGGGTGTCAAGAACCTGCAATCGCTGTCGTAACTGGTCTCTGGCCTACTGCAGGCTGTGGTCACCCAGGCAACTTAATATGTTAAATCAGAGGGCAGCATGTCAGGACAAAGATCTTACAGAGAACTCTGGAAAAAAAATGATATCACTGCTGGATATAAGAAATGTACAAGAGGAAGGAAAAGCTTTACTTGGAAAATAAATAAATAAATAACAGCCTGAGAAACACTTCTCTGACAACAGGAGTAAGACATTGTGTCCTACTGCACATACATTTTGTTCCATCGCTAGTTTTTTCTTCTCTACCAAGTAACTCTCCAGAGAACGCGATTTGGCTCCAAAATAGGCTTTTCAGCATAAGTTTTTCAACATATTGAACACTACCCCCCTGTACACACCACGGGTACCACAGTGTATTTTATAAGCAGTGTCTCCTTTTTTATATATGGAGCTTTATCTCATGATAGGAAGCTTGTTATTTGCACCTGGAGCTCAGTGAACTCACAACCTCTATTCCAGTGAAATTGAAAAAAAAAAAAAAAAAAAAACAGAATACAATGATTGCAAATCCCGTTTTATCTTTATTCACTTGAATACACGTCAAAGACGAGAAATTTACTGTTTAAACTGAAAAAACGTTTTTTTTTTACATTTTCTTTTTTTTTCAAATATTCCCTCATTATGAATTTGATGGCTGCAGCAGATTCCTAAAAAGTTGGGTCAGGCTCATGTTTCCACTGTGTTCCATCACCTTTCCTTTTAACAACACTCAATAAGTGTTTGTGAACTGAGGACACTAATTGTTGAAGCTTTGGAGGTGGAATTCTTTACCATTCTTGATTGATGAACAACTTCAGTTGATCAACAGTCCGGGGTCTCTGTTGTTGTATTTTGTGCTTCATGATGCTCCATACATTTTCAATGGGAGACAGGTCTGGACTGTAGGCAGGCCAGTCTAGTACCTGCACTCTTTTACTACGAAGCCACGCTGTTGTAAAACATGCAGAATGTGTCTTGGCATTGTCTTGCTGAAATAAGCAGGGACGTCCCTGAAAAAGACGTGGCTTGGATGGCAGCATATGTTGCTCCAAAACCTGTATGTACCTTTCAGCATTAATGGAGCCTTCACAGATGGTCAAGTTAGCCATGCCATGGGCACTAACACACCCCCATACCATCACAGATGCTGGCTTTGAGACTTTGACCTGAGAACAATCCAGATTGTCCTTTTCCTCTTTGGCCTGGAGGACACCACGTCCATGATTTCCAAAAACAGTTTGAAATGTGGACTCGTCAGACCACAGCAGACTTTTCCTTTTATTTACATTTTACACAACGTCTCAACTTTAATTGGGGTTGTAAAAAATGTAGCAGAAGTTAGAAAAACTCACACTTTATGGGAACTCCAGTAAAAAGTGTATCAGCTGCTCTACAGTGTCATTTATCGCATCATATTCAGTGACTCTGAGTGAAGTGTATTTTAATATCCAACACAGATGAAAAGAAACAAACTATAAAATGAATGAAATAGAAACAATAAAATGCATTTCCCTCTAAAAGGTGGCAGAATATATGTAGTGTGACAGGAAATTAACTCAAAGTGTAGAGCTGCTTATGTAAAGTCCAGTTGATTCATATGACAAGTTATTCCACATTTTATCAGCAGCTGCAGCCATGACTTACCCCATGTGGGATAAAAGGTTCTTGATTGCCTGCTCAGCTCCCACTCCCACTCAGTTAGATCTCTGTGTACTCAGATCATGATGAGTACCACTTATCCCCGTCGTTTGGAACAATTTAACTTCACCACACATTTCTGTGAAGTGACCCCTGAGCCTGAATGAACACCTGACAAGCTTTGACTCGTGGACACTTCATTTTTATTACATCATTACAAGGAAAAACTGACATGTGACAACTTTACACTTTACAACATTTTCATCATTACACCAAGTTTTCTTTGTTTTCGTTTTGAAGTCATTTTCAAACATTGATTCCTTTTTCGCAATTACATTTAAAATATCTTATTTAACGTTAGCAGGTGATGAGGTCATGTTGCATTCATGATTGTCTTATGAGCACTCTTATTTACATTCCTTACATATTTTACAAAAACATTCACAGGTGGATGTAAACAGCGAGAAGATGCCTTCATTCTGCACCGGACGCAGACCAAACAATCATTACAAAGAAAACAAAAAGCAACGTTTGCTGTTTGGTTCAAGAGGATCATATATATATACATATATATATATATATATATATATATATATATATATATATATATATATATATATAGAGAGAGAGAGAGAGAGAGAGAGAGAGAGAGAGAGAGAGAGAGAGAGAGAGAGAGAGAGAGAGCTAAGACAGTTATTACTGTGGAACATCATTTGTCATTTCTTTTCATGCGCAATTACGCACGCAGTTCCTCGGACTGTGTGTGCATCTCTTCAAATTGTTTTTGCACGAGCAGTGTCGATGAGCAGAAGCTGCCTAATAGTCGTTGCATGATGTAAGCTGTGCGCATCATTTATGCAAGCTCTCCTCTCTTATCCTATGAGCCTTTGCGTGGCGCACTCGGTGCGTCACGTTTTCGTAACATGTTTTGCGCTTATTTAATTGAGCCACATAGAAAACTATTCCCTCTGTATCAGGCCTCTCAGTTTTTTCCTGAACTCTTTTCTCATCAGACAGTAAATAATCGGGTTCAGGCAGCTGTTGGTGTGCGCCAGGCAGACGGTCAGTGGGAACGCATATGTGTGAACTATATAGTATGCCTTGTCCCAGTTTGCAACATTCAGTTTGACCAAAACACTCCAGAGAGTGATGGCATGGTTCGGCATCCAGCAGAGGAAGAAGGACAACACGATAATGGTGATGGATTTGGTGACTTGGGACCTCCGTTTAGGGTTGTTTGTTTTCATGCTTCGGTTACGGATGAAGCGCAGCAGCATGAGGTAGCTGATGGACACAATAGACATGGGTATAACAAAACCTACAAGTATTTTCTGTATGTGATAAACTGCAAGCCAGTACTGCCCCCCGGGAAACTTCAGCAGACAGAGTTTTTCTCCGGTAACATTGCTGACAGTGGAGAAAATCGACGTGGGCGTAGTCGCCAAAGTGGCCAGTGTCCAAATGACCGCGCAGGTCAGTTTGGCAGAACAAGCCCTCGGCCCGGTCCTGTTCTTCAGGGAAGACGCCACGGAGCAGTAGCGGGTCACACTCATCGCGGTGAGAAAAAACACGCTTGCATACATGTTCATCACGGTGACCGAGAGGATGATTTTACACATGGCGTCCCCAAACGGCCAACTGAAGTCCAGCGCGGTGTCCACAGCCCAGAAGGGCAGCGTGAGCACAAACTGGAGGTCAGTCACTGCCAAGTTGAATACAAAAAAGTTCACCCTGGACTTTCTCCGCTCGTGTTTGACTCTGATGAAGAAGAGGACGAGCAGGTTACCGATCAGACCAGCAGCGCAGACCGCAGAATAAACCAGGCAGATCAGAACTCTCAGAACCGGATTCCCATCTGCTGTCACGTCGATATCCTCCAGGTTGCTGAAGTAGTCCATCTCCACCAGAGAGGTGTTCAAGCACGTGCTGTCATTGTCTTCATCCATAGTGTCACCAGCTCACGGACTTGTTTTTACTCTAAGTCCGACAGAAATTTCTACGCGCTAATGAAGCTGGATCATGATGCCACCAGACATCCTGCAACTGATACCACCCACCCTCCCTGCTGCCTTCTCCTCCCACTTCCTCTCCACCCTCAGACGCACAATCACGAAACACGCTCAACGAAATAATTGCTAGGCTGGAGGTGCTAATTGACTGTTAGTTTGGTGCGTCACGGACCCTCCTCTTAGCACGAGGCTCCAGCAGGTTGTGCTCCTTAAATAAACAATTTAAGGAGGCTAAAAGAAAACAAAAACGTCTTTTGAAAAGAAATATCTAATAATTACACCAGATGTGTTGTCATATCCATGCAGGCAACGACTGGAGCGTACAGTGTGCGTAATTGGTTTTGTGCCATCGAGAGAGAGAGAGAGAGAGAGAGAGAGAGAGAGAGAGAGAGAGAGAGAGAGAGAGAGAGAGAGAGAGAGAGAGAGAGGCTCAACATGACTCTCTGCTGCCATCCACTGCTCAGTTTCAGTGCAACATTCACAGAGTGTTTCAAAATGTTCAAAATGAGGATAAACACACGGAGAAATAACAGAATGCATTTTATTACATCTAAACTTTTCTACATAAACAGGTAACATTCAATAAGTAAACAATTTCTTCGAATGCATGTAATAAATATTTTTTTTCACTTGGTATATTTGTACAAACTGACAAAAGTCTACTGTACACTGTCTTCTCCTTGCCCTCTTGAAAAGCCTTTTTATAGATTTTTTTCCCCCTCAGATTTGGAGCCATGAAGCCGAACCTGTGAATGTTTTTAAGGCAGTGAGTGCACATGTCGGCAGGAGTCTGACTTTTGGATCATTTCAGTTGTTTGAGACTCCTAATTCGCCACAGTCCTTCTTTTCTCTCTCTTTTTTTTAGAATAGTACAGCTTTCATTTTCTAAAAAATATATAAATTAATTTATCCTCTCGCTCTGACCTGTCACACAAAAAGCATACAAATGGACATCAAACACCCACTTTGGGGTCTGAACTTTCAGTCTTCAGGTTTAATACAGACATAATGTACACATTGAAGTTTTTTTTCTCTTTTGAACTTAAGTGAGAAGCAAAGAGCTTGTCTTCTTTTCAAGGGTTGTTTTCAGACTCTTGAAATCACTGCTAAGGTTTTCTGATAATAGTGGTCTCATTGCTCTCGTTTTTGCAGACCCTGTTTTTGTCATGTCCCGCTAACACATACAGAAAGCTGATTTCATCACTGTAGCCTGGCGCTTTCTCACAAAGAAAGGTGGTTTAATTTGTTTACAAGTGTGAAAGAAAGAAAAGTGCCCTGAGCTCTTCTCTGTAATGACCCCTGCCACCTCAGAGGACTCATTACAGGGAACCACAGGATGGAGCTGTTGACACTGAAAATAATGAAACAGGTCGGAGAAGTGAGAGGAGTGAGAGGCGAGTTACTTCTGGTTTCAACCCCAGTCTGTGTCAACACATTCAACAGGTCTGCTCTTCACGTGTGTCATCCTGATCCGCCGTGCTGGACAGAAGAAAGTTCAATAAATTAAATCATCTGCATCCATTTTCTGTGACCACTTCATCAAGAATCTAAATACTGGTGATCAATGTTTAAACTAAGTGGAAGGAAACAGTTGGATCCAAATCATCCTCAGAACAGAAAACCAGTGTAACACTTCAGAACAATGGTACCAACACACACAAGGTGAGTAATGTAAAACTAATGAATGAGTCTTGATGATTTAATGTATTCAGCATGTGTGTACAGTTCCTGCTGCTCTGTACTAAACATTTATCATTCATCATGACACTAAATGGATCCTTAATTAATACATATCAGCTGAGATTCTTCATACATGCCGTCACGTGAAATGATCTGATCTGTGACAATGATTTTTAATTCAAACTAATCAAAAACTTTCATTTTATTATGAGGAAAAAAAAAGATGGCTTCATACTTGTCTTTTTCTATCGAGGTATCAGGAAAAGTCAGAAATGCTGGTTCTTCGACAAGATAAAAGAAAATCAGGTCAAAATCATGTTTTCACTCTGTTTCAAACTCATGGTCACACGCTAACAGCTGCACGCTGCCGCCTGACATTTATTCCCCTGTTTGTGTCCCATCTAATAGCTAGACAGCGAGAGACTCTGCAGAGTTGCTGACAATCTTTTTCTGCTTTTCATTAGGTAACGAGGAGGAAAGCAGCTCAGATGAGACTAACACATACACTGTATACAGAATGAACTGCGTGGCGTCGCCTTTTACCATTGAACGGTTTTGAGGCTAAAAAAACCTCCATCGCGGGAGCCGCCATTGTGCAGCCAGAGTCTGCACAGTAGAGACTATCAGGGACTCTGAGAAAATCAGAGTGGAAACAGGTGACAAAAATAATTTGTTTTTTTTTCTTTGGCAGTCTAATCTCTTCTTAACTCTCCTTCCTGATGTATTTTACTATTCCTGAAAAAACTACACAAGAACAGCAGGTGTCAATCATCATTAAACAAGACATAAAATCCTGTTTTTAACCTCTAATAACTAATAAAAAAGAAACTTTTCTGAGTAAAAAGAGGACTTGAAACCAGATCAGCCTGATAATATCTAAATATCACCACAGCATACGGATGTGAGAAACGTTTCTACGAGGTCAAATAATTTTTTTAAGTTTGACCAAAGCCCATCTGGAATGAATGGAGAGTTTTTGACTTGTACTGCAGTCGGTCCCTAGTGGGAGCAGTTTTTGTGGCAACCTCAGTTTGAGCCAAGTGAGATGATGTCCAATTTCTTTTTTTTTTTTTTTTTTTTTACAGTCTACAGATTGAAGCAGCAGGAACAAGCTGATAAAACAGGATGTGTGGAAACATGAAACACAACATGGATCTACAGCCATGCTAGCTTCTCTGCTAACTGCTAACACCAGGTGCAGACATACTGAGGTATCCACCTTTTTTCCTGACTACCCATAGTTCATAGAGGTTGTCAATTTTGCTTTTTCAGTTGAACGTTCTGTTTACGTTGCCCTTGAGACCACAAAGCTAATGATGTTAGCCTAGCTGTCATACTCACTCTAATAACCAGCTTTTAAAAGAAAGAAAGGGACAAAATGAACAAAAATTGGAGGCGGAGTCACAGTGTGGATGTTTTAAAAAAAGTTTACACTGAGCCCTGTCTGGCATTAATGATTTCACGTGAGTTTTGCCGGCGGTGATCAGCTATGCCGTTGCAAGGCAACTGGAAGTTGACAACCACTGGCAGAAGTCAACACCCATAGGCTCCTGAAGAAACAGGTGGATAAAGTAAGGGATGTTATCTAAGCATGTTGTGATGCTAACGTATGCTAATTAGTGCCAAACAGGGAGCACAGATGAGATCATGGGACTGCAATTAGTTTTGTAATGTTGAGTCTTAAATGAAATTTAAGTCACAAGATGTGACAACTGGATCGTCCTCTGAGGACAACGCACCTCTATAAAAAACAAAACAAAACAAACAAACAAAAAAAACATAATAAAGCTGTTAAAGTTTTTCATTCTGGGTTAAAGGATGAAATACTGCAGTGCTGAGAAAAAGGCAGGTGTTAAATCAGAAATCTGATCCGTCAACTGCACTTAAGATTATTCAGATGACCGTTTTGTAAGTTTGTTTTGTCTGTTTCAGGAAGAAAAAGTCTGACCACTCTTACATTTTGACTGGATTCAAGCTTAGAGATGGCGAGCAGAATTACATGTGGGGTAATTGAATTTCTCTCTAATCAAAGATCCATTAAGAACTAACTAATCACAGAGCTTCACAGAGACGCCATCAGTTCTTAATGGAGAGCAACAAGAATCCATCAAACATCCTGAATAAATGAATGAATTAAACCATCAAGCGTACATAAATAGAGTCTCTGTTTTGTGCCCTTGTTACTGAGTGTCACTCATGTCATCTCCCAATAAAATAAACACAGCTGTTTCCACAACATAGAACAAACCAGTACCTTTTGGAGAAATGGCTGCAGGCAGAGAATAATAAAATACATATTAAATACAACGTCAAACAAACGCTCCGTGATGACACTGAGTCACACATGGAAACAAAACAATATGCAAAAATATAATATTTAGAAATAAGAATACAAAATAAATAAAATAAAATACCGCACAACACAGGATATACACAAATATTGTTCCAGCCATCTCTCTGTGAAAGAGGGGCTCCAACAGGAGAACACGGGAATCAACTTAAAGAGGTCAAATCAGAGGAAATGAGGAAGGCTGGTTTGAGGAGGAGAGGGGGGGGGGGGTGTCTGGTGATGGAGGTTTCTGTCTGAAGTGATTATCTCGTCATGGTGCAGATAATGAGGCTTTGAAGTGAGCTGCCAGTCTGGGGCGTCTGAAAGTTCAACATCCAGGAGAGGCAGATAAAAAGAGGATTCTGAGGAAGTTTCAAGGACGCACACGCTAGAGGAGGAGAGCGGGTCCTTTTTTTATGTTATTCATAATGTGACCAGACGACAGTGAATCTCTCCAGCTCTGCTTCTATGATCAACATAAAAGGACCAGAAGTGTGTCCAGCAATACATTCATGAGCAAACTTTCTTTTTCAGCTGAATGGCGACAACTTCAAGGTACTCCAAACCTCCGCCTTGCTTTGACACTTCCACATCACTGAGTTACAGACGGGTCATGGACTTTCAAACTAGCTGGCTTTGTGCCCAGGCTGACTTGGCAAGTTGAGATCTCTGTTTCTGTGTGGCACTTTACCGTCTACTGTCTCACTCCTCTTCAGAACTCAGGTCTCACTTTTTGCAAACCAATGTTTTTTTTCTTCTGTTTAAGACAGTCTGAGTCTAAAAACTTTGTCCCAAACACGCCGTGAAGCATGCACACAAACAGGCACTAGTTTAAACTTGGTCACGTGTTGTTAAAAAGCCTGTTTCTCTTAAAAATAAAAAAAAGGCCCAACGCTGCTACAACAGCTCGACTTTCATCGTAACTCCTTTTTAACAGTCAAGCACAAAAACACAGACACGAAGAAGACGAGAGACACACGAGTTGAAGTGTGAGCGAAATCCACACACAGAGGTGGACACGTGACTTCAAACACTGGCACACAGATTACTCTGCACTTTCATTACTATGACCATCAATAAGTACCGCATGTTGTTTTTGGCATCGTGCAAAGAAACAGACAGAAACTCTTTCACCTCAGAACTCTTACATGGAGAGTAGAAATCATCCAGAAGTCTCATTTTCTAAATGCTGTACGCCTGCAGAGTCTTTGTATATGAAGGTGGAAGTCTGGAGAGAACCTCTAAAAAAACCACAGACACACTCCCCACAGCATCAACCTGAAGGTCAGAGGGAATGCATACTTTTATATATAGATATCTGTAAATGTTTAAATAGTATACATAACTTAATAGCAGAATAAAATTACCAGTACATGAATTAACTTGAAATTCAGTGTATGAAAAGTTCCTGTCATAGCAGAGAGAAAAAAAATGATCATTCATTTAAAAATGAGCTACAGAGAGATCGAACGCCGAAGAGAGAGAGAGAGATGAGGAGAGTGCTGGAGAAACGAACGCAGGATAAAGCTAAAAATAGAAGAAAAGATAGACGCATGGCAAAAGGCATATGTATAAGCTTTCAGGGAGGGGGGTCACATCTGTCTTCTCTTGAAAAAGCGATTGAAGCAGCTCACTGGACTGAAAATGTTCTGATTTAACATACAAAAGTAAAAGAGGAAAATATACTTTGTTCTCTGTACACGGTGCCACTTCATTAAAAAAAGAGCCGTCCTCCTTTGTGGTTTTGTTCGGGTTTCATCTCTGCTGTTTGTGTCGGTCAGTGTCAGGACAGCAACAACATCCTGCACGTTTCTTCTGATCTGAAGTCAGTTTACCGACATCGTCCACAGCTGACCCCTTAAAGAGATGAGCCTCTGCTGTTCTCAGGTCAGTCAAATGAAGGGAGCCTCAGCACTGTTAGACTCTCACATCAGTGCTCCTCAGAAGGACTCCTCACATGAGTTTCATGACCTGGGGTCAGTCTAATCTCTGGATCAAAACTCACCCTGTGGTCAAAATGTTTGTTACCAGATCATAGCCGGACCACATGTGTAGTCTCGGCTCTCCTCCAGTCAGTCCAATGATATGACGTCAGGTATCCCGCCGTAAATAGCTGCCACTGCCGCCTCAGTGCTGCTCCGGCTGGCCACCACCCCGGGGTGTGTGTGCGAGGAGTGTGAGGAAGAGTGTGAGGAGTGAGTGTCGCGCAGGCTGCTGGATGAGACCAGGCTGCTGCTGCTGCCCGAGTTGCTCGCCCCGTTGGTGGGGCCGGTCAAGGAGTTGGCCGAAGAGGCTCCCGATTGGTCGAGGAACAGCTGGGAGGAAGAGGAAGAAGAGGTGCTGTAGGGGAGGAAACGGTTGAGAAGCAGCTCGTGGTCGTCTGAAGCTGAAGCTGCGGCTGCTGCTGCCATCACCATGTTGTAATGCTGAACAGAGGGAGAACACAAGAGGGAGGGGAGTGATCATCACATGGGTCCACCTTCAGCAGAGGCCATATTTACAAACCCCCACACACTGCAAGTCAGGCTTTAACAGATAAATATGTGTGTGTGTGTGTGTGTGTGTGTGTGTGTGTGTGTGTGTGTGTGTGTGTGTGTGTGTGTGTGAGAGTGTGTGTGAGTATGTGTATGTTCAGTCCAAAGTCCTGTATATGAAGGAGTGAATGTTTGAGCCTCAAAAGAAAGTGAGAGTTGACAAATGCTCCACACACAAGTTGTTATCATGTGTGAACAAGAAAACAACTTTCCACAAGGTAAAAACTTTAACACACAAGATAATTATTTCTGGAGCAAAGGACATAAATATTACTCATATATGATGCTGAGAGTAACATTTTTTTTACTAACAGACCAAATAGATATCATGTGGTTGCCTATTAATAGCAACACTAGGGGAAAACATTTGAAAATATGTGTATCTGCAAATATTGCAGCTAAATTAAAAACAAAACAAACAACAACAAAAAAAACAAGCTGTGTGGAGTTTGCATTTTCAGTGCATGCATGGCATGCATGGCTTCTCTCCGGGTACTCCTGCTTCCTCCCACAGTCCTAAAGCATACTCATTGGTGTTAATTGGTTAACTGGTGATTCTAAATTGCCCGTAGGTGTGAGTGTGTGTGTGAAAGGTTGTCTGTCTCTGTGTGTCAGCCCTGTGATTGACTGGTTGGTGTACCCCACCTCTCACCATAAGACAGCTGAACCATGACCCTGAACAGGATAAGCGGTATAGAAGATGAATAAATGAATGAATAACAAAACAACCCCCCCACACACAAAAAAAAAAGAAAAAAAGAAAAAAAAAAATTAATTCCATTCAGGTCAAGCAGCACCAGACATGGACAAGAGAGGTTGATGTTTTTTGATCACATGATGTCCTCAGGTGAGAACAACTGCTCACATCATATTTTATCACTGACTTCAGTGAGTGTGGGAGGAGTTTGAGATCCTCCTCTATCAAAAAGGTCTGACTGATCCCATCATTTATTTAACAGTGCAACATTTAGAAACTTTTAAAGCAAAGTGTAGGGGTCGCCGAGGGAATCTTAATCCACTGAACTCACAGAAAGTTTAAAAAGTCCAACAGGAGCAGCTTTCTGAGGTCATATCTCTGCTTGTCCACTGAAATGGTTGCCTGTAGTCTTCATTATGTAGCTGCTACTTATTTTCTGAGAGTAGAGAACTGTTTGCACTTCAGTCTGAAGGTGAAGTGTATTGAATTTATTT
The DNA here is from genome assembly GCA_030710495.1 of Labroides dimidiatus. Taxonomy (NCBI): domain Eukaryota; kingdom Metazoa; phylum Chordata; class Actinopteri; order Labriformes; family Labridae; genus Labroides; species Labroides dimidiatus. Next base: position 5,786,282 of record CM061144.1, read on the forward strand.
TCTCATACTCATTGAGCCACATTTGAAGTTCTTTTCACTCTCATTGGAAAAAATAAATCTCAAAATCAAACATTCAATTGGCCTCTGTGTATTCTGCTCTGTGTGAAGGATCTTTAATCTCTGCTTGGTTCACTCTCAATGTAGTTTTTGTTAAACACTCAGTGAAGAGCTTTGCTTTGTTTCTTTAGGTTGGCATAAATATGTTTCTTCTTTTTTGTCCTGCAGTATTTCACAGTGAGTGATGTGACACTGCTGTACGTACCTGATGATTGTCGCCTTGGAGAAAAGAGAAGAAGTTCAACTCTGGAATTAAAGTAAAGATGAAATTAATAATGCACATTGATACAAATCTGTTTCACCTATGCAAAAACAAGAACGTGATTTTAGTGATTAGAAAGTCTCGTAGTATTCATTGGATAAAAACGACCTTTAGATCTATGTGAGGATAAACCTCAGCTGTCTTTAGACCTGTAAGTTATGACTGTTATACAGTTTTTAACTGATCTGCTGAGATCAGGTGTTTGATCTATAAATCATCAAAAATGTGAGGAAGGTAAAATTTAACAGCTGATATCGTCAAACTGCTTTAGGTGTGGGAGCTAGTTTATAAGCGATAACTGCATCAAGAGGTGCTGTCACGCTCGACTCTGCTGTAATCTCTGCTGCTAAAGTAGGTCCACCGAAAAGAAGTCACCACGTCACATCAGAGACGATTTTAATAACAAGCAGAAAGAAACCCTGACACTGTCAGTTTGTTTTGAAATAAAGCTGGAGGATGCACATTAAGTATCTGCACATGTGTTTGTACCTGACAGCTCGTTGGGGGCGTGGTAGTACGGCCTGTAGTCCTGTATAAGAGGAGGGACAGGAGGGATGTAGCTGGTGTCCACAGCTGGCATGCTGGGAGTTCGACTCACAGGAGACGGCTGGTGGTGTAGGTTCAGCACTCTGAGACAGAAGAAGAGTTTTTAAGACAAAAAGTTCTTATAATGAGGTTTTTATTCCATTTTAATCAGGTAGAAGTTGAAACATCTACAGGATTCATTAAAATGAGATGAAGCTGCTCGAGTTTCCATACAGATTCAAGAATCAGATTTAATCTGACAGAAAGCAGATGTTAAAATTTAACAGAGCTTCAATTCAAATATTCAACAGCTCCAGAAGGGCTGCTGGTTCCTCAAATATTTCTCTGCAGCCTCTGTTCATTTTTTCTTTAAACACATCTTGTGCCACCGAACACAGAACAGGAGACTTTCCTTGGCTGCACAATCTGTCTCTGTCTCTATTATCACTGCAACACAAGCACTTGTTTTTCCTGAAAGTCTGACTTTACAGCAATAATTTTCAACTTACTTATCATGCCAACTACTCTTCAGTTTGGAAGAATTTCAAAGTTTATTGTCCGTGCTTTTGTAGAATTTTGATGCAGTCAGTTAACTGCTCCAAAATAATAATCGTTAATTCAGTGGGGAGGGGAACACAGGTGCTGTTTAAAGCCTTCAGAGCAGAAAACGGACGTGAAAAAGTGAGTTAAAGCTGAACATTTATCTCACTTCACATTTTTTATCATGTTGCTAAACAACACAACCATACACATCTCTATAACCTGCATGCTTACTTGTATTGAGCTAATGTTAAAACCATCTGTTCCAGTTCGATCAAATTTTTTAATCTCTTTTTACATTTTTTCTTTTCGTGATGTTTCAGTTCACGAACTCTATCAGTCAAATTAGTCCAAATATGACACCAACATTAATTGATCAAATGGATAACAGACGATCTGCTGTTCAGGTCACACACGGCACAGTTTGAAGGTCAGTGGTTAAATGTGCTTCACAGAAATAAACGTTGGAGTTTGTGGTCAGTCTCAACTAAAAAAGTTTTGAGTCTTTCCCTTTTATTAAAATAATAACCATTTTTTATGCTGATTCAGGCTGTAGAAAAGCCACAACTGTGAGCCACTGTCTGTTTGAAACAATAAAGAGTATTCAATAACTGTTTATTGTTCACCATTTATTCCTGGAACTAAAAAGTTTGTCCAATATTTACTTTTCTTGTTTTTATATTCTGGTAAACATTCATTTGAATAAATTCACATTATCCTTAAAAGATTTACGGTGCAGTAAATCAAACAGATTAAAGTTGTTTCTTCTCTGAAGTGGTTTAGCTCCAAACAAAGAAGATGGATTATAGATGATCTCCCTCAGCCAGCACCCTCTACCCTCTCTGAGTGCTGCTGATGGAAAATAAAACATAAAAATATACACGAGAAAATTCAAATGCAGAACTCATGAATGATTTAGCATCTTTATAACCGCCATGTTAGCAGCTCAAATGAATCTTAATTCCACAATCATTGACAGCTAAAGAAACGCGCTTTTACAACATGCTGTTTGTTGGTGTGTGTCTGACCCTTTGTTGATGACAGGCGGCGAGGTCGGGGACAAAGACGGACACGCTCTTTTGGGTGGAGGAGGGAGTGGAGGTGGCGGTGGGGGCGGTGAATCTTGTCCTTCGTCTTCTGAGGAGCTATCGAGAGTCAAGTCAATCACCTCGACTTTTTTACTGTTGCTGCTGTCGCCGCCGCTGTGGCCAGACGAGGAGGAGGTCCGCTGATCTGAGCCTGCGGATGTCCGACATGAACCTTAAAGAGAGGCAGTGAGAAAGCAGAGCCTGTTTGTGTGACTGTATTTGAAGTGAAACCACGACCAGCTCTGTGCACACACGCACATCTCCCCAGTCCCCGTATGAGATACAGTATGTTTGTTCCTATGGAGACAGGCAGTTTACTCTGCGGCTTTATGACTGATGCCTCACCAAATTATAACTGACAATGCATAAACAAAGAGGGGGGGGGGTGTAAACACTCAGTCCCCTCTTCCTACCACATCTCTGTAATCCTCCTTTAATTACTCCCAGCTTTCTCCCATCACCTTCATATAGGAGTAACTTTTCTCTCACACCCGCCCACCCTGTTCCTCCCCCTGACATGTCTCACCATCCAGCCCGTTGTTGTAGGATGCAGACGAAACCTCCTGCACTTCCTTCTTAGACCTCATGGGGGCCCAGCTGCCATCCTCCTTAAACTGGATCTCATCACAGTCCATGCAGCTGTTCAGGATCTCCACGAAAAGCCTGAAACCAAACACACACGTCATGCACCCAGTCAGCCAAGAAAACGTACACAAACACACACAGAAGTAAATGTTTTTAGACAAAGGCTAAGGAGGGGGAAGGACCCTTCACTTCAAATGATTTCTCGGAAGCATAAAGTCTTCTCTAAACATGCTGACGTTAACTAGGCTCTGTAACGTTCTCTCTGAATGAAACACGTCAGTGAGTAAAATATAAATATCACACACTCCTATGATACGATATGATCCTTCAGAAAGGAGCTCACACCTGAAATTCTCTTTGTACAGCACTCTGGTGACTTCTGCTTATTTTACTGGTTACTTCTGTGTCACACACTCAGACACACACATTCTGTATACCCCACCCTGCTGGCTCGCCAACATCTTCCCCGTTCTACCCTCAGCTACGACCTCTGACTGGAGAGGCAGAACGACTTTGCGTCACCGTTTTACCTGCGTGTGTTTACTCATTACAGATGAGCAAAAATATCCCACCTTGAAATGGAAGCATGTAAAATCCAACTGTTATGAAGAACCACTCAGACCAACCGAACCCATTCAAGCACATTCACTCACTGCTGGCTGTGTCTTCAGAAGCAGCACAAGGATCAGAGTTTAGCCCCGGGACACTTTGACATGTGGACCACAGGAGGCTGGAAACCACGAACCCTCTGGCTGAGAGATGACCCACTCTACCACAGAGCCACAACTGACCCATATTCATCATCATCATCATCATCATCATCATCATCATCATCATCATCATCATAATCATCATCTTTCATGAGCTTTTGTGTCTCTATTTCACCTCATTTAAATGCAGTGTCCTTCTTTCTAACTGAATCCCAGGGTTAAAGGTCACAGAAACTGCTTAGTTTCTTTTTTTTTTTTTATCTTATTTGGTTTCCTGGCAAGAGTTCGAAGAAAAGATTAAATCATCTCTCATGAAAATGAAACCACAGGCAGCAGTTTGATAGCTCACTTAGAATAAATGGGAACAGGAGTAATTTGCAGGACAGGCTTCATCCAAAGCAAAAAGTCTTCTTATAAGCACTTTTCAAAGCTAGCTCATTAACTTGGTTCGTGATAAGTTTGTCGCTCAGGTTTTTTCTATACATAGAAACACCTGCTCACTTCATAGACAATTCAGTATTACATCTATGGAGAGGAGATGGGGGTTGGGGGACTCACCCGTCAATGATGAGGTGCTCATAGGGGGCCTTCTTGTCACACACAGGACACACCCAGGTGGGCTTCTTCTCGTTCATTTGGATGTAGAGCGTGGCGTCAAAGCACTGCAGGTGGGAGCATGTCAGCGCTCGGCACGGGATCATCAGCCGCATCTTCCCCAGCTGCACAGAGCAAACACACATGTAGTCAGGGCATGAAAATAACACACACACACACACGCAGCAGGGATGGAGGGTATACGTGATAAATGTCACAAGCACATAAACCCTGAATGTGCCAGATGCATGATAGGGGATGAAAATACAGTGTGACAGGTGGCTCATGTGTACTAATGGTATTTAAGCATACATACACAGACGTGTTGAAACATGTAGAGGAGAAAAAAAAGACAGGAATGGACAGACAAGTACGGACATGACTGAATATCTGTGAAAAAAACAGAGAAACAGAATTTCTGAGGAGCAGGAAGGATGATTACCGGGCAGAGCAGCGACACTCGAAGGCTGGTCGTGGCTATTTCACTGTCTGGGTCTGCTGTCAGTTTCTCTTTGACTGTGAGAAGAAAACAGAACACACACGTACACACACACAGAAGAGAGTGTAGGAGAGAGAGAGAAACAGAAAAGGGGAAACATGTTCAGTTAGTCATTTCATTCTGCCTCACCTCTTTACTTTCTGTTTCAAACTGAGGTCAGGAACGGAGCAGCAGTCATGAGCTGCTGGGTGGAGCTCACAGAGTGGCCTTTGCACTTCTTTTTCTTCAAAATGCACAGAGTTTGCTGTTCATCACTAATGGGTTGATATTTATATCCAGGGAAAACAGTGATACTATGCACAGCAACTAATGTAGGGCTAAAGTAGCTTTGCTCCATAACACAAAGTTATTTATGTTGATCTGAGATAAGAATCTGTGGAGCAAAAAAGTGTGTTTCTCCAACAGCTTCTTTCATTTTAAAAGAAAAGCAGATGAGATTAAATGTCAGTTAATGCCTGAGCTGGATATCTATTCGGAGGTCACAAAAAACAGACAACGCACCTCTTTTTTCAAAAGGTGATACAAGCAGTAAATGTATCTGTGTGACCACATGCACAGAGGCGGAGGCCCTAAAGCAGGCTACCAGGCTTAGATGGTATGAGGCCGTGTCTTTTTGTTTTGATCCTTCAAATCATCAGGTATGAGCCTCCTGAACACCCTCAAAGTCTAAACTAGATCAGGTGAACACGCATTTATCCAGATCTGCCTTTGGTAGATGGTTTGTCTTTGTTTGTGTACATGAGAGTGTGGACTTGTGTAGGTGCCCTTGTGTGTTCCCACTGAAGTCCACTGTGTGCTATAGAGCGAATATGTCAATACCTGCACTGTATGTGTTTGTGTGGGCTGTTCTGGTCTGTGCAAGGTCCTTATATTCTGGGTAATTCATTTGTTTTTGTCTGTTTGTTTTTATCAAGTACATACAGTTTATGTTTGTATGGAAGGTGCTGCACATATAACATCTAATTGAATCAGTGTGAAAACCACTGACGCCTCTTTTTGTGTGTGTGTAGGATAAAATGAGGCCAGATTGTGTTCCACTTTCATTTGATTGATCATGTCAGCTTCACACTCGATCGCCATATAAGGTCCTGATGTGGATGTGACATTTTGATTTTTTTTTTAAAGAACAGGTTGGTAGCCCTTACTGAGAGCTCTGGAGTGGTCTGGGTTTCTGATGCCTTTAGCCCGTAGTCTCTGTAACAGCACTGTGGAGGACTGCTGCTTCACCAAGTACACTGCCATGGAGTAACTCTGTGGAAACACATGAACGCACATTACATCGCAATGATAATGATTCTGCAAAATTCACACAGACACAAATTGTGCTCGCCAGCATCAAAGCTCTGGGCCAACTACAAAGACGCCCTTGAGTGAGCTTATCTGACGTCAATTCAGCTGGGAGGATGCTTACGTTACAAAGCTTCTCTAACTGCTCCGAGAGTATCTGAGAAAAGGGAAAGATGAGAGAACTTGTACTCTGTATATTTACAGCCTGGGAAAGATACACCACCATCAATGGTGTTAATGTTCAATAACTGTTATTAACACATCATCATCTGATCCAGAATGGTTATACGGATGTACTTTCTGTGGAGCTGTTATTTAAATCAGCTGATAGAACTCATCACATTTGTAGTGAATTTTTCCACTTTTTTGTTCTCATATTCAAGCACACAGACGGGCATTAATGGTCAAAGATGAGAGAAAATGTTGGCAAGAAAAGAGTGTGCATTCTCATGACTCCCAGTTCAGAGGTTTCTTGTCAGAACATGTGCCACTTTGGTCCTTACTCTTCCAATCTCAGCGGTCCACGACACCACAATAGTATTAGGAACTGTGGTGGACAATCTGACCAGTGAGGTAATGTTGATGGGCCGACTGGGCCGCTTGGGTTCAACGCCATTTTTGGTTGGAGGGAGATAACCCTAGGTGAAAGACAAGAGTGTTCACAAAAGAGAGAAGATCAATTAAAGAAGATCCAAGAAAATGAGATGAGAGACAACAGACCAACAGCTGTTTATTTATGTGGTTAAACCATCGCTCCTCACCGGCAGATTACACGGCTTCCCGTTGACCTTCACGCAGAGATTAGGTGGAAAATGGTCTTCCTGTGGGCAGCTCGTCTCTGACAGACAGAACCGCAACTGAACTTGAACTGAGAAGTCACATTTGTTCCCCGAGATGTCCCTGTGAGCAGAGAAACGCATTGATCAACACACATCTGCAGCAGCCATGTAAATGTATGAATTATTCATGAATGCTTCAAAGTCCTGTATCCATGGAGCAGCGTTCAACTTACATCGAGCTGCTGATCTGCTGGACTTGCTGTGGCGTCAATGCAAAGGCGAAACATGTCTCCTGAAATCTCTGGCTGTTGTCTGAAGCTGCAGAGAGATGGGGACACAGAGGAAGGACAGACATCGTTAAGGGCTGCAAAATTTGCACATGCACCAAGTTTTCAGCAGTAACAAAGTGTTTGCCAACTGAACAACAAAATCTGTGACTGAAAGAGAGTGAAAAAGAGATGAAGAGGCAGAACAAGCCTCGTAAAGCATCCAGTTAACCACAACTTTTATCTTCAAACATAACATCTGCATAAAACAAAGAGAAAAGATGAAGAATGTGTGCACACGTTTCTGCATTAATGAAATCTGCAGGTAGATCCTGCAGGCATAAAGTTGGGGAAACTGAAGAACACCTGAATGACAAAACCAGTTCACCTCACAGAGGGGTGAAGATGAGGCAGAAATTTATGTGTGTGTGTGTGCTTGTGTGTGTGTGTGTGTGTGTGTGTGTGTGTGTGTGTGTGTGTGTGTGTGTGTGTGTGTGTGTGCGTGTGTGTGTGCACTCTATTTTTAGGCCCACTGAGAGGTGCTGGAAATAGCTGTTGCTACTGACCCAGCCTCCTTTAAAGAGACAGCAGGTTCACCAAAGCAAGAAAAGGTTTGTGTGTACATGTCAGAATAAGGTTAGAAAACAAACAAGAAGCTGTGAGCTGTGTTCATTAATCACTCTTTTGTACCGACGTGTCACAGGGGGAGTTTGGGAGTAACATTTTTATTCATCCTTAAAGAGGGGGATGAAAAGATTGACACCATCTATATGTCTGTGTAAATTAAAGTGAGGGAGCCGTTAGCTTAACATGAAGACAGAAATCAAGTGGAAACAGCTGGCCTCGTTCTTCCACGGTCATAAAATACAAAAAGACTTTAAATATACCTTGCATGATAAATACATACGAGAAAAGAACAGTGATTTGCTGTTTTAGGATTAAAAAAGTAGAATTATTTCTTAATTAAAGCTCATTTAACAAAACTTGGACTGTCTTTTGATTTCCCTGCCCCTTGTAAAAAACTGTGATACTTTTCATCTCTTTTTTAACCTTTATTTAACCAGGAATGTCCCACTGAGATTAAAAACTTATTTTTTAAGGGAGTCCTGGTCACGAGGCAGCATCCGTCAAAGTTTTAACACAATTAAAACAACATAGAAATTAAATAAAATCTTGCTTGTCTTCACCTGTTTCCTGATTAAAAACAAAACCCTCATCCTTCCTGTTCAAATGTTTCTCCCATCACGAGTATCTGCAGTGGAAAACGAGATAAAGGGTTTGCTTCACTACACTGTTAATTGTCTGGTCTGTCATCCACCCCGACACAGCAGCTACAGGAATCAGAAATTGCAACAGAGAAGTCATCAATCATTTTGCTGATGGTGAATCTGGGAAATGTCACCGGTCTTTTCACTTCAACATACTGTTTGTAGCTCAAATCAAAGGTAACCTCAAAGAATATCTTAAAGATTGATCAATATTTTGAACACTATAAAAAAACAGTACCGTATAAATGGAAGTCATCATCAAGTTGTGTCCAGATGAGACTAAAACAAACCAATAGTAACTCAACATTTTCACACTTAGATAAAATTATTTGAGATTTCTGACCTGTATTGTCCTGGAGAAATGAGAGTTCATCTTTAGGTTAAGATTCAACCCATCATGAAGCCTGTACAGTGTTCTGTTTTGTTTTTTTATACTTAAATTATTCTTATTTTAGAGAAGAAAAATACCTCACCTTGAACAACTAAATATTTTTTTGTGCAGCGTGTGCAAATATGAGCAACTTTTTTTTTGTTTGTTTGCAATGAGCGACACACCTTTGAAAATTGAAGTAGTGTTTGCTAGCGCTAAATTAGCCGGACAGCAGATCAAAGCAAAGCAATCTCCTGAGGAGGATCTGGGAGGACACAATTCTAGATATTATGAACACACCTTATTTTGTGATACAACAGCAAACATGTAATCAATCCAAGCTGCAACCTTTGGATCGGTAAACAACATACACACCCATTCAAAAAAAAGCTTATTTCATTTAAAGGCACACACTCCACAGGAGGTGAATGTTTTGTTAATCAGTAGTTGAGAGGATGTTTCGATTACAAGCTTTACATAATCAGAGGTATGGTGCTAATTTGACTGACAGGTGGGGTAACTGTAGTTGCTAATGAAGAGGTTCAAAGCCCGCCTCAACTCCACCTCTTTGACTCTCTCTAGGTGGATCAACCATGAGGCTGAGTCAGCATTTCTTGGATGGCACCTGCTGATGACAGGCTTGAAAATTGACTTCATGGATGCTACGTCCATGAAGTTCTCTCCTTGGAAATGCAGTTCATATTTTCTGAAACCTAACTGCTGAATCTCAGTCTGAAGGCAGAGAGAGAGAGAGAGTGTGTGAGTGAGTGAGTGAATGAGTGAGTGAGTGAGGGGGATGATGAGCTCCAGAATTACCTGTCATGAATCGTGACTGTTGCTTTAATCAGGCTGAGCCGTCAGTGAGTGACAGCGTGTAACACATGCAGAGAATCGGTGTGCACGCACGATTACACACCTAAACACATGCACGCACACACACTTGCAGCAGCATAAAGTAAATGAAGGTATTTTCTTCCCTTACAGGCACTAAAAGGGAGAAAAGTCTGCAGCTCTTGTGCATAAATCCCTGACCAATCACGTCCCTCCTCTCATCAGCCTTTCAAACAGCCAATAATTCTCTCAGTAATGACCCAACCAACCATCCACATGCTGTATAATTTGTACGGCATTTATATATAGTTTGTTTCTATTCGTGCATCTTTAAGGAGACAGGCTGTACATTGCAGAATAAAATCATAGGAACTGAGTGTGCTTTCGAATAACACTCCTCATCTCCGGGCACCGGTGCTATAAATAGAAAGTGCTCTCTCACTCCCTCTCTCTCTCTCCTTCTCCTGCCTCTCTCATCATCTCTCTCTCACTCCATAGCTCACTCTCTCTCTGGTGGTGGGATTGTTTCTAGTGTCTCCTTGTGTGTGGTGAGGAGAGATACGAGATGGGTTGAAATGACTTTTAATGGATGTCTTCCTCGCTCAAAACCCCCCCCAAAAAAACTTTCCTTTACGCCGACCATCAGAATCGCACCGTGGCTTGAATAACTCCAGTTATTCTAAGTTCTCTAACTAAGTTTGAAATGTTGTGTTGCTGAAACTAAAGACACTTTTCAGACTGTATTTTTGTTTTATTAGTGTTCAGTTCATGTTTTAAACCTCACTGGTCAAAGACTTAGTAATGAAACATTGAGCAGACTGAAGCTTCTGCAGCATGTAATTTTTGTAATTTTAATAAATGAAGTCTATTAAACTTTGCTGAACTAAAAAAATAATGATGCTGTGAGCAGAGCTGTAATTACTGCTGTTAAGCATATTTCTGCCTCTGCAAGAAAACGTACTAATGACTCTCAAGTAAAATATCACCATGAACTAACATTTGTGATTTTAACTGAGACACTCTGTTTGCAGTCACATAGATAAGAACAATAACAAATGCACACGTGCAAGTATTAAGTACCAAGACTTGGTTCCATGCTTTAAAACGAGTGTAGCCGTCCTGCGGTGCAGCGTCTCCCTCAGAAGTTATGTGTGAGGTGTTATCACAGTAGCAGTGAGCCCTGGTGCAGTGAATGTATGACCTAAAAACCTGAAGCCTCACTGTCGTTCATGCTGCATAGTTTCAGGCCCCCGCTGCACACACCACTATTTACATTGTCCTACAATGTGAAATGTGTGTTTGTTGGAAAGACAGATGGTGGGAAGAATGACAGATGGAAAAATGACCTTCACTGACACCATGTTTACGGTGGAGAGAAAGAACCCCAAACATATATCTGCTCCAGTTTCACAATTTTATCCTTGACAGGGGACATTTCTTGAGTTTTATCCAGGAAGTTGCAGTCAGGTTAATAGACTGGCCAGTGACAATGATCTGCTCGCTGTAGCCCTGGTTTGTATTGATTTAGAGTTTCATTATGTTTAACCAAGATGTTTTTCATATGCAGTCAGTCTTTGCTGATATAAGTGGGGTGGAGGAAGTCAGTGTTAGAAAACACAAACGTCAGCTTCTGGAGTCGTCTTTGAGTCCTAATTAAGCTGTTTAGCTTGATTTCATTACACTTTACAAGTGTTAGGAAGTGAGAGTTCTTTTGATGTAGTAAAACTGAGGCACACCAGGCTGTTAAAAAAAGCTGTGATAACTGTAAGCATCCTGTTTCAACCCAGTCGATCCCCAAGAGATTCAAAGATTCTACATTACAGTGAAAAGTGAAGGTGAAAAGTAACAGATTAGGTCTACTTGAGCGCAGCACACAGGTATTACTATTTTATAGTTTTTAAACCACCACCCACCTGCATACTGGAGATAAAACACTGAACCAAGAAATACTTCTTTGGCAGTTTGCAGAATAAAATCTTTATTTACAGATTCATTACAATGATACAATGATGTGATTCTTTTCTTGGGGAAAAGATTTTATAATGAAAAAAATGTTCTGGTTTGCTTTTGGAGCCCATTTTTAGCGAGCTTAGCATTGACCAATCAGAAGGTCTGGGTGTATAAATCTGACACTGGTTTATTATCATTTTTCCTCCTCAGTTACAAACAGATATCTGTGAGTAGGTAAAGCACGTCTGCATCAGTGTTTCGATTTTCTAACTCCTTAAAATGCATCAAAATTGACTGACCTAACCTCTGTCCAACAAACTTGTTTGGAAAGTAGCGTTCCTCCCTTTTGATGACTGACCTCAGAAACCTTTATTCTTACTCTGAGAAATTATGCATCATTATATTGTTATCAAGCAAACTAAAAACTAGGTGGCATGGAAAGATAAGCAAAAGAAAAATGGTTTATTTTTCATGTTCATACAACTAAAGTACACCAGTGAAACTTAGACCTACGAGAAACAAATGAATGGAGGCTTCTTAAGTGGATGTAACTGATCGACTAATGGTGGCTTTTACTTTGCAAAAATATCTTTAGGGAAAATTTAGCTAAGCTTTGATCGAAACACAGACATTTCTCAAGCTGCTAATTTTACATAAAGGTGGCGTATAGAGAAGGATGTCACTAAACCGCTGGGTTCAACAGAATGATTGAAAATGAATGGATTTAAATTTTCAAATGTTTGCCCTTGCAGGTATTATTTGTTTCTAAAATTTCTGTGTTACCATCAAAAAGCACGGGTTTAAGATGATTGCCAATTTTGATGATAAAGTAAGAAGCGTTAAAGTAGAGAACCAAAGGTTCTGGTTTGAAAGGAAGACATGTGAGCTCAACGACAGAGAATGTGCTCAGCTCTGCAGCCTGAGTCCTCAGCACAACAAAGCCCAGCTGGACTTCATTAACTTGTTAGTGGCTTTGCTACTTTTTCTCTGCTTGGTACACCGCAGGCACACACACAAACCCGCTAACACACAACAACAAAGACTTCCACACATACATGCACAAACACAACATGCACCATTATTCACAAATGAAACAAAGGCAAACGTCACTCAAAATGACAACCACGGTGCTCGAAGGATCCGCAACAAAAGGTCAGATCTGGATGTTACACCCACGATCAGGGACAAGGCAAAACTTTCCAGAGGTGTCACTGGCTCGCTCCCTTTAGCAGTGATTACCCTTCATTATCTGCATGAGAGTGTTGCATGGTTACATATTGACAGGGCTCATTAAGGCATTCCAGTGTGCTTACAAGACTGCTATAACAGGCTGCCATTACTTTTTCTCAGCCTGGCAGCTGGCCCTCCTATCCCCATTAACTTATATATTGAAGCAGCCATTTCACAATGTCTTTAGAGCTTGGCTTCTATGTAAGAACACGCCCCACTCAGGTTTTTAACAAACTAACTGAAACCAACTTTCTTGGTGGAAGGAACAGTGTTTCTTTGTTTGGGAGCAGTTAAAAGAATGATAACTGTTAATAAAATCGGGGTTTGGTTTGTCTAATCAAGCACCTCTTGAGAACGACGATGGACCAGCCAAGGCTGAGAAGAATACAATGCTGCTGTGAGAGGCTCTGAGACGAGTGGAGAGCCATTTCGTGCAGCATGTTTATGGCCCTGAGCAGCCGGGGCTCCTTTGTTGATGTTCATTTGTTGTGGGGAGGCTGGCTTGTTTACAGGGAGATAAGGATTTTTCTCGGGATCATGAAAAGGTCGTACGAGTCTGAGTTTAAGGATCTTAGGTTGTGCTTTAAGGGTGAGTGAAGAGAAGGAGTTCTAATGCTTTCAGTGTGGTAGATGTTTGGGAACATTACCACTATGACCTGTTGTATATAGCTCATAATAAATGTGATAAACTATCTTTACTGAATCCCTGAGCAGACATGTATCTGCCCGACGATCCGAGGCCAAAACAATACACACAGAGCAGCTGATTTACAGTGGTGCAGCTTAGTGCTCAAGGACACTACAGCAGGGAGGATTACTGTTGTTATGAGAACTTGAACTTAGAGATCAGGTTGTTGTGACTTCTGATTATCAATTACAGTTGTTGAAATTATGCAGAGAGATATGTTTAAGAAAAGATCCACTTAATCGCAAATAACTTGGACCAAAAAACGAGACCGTTTTTTGTTCTTGCCTTAGCCCAATTGTAAGTTGTTGCAATGTTTGAAAAATGTACAGTTTTCATGATGGTAGGCACTGTCAAGTTTTGAACAAGGACTTTTAAAGGCTGTATTTGTTTTTTAAATGAGATTAAATATTGATCAGAGAGTTTCATGTTAATATACTGTGAAAATATTCCGCCTTGAGTGTTTATGTCAAACCTGCCTACGTTTGAACTACATAATCAACATTTTATGACACACACTGTAACTTTAAGAGGGAAATTCAGTTTGGTTTGGAAAAGTATTTTGGCAACGCAGAGGCAAAACTTGATTCATGTAACTTTTGTATCACTGGGAGTGTTTGGTTTTTTTTTTTCTTTTAAAGGGAAAAAAAAAATTAAAATTGGAAATCGAGTGTTGTGGGAATTTTATTTTTGGGCCATATCGTCCAGCCCTACTTCAAGCTTCAGGACATGAAGGATCTGACATTTCTGGTTTGCCTTTCACATTTGGGGATACAGGAGGCATTTTTACCATTAAATCTTGAGCTGGTGACTGGATCTATTTATTGAACAGTGAAATCTAACAGACCTCCAACACACTTCATTGGATTAGTATTGATCACAGGGTACCTTCTATTTCTCTCTTCTCTCAGTGTTTTCAGCAGATGTTTCATTGTGCATTTCCATTGTGTTTTATTGTGAAATAACAAGACCGGCCAGTTAAGGAACATTTTAAAAAACTGTCTTATGAAGATAATTTTGGAAATATAAAAAGAGTTAAAAGAGAATCAGTGTTTTACACAAAAACAAATTAGCATCATTTGTATAAAATGTATGTTGAATCAAAAATAGCATTACATAATCAAATGTCTCCTTGCCTCAGTTAGGGAAAAAAATTGTCTAATAAAGCCTTCAGTGATATTTCACGTAAAAAGAACAACAATTTCTGCTGGTAAGAGTGTTTTTATGCTTTTATTCTTTTAAAGAGTCGGTAAGAAAATTTATTTCTTTGTAGTTTTTGGCAGTCAGTTGGGCAAAATAACAGTTAAAGAGCAAATGTGTCATCATTTATAAAGGGAATCAATCATCTTTTGTGTGAAGTTCTGTGCGCCCTTAAGGCAGCTTGTTTGATTAAGATCAAGTTATAGCATGCAACCTTTAACTGGCAGGTAGACGACCAAATCGATTGGAATATAAGGCAAGTATTTCTCCTCTAAAATGAAGGATTGTTTTATATTTGGGGCTGAGAAATATTACAGGGGATGGTGCCATTTGTTTGTAAAACAAGTGTAGTCCTCATCACGACTACAGAGCCAGGGGTATGAAGATGAAGAATCAGGATGATTAAAGTGACTCACAGGTAAAAAAAGTAAACCAAAAATGATGGACTGCTCCTTTTCAAGTCATTTGTTGTGGGAAAAAAAGAGTATGTGGGATTTCACTGTGTAACAGGATAAGTAACATGGAGATGTGACTTTGCACGAAGGACATTTTTGATTTAACATCAGGTAACAGTTAAAAAAAACTGTGCCTTGCAGTCCTTGCAAATAAAGTGAACTTTATTTCGAGCCACGGAGGCCTTTAAAATAAACCATAGGCTAAACTGTGACCCACTGGCCTGAATAAACAGCGATAAAGTGAAACCCGACACCTAGTTTGGGTTTGTCTGAGACCAAATATACATAAATAGAATCATGGAGTGACTCGTCTTTCTTCAAACTCACAATAATTCTTCAGATTTTTCCACCGCATGATTTCCTTTCTCTGAATATCAAAGCAATCTACCCGAGTTACCATTAGCCATTCTGCCTGAAACACTCATCAAACCAGAAATAGGCCTGCATCCTTTTCCTGGAGATGTGGTGATTAAATCATGTATAATGCATGTGAGCCACAATGAAATCCATAATGAGGAGAGACGTGGTTCTGGTCAGAGGACGGATAATGATGGAGACGAGGCTGAAGTACGACCGGTGAGGTCGCCTTGGTAAATGGGTGCTGACGGTGCTGACTGTTGACCAGTTTGGACTGGCATGGCTAACCTTTGTCGTATAAACTATGAGACTGAGCCCAAAGCGCAGGCCTGCAGGAGGGAGGAGGGATAATGACAGAGAGAGAGAGGGAGGGAGGGAGGGGCGGGAAGGGAAGGAGGCGGATGTGAAATGTATAATAACTATATTTACATGCATGCTACCAAAAATCAGGCAAAGGCAGGAATCTGTACTTATGTGTTAAAATTCCTTAGACACACCCAAATGTGGATGTAGCTCGTCAGGAAACGTATTTTCTTTATTTCTGCCATATTTTTAGAGTAAGACTGTTAAATTATAGATTAATGCTGCTGCAGCTGAAATAGTTCATGATATTTCACCCAATATCATCAAAAGATGCTGTGTAGTTTGAGAATACATGGATATCTTCCTGTTCCAGGCATCGTCGCTCTCCAATAAAAAAGGCAAATCTTCACTGACGGCATAAGGAACCTAAATGACCGATGGATAGACATTTAATTAAGTTGTTTAAATAGAACACCTATCCCATCGTGCTGTCTCTTCCTAGCAGGAGGGGAATTTTATGTTGGGTATGCTCTGTAATGTACCAGATTTCATGCAACAAAGTATCTTGTAGTTCATTATCCCACAAACTGTGATTTCCTCGAGTTGAAACACAGGCTGATGCACGTCCGTGTCAGACTACTGGCCTTTAGATTATCCTGATTTCAGGGTGAAATCCCACAAAAAGTATTGATGAGGGTAGATTTATGATTTGTGTGGAATCGTAGAACAGTCTTCCTTCAATTGTTCACCAATATAATGGGACATAAACCAGGAGACTGAAGGTTCATAATAACTGTCACTTCAGCGCATTATTAAAACACATGTCCATCACTGCTTACAATAACACACATAAATCCATCTGAAATATTAAATCTGTGGATAAAAATACTGGTCATGGTAATAATATATATGATTATAACAGTTTTTACTTCAGGTCTTGCACATATCAAATCAGTATTTTGTTTTTACTTGAAAGTAAGTATAGAAGAAAAACTGTTTTTACACTCCTAGAAAAAAAAAAAAAATTTTGGAGAAACATTTTTCTTTTGACAGCGATAATATGTATGTCCAATGCTATATGAGGCTTCTTCTATCAAGTAACACTATTGTTGTGTTATATCTCTTATCATTTACTGTTGAGTGCTGTAAAACACCCTTTTTTCTGTTCTATGTGAGCCAGAGGAATTTAGAACATGGCTAGAGATCAAAAACCAGTAAACACAGGACTGAAACTTAGAGGCTTAGGGGTAGTCCTAAAACTGGACAGATCATTTCAAGAAGGATGAGTAAAAATGAAGCCATGATTTGAAGCCATGATGAATGCAGTTTGTACAGAACCCTGTAAAAGTCTTAAAATGTCAGTGTAAAGATTACTTTATTATCAGCGTCGTATTGATTTGTCCGTCGCACATTTCAATCAAAGTACTTTATAGGCAGTTGACTGGCTTTGAATTCTGCCTGCATCAGTTTTAGAAATCTTTTTTTTAAATCTCATTCTTTACACACATTTTTCAGTCACTTTTAAAGGTTAAGGCCAATTTCAACACACGATTATTTCAGTGGAGACGGTATGAAAATGTTTTGTCTGTTAATCCCAGAACTAAACAATAGACTCTGTATATGATGACTCAGATCAACAGACCCTCACCCTTCACTGTGAGATCTCTTTTATACTTACGACCTTTGCTGTAGTTCTCCCTTTGTGCTGTAATATTTGTTAAATGACAAACAAACCAAATGACCACAGTAACACAGACAACAGGAGAAACCCTGTTTGGTTGTGACTACACTGGTCTTCTTCGGGGCGTCCTGAAGTCTCTCTACCTCAAACTCGGCCTTGCTGTGCACTGAAGAAGACCCAGTGTAGTCTGAACCCATCAGTGTCCTCCTGTCGTCTATGCTTTTATGATTAATGCCCTGTAAAAACGAAGGCATTGTATTCACATCCTTGGGGGATGCCTGGTGATAGCCCTGCAGCTTTTTCCCTTCAATAGTTGACCTCTGATCTTCAAGATCACTCCATTTTTACCTGGAGTCTGCTGCTCAACCACTAAAAGCACTCCTTCTTTTTATGGTATTTTTTGGGGGAAATTTTTTTGCTTCTGTTTGATAGGAAAAGAGGGGAGTTGAGAATGGGAATTCTACCTGCCTCTGAATCAAATACATAAAACCGCACTTCAGCTTTGGAGACAGATTAACTTTGATTTATTTATACAAATTCAGGCCATGAGAATGCATTCAACTCGTCATAATCTTTCTTTTCACAGCACTCTTTTTCTACCCTTCACTTGAACACCCATTAAAAACCCTGCTATAAGGATAGTTAAGAACAGAAATGGAAAAAAATTCACATCTATCCCAAAAAAATAAAAAGGTATCATAAAAACGAAGATAGGGAGCGGAAAAGTGGGGGAAGGGAACGAGCAAAAAAGATAGAGAGGAGAGTGAAACTGGAGGCAAGGCAACAAGAGAGACAACAACAATGGAGAGAGAAGAGAGGAAAGGATTGAGGGGTAATCAGAAGATCGGAGAGAAGTAAACAAGCAGAGAGGAGACGGAGTGTGTTGGAGACTGAGCCCCGAGCTGCAAGAAAGAAAAAATCTGCCAGTCTGCCAATGAGCTGGGAGATACAATTAGTTAAGTGGATTCATTACAGAGCTCCATTATTATTAGCATAAAGAGGGTCATCACCTCTAAACTGAGTTTCCTATATGAAGCTGTGAAACGATGTGCAGCAGCTTTCTCTCAGTCATCCTTTCGCTCTCTCTGCTGCTCCGAGGACAATACGATCCGCCTGCATTATTTATTGGGAAGTGCGTCTGCGTTCTGAACGGACCGTATAGCAGGCGTGTGTGTAGGAGTGATGTGAACGTGCGATTCAGATTCAAATGGAAGCAGGGTGGTGTTCTGCGGGCACAGGTGTATGCCTGTGGGATTTCATCACTTTACATGCAAATTCTAAGTGAGGATGGTGACCGAGACAGGGAGCAGGAAGGGTGGAGGAAGATGGAGGGACACGCAGAGAGATGGAACATGTTAGAGATGAACAGAGTGAGAGAGGAGGAGAAGATGGTGTGATGACAGAGCAGTCGGCGCTGTGTTTGCACATGAATCTGCAGGCAAATTAATCATGAGATGGGCTCTCTTACTCTATTAAAATGCTAATGTAGAAAAATGTAGACATTTACATATATTTGCAATACATCTCAGAGCCCAGAGAGTTATTATGCTAAATGCAGGCTGGGTGCTGGATGCACATCTAATACGACGACAAATCTGATCAAGATGAAGCAAAGATTAAAAGTCTTCAAGTGGTGAATTAAAAGGCAGGCTTGACATAAGGCATGGTACTTAAACAGTCCAAATACTAACAAATTAAAAGCCTTTTGAAACTATTTGTTAATCATAATCCTGTTCTTGATGAGGCTAAACTACACGCCAGCACATGTCGATGAAATCTGATCAGCACACAGCCTGGGAGCTCTAACAGAGCAGACTCCTAAAATAGAAGAAAATCAAACCAAAACCTGTTTCATAGTAAAAAATAAAAACATTCTGAATTCTAAAACTATGTGAATAAATACAAAAATAGTTAAACCTTTAGAAGCCCAAAGAAAAATGCTTATTTGTGTTCACTTTACTGGAAAATAATAGGAGTTTGTGCTAGCATAGCATTTTCTTTGGAGACAGGATCTGGCACTGTGCATAAGCAGAGAGATTTGATTTAAGGCTTGCTTAAATTACAGCTCCATGTCACTGCATGAGGAGGTCAGTTTTTTTTTTTCCAGGAGGCACATGGAGTCCCGCAGAACCAATAGAAACCGTTCCCCCAGCAGACAGAGCCGCAGATTGACGGCTATACTCATAAATGCCTGTCCTATCATTGCTCTCTATAAATAGTATCCTTGGGGACATGTGACTGTAGATAAATGCAATACTGTCAATGTATGTTGTTGATGGTTCACATGCAACCATTAATTTATATTCAGAAGCCTCACACAGATGTAAAAACGGCCGCACAGCTTGAAATATAACGTACGGAGAAAACATAATAACAATTCATCATGCAGTGACGTTCCGTGCTCAGCCCACCCAAAGCCAGTTCCAGCAGAGCAATGCATGTAAATATGTAGATAGGAGCAATTATTCACCTACAGTGCATAATGACACTTATCCAGCTGAATGTCACTATTAGCTCCAGATAAACAACAGACAGAGACAACTAGATAGAGAGTATGATGTTTAAAGCTTGACTTAAAGCAGGTTCTTATCCTATTCAAACAAAACTCACACCAGAGAAAGTATATCCACTTTCATTTATTCCACATAGTGAAAGAAATCTGAATTATTTATATCTTTTTCTTCAAAGAGATGGTTAAAGCACCTACTGAATATTTCTACTTTCACCTCTCGGGAGCCATATGAAGCTTGTGTCTGTCTTCTGTAGGAAATTTGTATGTCTGCAGTAACATGTCAGCGACGTGTTGTAACATTTGCAGGCAGCACAGCATCAACTCTGACAGCCAAATTCTCCACCGCAGAGGAATCATGAATGCCAGTGTTATCTGTGACTTCTGTCAAGAGTTGTTTTGGTTAAGATACGCCGATATAAATATTGAAAGGCGTTTTACTTTTCTTGCTACGTTGAAATTCGCCGGATGGTTTGGGGGTGCAGATAAAGACAAGAAGCATATGGAGAGGAAGATAGGAGATGGCGTGTGCTAAACCTCCATGGTCGACTGCAGCAGCTATAAATGGCGTGTCTTAACCACCTCCACAACCTTCCATTTATAACATATTCTTTCATTTCTTGATTTAGAATTTGGCTTCTGTGTCAAACTATTTTCTGTATCAAAAAAAAAAAAATCTCACATACTTTGTTTCTTAAATGTCAAACCAAATATAAAAAATGGTTTGGTCCACTGCTGGCTGCAGAAACTAAGTTTAACAATTTATATCATGAAGTCTCAAATAAATGTGTATCATATCCTGCAGATTTATGCAGAACACAAAACACACACAAAGACATGAAATGCATCCATCATTCCCTCATTCACACACACACACATCTTACCTAGACTAGTGGGCTTGATGAGCTCGTCCAGCATGTCATAGAAGGGCAGCCTCTGCAGTTTGACATCTGGGTGGACGGGGTGCAGCGTGGCTGAGTTGGACAGGTGGTGCGTCAGCCCGGTCAGCTCGTGTTTCCCCGGTCCAAGCAGCGAGAGGGGCAGCAAAGCGGCAGGTGACGGAGCTCCACCGTGACCAGGGTGACCCTCATACGCCAGCTGTGTCAGGCCAGCAGGAAGTGCAGCGCCGCCTCCTCCGACCACTCCAGCCGAGGCCGGGTGGTGTGATCCGGGAATGGCGAGCTCTGAGTGGGAAATCATCTTGGCGGGAAAGCGTCGTCGGTAGAGCTCTTTGATCTTCATGTGCACGGCGGGGCTGCAGCCGGCCTTCAGCAGGTGCAGCGCCTTTGTCAACAGCTCATGCTTGCGTCCGTGCTTGTTGCGCCCAGCGTAGCCCAGCAGCACCTGCAGCTCTGACACCCGTAGGCTCATCACCATTTGCTGTGAAGGGGGAGAGAGGGAGGAAGAGGAAACATTAACTCTTGAGATTCAGAGTCAACAACAAGTTCTTGTGACTAATACATAATCAAGCTTAAATAAAAAATGTTGTTCTGATCACATCAGTATCAGCCTCCATTAGTATCCATCGGTCAATAAGCCCACCAAAG
The DNA here is from genome assembly GCA_030710495.1 of Labroides dimidiatus. Lineage (NCBI taxonomy): Eukaryota > Metazoa > Chordata > Actinopteri > Labriformes > Labridae > Labroides > Labroides dimidiatus. Next base: position 5,807,860 of record CM061144.1, read on the forward strand.
AGGTAACTAACTCAGGAAAATAATCATGTACCTGGTTACTATGCAAATAGTTTTTACACCACTACAGTTACAGAAATTTTAAAGAACTTCTTATTAAAGATCAAATAGCCTAAAAATCCATTTTGACTGTTCTTTCTTGCTGGTTTATTATTGCTTTAGCAGCGCCTCAGACAACAGATGAGACTGTGTATGAAAGTTTTATGAACTGGTTTCTCTTCAGGATAATATTCTGTGAGGTTGAGCAAAGGGCACAGCGATCCAGAGAATATCTGAATCAAGTCCCTGCAGGTTCAGAAACTTTTATTACACTTTTTTCTTTTTCAGAGGAGATGTCCTGGGGAGGAACAATTATGTAAAGACCTCAGTGCAGAACCAGGACTCAAAGCCAGCGACCAGTCGCATGCGTAGACTGGCTGCTATTCTCTGAGAAACATTGTCCAGTGCTCCAACAGAGGGAAAAAAAAGGTCCAGCAGTGCACAGTCAGAGGGCTAAAAAAGCTGAAGCTGATGCAGATTTCCTCTGGTGCAACAGAACGACAATCAGATGAGAGCAAATTAAGCTCTGTTTGATTTCTTCAGAGTTGCATCTCCGCACCACGAGAAGAGTGAGGCGGCGGTCCGGCTGCATCACAGCTGCAGAGCTTCAGTGTCGGTTAAAGCTGTCGGCTCAGATGTTATTATCTCAATAAAACTGTTTCACATTGATTAAAAAAAGAAGGAAAAGAAAGCTCTGACTCTGCACTCGAGTGAACAGGCTGTGCAGAAAAAAAACCAACAACTTCTTCCTGCATATTTTAATGGCTAAGTTAGGAAAAACTTCAGTCAGAGCTGAGTGCATAGCAGAGTATGTAAATGATGTGCTAAATGCAACACACCCAGCAAGCTGTCAGTTTATGAGAGGCCAGAAATTTCCTGCCACTTTTTTTTTTCCTAGCAGGCCTCCTGCCACTGTTAACCTGATGAAGTGTAAAAATAAAGAGACACTGAGTTTAAGTGCAGAACAAGAAGATTTGCATGAATAGTATTTGTTTTTGACTGGTTTTATTTTTGAGAGAGTAAAAAATAAACTATCAAAGCTTGATTTGGTGTTTTTTTTTTTCTTTGGTCAAGAAAGCTTCACCTCCAAACGGAGGTGAACTGGAGTAGCTGCAGAGAGATGGTTGGATATAAATGCTGCCTTGCACTGACTTCAGATTTAGCTCTTCAGAACACCTGAACCAATATTTACCGAGACTTCCTCCTGGTAAAACTGAACACGAAAGACAAGAGACGTTATAACCTCGGTGACTGTAACTCAGTACTTCCTGCAGCTCAGAGATCAATAATCAGACAAATCTGCTGCACAAATTACTGAAATTCCTCAGCCCAGGTAGCAACAAGCAAACATTCAGACACACAGCGTGGTTCCAGCTACCATGGCTGTTCTCACAGTTCGCCCAAATAACTTAAGCCAGTGAAATGAAGCGGTTTGATCTGATGCTGATCACAGCTGGAAGCTTTGATAGGTGGGAAACATTTAGTTACAGACAGTTTTTAATCTCTGCACATTAAGGCTTCATGTTTTTAAGACAAGAATGCACCATTTAACACTTTCCACTTTCATTAGTTTGTCTACGGCACATCTGCTGGACGGGGTAGAGTTGTCAGACTGTCTCTGACAAACCGCCTCCCCTCATCTCCTTTAATGATAGAGCAGAGACAAAAACGTCCAGACATGCAACAACTCACACGCCGCTTCAAAGACAAAGCACACAGGCCTGTCAGCGCTCAAATCAGTTATTATAACACACATTAATTATTATTATTATTATTATTTACAGAGTCTTTGTGCTGCACTGTTCCTTTAAGCCTGGACGACTTCTTATCAAAAAACTTGTTTTCTTGTAATGAGGAACATTCTTGTTGCTTTAAATTGAGGTTTTTGCATTTCACTGGCATTTAAAAAGCTGTATATGACTGCTGTGGGCTGCATTTAACCATCTAACCACAGCAGAGACATTTTAGTCTGAGTTAAAAAAAAAAAAAAAAAAAAAAAGAGGCACCAACAGAGCACACTGTCTTTTACAGCACTCGTGTTGCATAAATATCTTTATATGGTCTAACTGGTCTCTTTCAAGAGAAATACTTCTTACCTCACTCTTATGCTTTTGCTTTTCTTCCTCTGAGCACTCCATCATGATCTTACAGTTTTAAGCTATCTTCAATATTAGACGACCGAACTGAAAGACTATTTTACACTCGTCCCGCGTTGCTGCACATCAGATCGTGCAGCACCTACACTTCTTTTATTTCCAACCTGAGCATCCTGAGCATTGATGTGAATAAAATCTCTCATTCTGGTCTGACCACAACGCCTCACTGTATCTTTTACTGACGTAGATTGTAAAGGAACTGAAACCCTCCATGTGATGCTGTTTACTGTAAAACTGGTTCCACTTTTGGATTCCTAGCGTTCAGTGCCTGTTGTCAGAAGAGCCCCTAATGAGCTTCAAATAACCAATGTGGGGCAATAACATTGTTTTATTTAACATATAATGAAACTCAATCATACTTTCTGTATTCCAGACATGACAAACTGATCAGCAGTCATGGCATCAGAAAGCTCAAGGACAGATTTTTTTTTATTACAGCTGTGTACTGGCAACTTTTTGCCACAGTGATGTGTTCATACAGATGACTCAGGGGTCACCAAAGTGCAACACACTTTGATGATGTCTGTAAGGTGATTCAGTTTTCATCTGAATTTAGAAAAACTTTTCACATGCTCACAACAGCAGATTTTTCACTTTTATTGAATTGAATTTTATGAATTTTATGCAGTCAGAGCAACAAAATATATATAAGTTAAAAAAAAGTATATCTGAGTGATATATTCTTAATATTGAATGAGCACAACCTTTTGACAGTGTCCTACCACCATGAGATAAAAACTATCCTCCAGTTGCCAATACTGACATAATTCTTGCATGACAACAACACAATAAATTAGGGATGTGTTTGATCATTTCAACTTAACCATTGAATGTTGTCAGTCAGCGCCAGAAATACAAGTAGGTTAAACAAATATTAATATTTCTATCATTGCAGGCCTGGACTGCAGCTCATATTTGTGTCACGGCTGTCGCACAAATATCTGTAGCTTGTTGCTGTAGTAGAATACTCTACCACACAGATGTAAACAAGCGCAGATAGATGTTTGTACCTTTCTGTACAGCTAGCTTTGATAGTATTCTGATCTAGAAAATGTTAACAAACTTAAGCTATGTCTGGTTCAATAACAGTTCAACCAAAGCTATGAACAACCAGCACAGGCATTAGTATGCTAGCCTGGTGATGCTAGCTCTGCTAATCAGCAAACCAGATTAACATCATTAACACACATTCGATAAGTTGTGCCTGTTTTAAATGATTTCTAAACGTTTTCTTATCCTAAAAAGTTGGATAGAATTTTTATTTCTGTTAAAACAAGAAGGAAATGAGTCAGCTCTAAACATTTCTACACTAATGCTTCGTTCACACAGCAGGCTTAAATGCTCAAACCTGTTTTTTTTTTGGCAGGTCAAACTTATTTTTATTAATGTGGCCTGTCTGCAGACTGTGAAGTGAACAGCTCATGCTCCTGAGGTGACCTGCATGCTCAGGTGAACACAGCTGAACATCACGTCACACACAGAACAGTATATGGGGAAAGGAACATGGCTTCATTTACGGTCTTATACCTGATTCAGTACCACATGTGAAAGTAGCCTGAGTCTGACTCGAAGATGTTGGATTCAATGTGACCTGTGCTCTTCAGACTGTGAGAAACAAAGCAGGTATGGGTCACATACGAGTGAAAAAAATCAGATTCATGTCACTTTTGACTTCAGTGTGATAACAGCATAAATCACAAATTTTATACAAAGTAGAGAAAGTGATGTCTCAATCTATAATATGATGATAATTTGTGAGAAATAAGTGAGAAAATTCATCTTCACTTCAGAGAAACCAAGCTTCATTTGTTTAAATGTTTTTGGTCGAAGCTTAAAGACATTCTGATATCTAAAAAAAAACAGAGGAAGAAAGTACATAACCAAGTATGTGGTGCACTAGTATTGACCTCTTTTGCCAGTCTGTCTTAAAATAAAACAAGAAACTGTCAATCTAGTAATTTCCCGTCATTAACTGATCTATAGACTGTATTTATAGTCAAGCATGCAGGAAACCAGTTTATGTGGCTTCTGAGTTTCTGCATCGAGAAAACCTTTTCAGGCCATCTGGACAAAAACCCAGCTCCACACGGCTGAAAGTGACAGAGCAGAGGCTCCTGTTTACAGACCAAACACTGCATCCTGCGTACAGCTGCCACATATGCAGAGCAATGCACACACACACACACACACGCACGCACACACACAATTACCAGGACATTGGTTTGTCTATGTTGATTGTGGTTAAAGACAGTCAGTTAACGTCCACTCTTTCACAGAGGCGAAAAACCTTCAAACAGAAACATAATCCAGCTGATTTTTAACGTCTACAGACTGAAAAAAGTATTTCATTATTATATACCAGATGAGGTCTGCACTCAGAGAACACACAAGGGAACACACTATAAAATCCACACAAACACACACACACACACACACTCAGTGTGGTGGTTTGGCCAAGAAACTCTCCTGCTGGCGACATAAATGACCGCTTCCATGAAATATGCATGTGGTGGAGAAGAGGGGTGTGAGGAAAAATGATGACACTGGCTGCCCACCATTTTTCCCTCTCTTTCTCTCTCTCTCTCTCTCTCTCTCTCTCTCACACACACACACACAAATGCACACAAACACATCTTAGCATAAACACACTCTAGAAGCCCTCAAAGCCTCGATCCCATTCACTTTGCAAAAGATGGATACACATACGCATGAACACTGGCTCATATAAACACACACACACACACACACACACACACACACACACACACACACACACACACACACACACACACACACACACACACACACACACACAGCACACTTGCAGATGCGCAGCATTCCTCTGGCTTCAGAAAGGGAGAAGGAAAACAATTATAGGAGTGAAATGTTGGAGCGGGTGGTGTTTGAGGAGAGGTAGATAACGCTCACGGCTCTCATTATCTCTTTCTTTCCTTTCTCTGTTTCCTTCATCAGTCGGTCTGTCTCCTTCACAGGGCAGGTGGCCCCTTAAATCACTCCATTTCTTTGTTAACAGATAAGAGATACAGCAAAGACCAGCTCTGGTGTTAAACTCACAGCTAAAGGCTTCAGCTGTAAGTGAGATTTAATTTCACTTTGGGCGGCAGAGAAATTGTTGTCAAGAAATAGTGATACCTTTGTTTTAACACGTAGGCAAAGAAAAACTAAGGATCAGAGTTTTTTCAGAGAAATAGACATCCTGATTTTCTTTTTGTTTGTGTTCTATTTTGTCCAAAACTGGAAGAAAGTTTTTTTCTTACACAAAAATACACAAAAATTTTGATAAGCTTTTTGTTTGAAATCCACATTCAAGAGGCTGCAAGCAGAAAATGTTTGATGTTTCAGCTCAAAAAGAGAAACTGTCAGATTACAAAAAAAAAAAAAAAGAAAATCTGAACTCCTAATAACTGACTGACTGATTAAATCCTTTGAAATACAATGAAATACTTAAAATTTAAATCGTAGAGGCTTTCTGACATCAAAGTGTCTCCGTCAGTTTGAAGCCACAGCGGGTGATGCTCACTGATCTACTGAATTCATTATGTTGAAATTTATTAAGTTAACTGATAAGAAAACTACCTTCATGCTGCACAGGAGCACCAACATGAGCATCATACCATCGTCGATCAGACTGCAGTTACAGCCAGGTGTGAACAGAGCGTGCCTGTGTGAGAAGAATGTGCTCCATTGTATTGTTTTACTGAAACAACTTGACGTGGAGGTGCAAAGGGAAACTGCAACAAAGGAGAGAGGCTGGAAGAGGGAGAGGGGGTACAGTACAAAGAGGAAGGCTGGTGGTAACAGGGGAGTTCACACAAAAACACACACATACACACACACACAGCATGCAAACCTCTGTGCTTGTGGTTTTAAAGCCAGTGAGGAAGTTTTCACTTGAAATTTACCATGGCAGAAAGAGAGGTCCTTAAAGGCAGTGTTGGGAATCAGATTTAGATCTTTTTTTTTTTTTTTTACAATAGTTAAAACAATCTTTATGTCCTGATGTCAATCAATCCATGATGTGTTCTTAAAACAGAGTGAAAAATATCTGCTGTCTACAGCTGGAGTAAACCTGAGAAAACACCAACCAATCCTAGAGATTAGGATCCAATTTATTAAACCAGTCCATTCTGCCCGCCTCCTGCACATACATTTCGCCAGCGTGCATTAGCCCTGATTCAATGCACATAACCAAGAAGGATCCAAGTACACTGGAGAACAGCAGAAAAACTTCCTATACCCTGATTACTGGTAACAGAGCAAACAAAAACTATCTGCTGAGGACCAGTTTGAGTCTGTGGTTTTGAATCAGTCACCAACATGTGATTGCAAATCAGTGGCGCTCAGGCTTGTGAGCAGGGGCGTCATTTTGGAGGAGCTGTGAGTGTGGGGGGGGGTGGAGGAGTCCTGAGGAGATGCTACATTCAAATTCATGCTAGTTTTCCGTGACTACCAACCCTGCCTTTAAAACAACATTTTAACCAACATGTAACACTCAAACCCATAAAACCCAAAAGATGAAATTTCTTCAAGTAAGTCCAAAACCAGGAAACAAAAATCAATTTAGAAAGGAAAATAAAACACTGTGAGCACTGTGTGAGGAGAGATCCTTTCACATCACTGCACCGAGGATGATCCCACACATTCAAACCCTAAGACACCTCATGATAACACGAAATGAAAACTCTAACTCTGGCACCATATCCTGATCCTTTAACACTACATTCAGACATCTTTATCCCTTAGAAGTGGAACATGTTTTGAGTCGTCAACCCAAAGACAATAAAACCAACATTTAGATGGACTGACAGAAATATAAACCTTTTTTTTTACAGGTATGTTCCCACACAGAGCAGACAAGAACAGAAACATGTTATTTTCTGTGACAGAGGTGGAATGGATCAAATTCTCAACAAAAACAACTTTCTCAGTGCGGGAAAATTTATAAAAATGTTTTTAGGTGTTTGGAAATTTTATCAACATTTAAATTTTCAGTTTGGTTTTAGTTCCCAAAAGTTTTCTTCCTGATAGACCTGGCATCACTAGACGCTTGCCCACACTAGACAGGAATTTCCTTAATTACTTAGTTAAAAATATGTTTAGAGGACAGAGCTGACAGAGACATGAGGGACATAACGTCATGCAACAAAGGTCCCTGGTTGGATTTGAACAGGGAATGTTTGTGGTGTGTTGTCAGCAACATAATCTCTTAGTCACAGTGTTGCCTCACATTTCAACTATCAACAGATGTTAACCAAACTTTACTGTCTGGTTAAGAGATTCAGAATGATGAGGATAAGATGACAGGAATTCAAACTGTTATTAAGACACAGTTTTTTTGGCCCTTTCACATTACAGACCTGAGCCAGGAGTAGGGCTGGGCGATATGGCCTAAAATCAATATCACGATATATTGAGCAGTTCACCTCGATAACGATAAATGGACGATAACTACTCCACTGCCCCTGGGGCTGACTTATTTATTTCAATTATTTTGCCACTTTAAAGGACTATAAAACTACACTGTCTGAAAATAAATAAGGAAACACAAATAAAGTACTTTTAGTTAAGACATTTATTAAACAGCTGATAAACAGATTTGAAATAAGAACAATAACTTAAATTTCCTGAAAACAAAGTATTAAAATGCAATCTCTCATAAACAAATTCTTAATATGGATATTACAAAGAGCTTACTCAAAAACGGCCACATTTGAGTTGTTAAATAATCAGGTTATAACGAGAGAAACAAGTCGCATCCCTTGTGTTTACTGTGTACTGTCAGACTGATATAAGGGTCCATGGTGCGACTGGACCAGAGATCGGTTGCGGCTGCAAAGTGCTTAACATGTCTCAACTCAGCAGCAACCTTTTCTCTCTCTGTTCTGTACATGCTGGGAATCACCGTTTTCGAAAAGATTTTTCGCGGTGGCAGGCTGTATCCTCACGGTTTTCATGCAACGGCTGCCTGGTGGTGGAAGCACTTGTCGCTCGTCTCTTCTCGCTTTCTTAATTTCTTCGAATTGAATCACATGGTTGTACTGCGGGTGGTGGAAGAGGTTGTGTAACCTTGACTCGTCGCAACTGTCTTTTGGCACAGTTTACAAGCCGTTCACTTTCTCCTTCGACCGCACCAACTTCGTCAACTTCAGCTGCCGCAGCAGCCGCTACAACTTTTGAACGGTCCTCCATCTCCCCCCCTCTCTTTCTTTTTTTTTGTGACAGACTGGATGGGGTGGAGTCGCGTCTCTTACGTAGCTCCCTTAAAGGCACACAAACACATAGCTGACCTACACACAACTAAAACCAACTTTTTTTTTTTTTTTTCAATACCGACATGGGCAAAATGAAGTCGGTTATTCTTATAAATTTCGGTATCGGTAAATTTTCGGTTTATTGCCCAGCCCTAGCCAGGAGCCAGGTACACTTGACCCCAAAGTCCAGTTCATTTGATTTGTGTGACCACTATTGTGCTCTGGAACCGTGCCCAAGTCTACCTGAAGAGGTGGTCTTGAGTGTGTACTCAGGAATGTTTTGACTTTCTGTCTCCACCAATTAAAAAAGATGTGTTATCTGTGAAGTACGTGCTGAAGCAGGGAGGACAGAATGTCACCCTGTTGATGTGAGTGGTTTCCACAGTTGCTTCTTCTTTTTGGCAGGTTTATAAACTAACTATATGCGTACTGCCACTTCCTGTATTGGACTGTTTGGTCCAACGCAGTGCTCAGGCGGTGTACTAGCGTGAGAGCAGATCAGAGGAGGAGAGGAGAGTGAGGAACGAGCACTTTAACTCTGCTTGTCACGTTCACACGTTCACACGACCCTCATGAAGTGATGGTAGAGGATGTTACACAAAGTGCTTGTCAGTATTACCAAGCAGCAACCTCTGGTTTTGAGAACATAGCTTGGCTTGAATACAGCCAATTATTTTCAAGTTTAAGAGTGTCCACCTGAGGCTGGCTCCAAACGCCCTGGAATATATTTGAATGAAATGCGGGTCATTTTGAATTTGTTCAAACTTGGAAAAACTGACAGCCCTATTGGGCATGGTTCGGAGGGCCAGTGTGACTGCGCCCTGAGACTATATCCGTGTTTTATACATTCTATGGTATTAATTAATCACGATAGATATGCCAACGGAAAAGTTTTATGTTCAATGCAAAAGAGACTGAACAACCAACCTCCTGGTTTAAGAGCAACCGACTCTACCACTGATCCACAGCCGTCCCAATGTATAAACAAAAACTTCAGTTTCCATGTGTATCAAATTCAAAACATCTCTATCAGATTAATTACATTTCTGATTTCATCTGTGGTTGATTTTTTTTTTTTCAAATGTATCCATCCTCAACTCAAATCTCAGTAAAATACGTTTGAATCTTCTTTTCGGTAACCAAATGTCTCCAAATCTCTTGGCATATCATAAAAAATAAATCCGGTAAATATGTTGCCTGCGATTCAAATAACTTGGGACTCGGTAGAGCAGGTGCTCCACAGCCATGAAGGTTTGACAGCTCTGAATGTCAGATTTCTTTTTCAAAAGTCAGCACAAATAACCTTTCCAAAAAGTTTTCAGCAGATCCTGTGAACAGATGGAGGGATGAACAGATGGAGGAGGAGGGAAATAAAACCCCTGTTCGACTTCACTAGCAGAGCAGTAAACATTTTAACATGTGCTGGTCTCTGCCAAGCACCATTTCTCACAAAGACCACAGACATATTTCAGAAACAAATTGACTGAACATAAACTTTACATCTTTGTGCGGCTGGCAGATTAATAAAAGGCTTGAAGGATGATTTGTCTTTGTGTTTCGCTCTCGTGCTGTTTCTCTCTTTTGCTGGCTGAGATGAGATGCTTCCCTTTTTTTCAAAACATCTGCAGCTGACTCAGCTTCCAAACCTGACCTGGAAGGATCCATGGCACCTGGATATGAATTCACAAGTCCAGATATAAAGAAGCTTTCACAGAATGAATCCATTTCTATTAAACACCAACAGACCCGATAATTGAGAAGACTGTCATTTTGCAGTTTCTTATTTAAATCTCTTTCCCTTCTGTTTTTGGTTGCATCATTATGAACAAAGTGAGGAGCAGGAGCAGAAAGAGCAGCACAGAGCTCTGTAACCTGTACAAACCCTTCATAATAGAGCATACTAATTGATTACTAAATTAACTGTCAACTATTTTGATAGTTGATTAATTGGTTTTAGTAATTATTTAAGAAAAAGAAAAAGAAGTCAACATTCTCTCATTTCGGCTTCATAAATGTGAACATTTTCTTCTTTCTTTGCTTCTCTGTGACAGTCCTGAATATCTTTGGTTTGCAAACAAAACATCAGATGATGTCATCTTGGACTCAAAGAAACAGACATTTTTAACCATTTTCTGACAATTTATGGACCAAACAACCACTCCATTAATCAAGAGAACAATCGATCGATTATTCGGTTATAAAAATGATGGTTAGTTGCAGCCCTACCTCATTGTTTATCATTCAGAAGAGAGTAAGAACCAAAGAATTAAATATAAACACATGGAAATCTATAGTGTGAGTTCAGCTGGACTGAAAAGCAGTGCAGGTGATTGTAATAAATTTGTATTTGAATTAAAAGATTTTATATTAGATATGAGAATGGAGGCTGAATGATCTGACACAACAGTCTATCAGACTCTTCATCAGGAGGAAGAGGATGATATTTATCTGTATCTTGTTTTCTGAGTGTTTCAGTGTGGATAAAAATCTCCAAACAGGAACCACCGCTGCTTATCAGCATCTTTAATAGTGGGCATCATTGGTCACTTCAAACACGCCTTGAATGATGGCAACAAGAGGCTCATGTCTTTGGTAGATTCCCGTCAGATAAGAGCTCTCTGTGTGTGTGTGTGTGTGTGTGTGTGTGTGTGTGTGTGTGTGTGTGTGTGTGTGTGTGTGTGTGTGTGTGTGTGTGTGTGTGTGTGTGTGTGTAGGGGGTAATAATTTGCTGTGTCCAGAGCTGGTGAGATGACTGATGGAGGGATGAAAAGGAGGGGGATGGGGAGAGAGAAAGAAAGCAGCTGAGCCTCCAAACCAAATGTAATTCTCTACAGCTCCAGTAAAACACAGGCAGAAGGGAGGGAGGAGGTTTAGGGAGCTAGAATTCACATTTCTGTTCTCTTTCAGTGATGAAGTTCTCCTTTTTTAAAGCTATTGCTGCCTCCATTATGTTTTTTTTATTTCAAAACACAGTGATGTTTTTAAATCCAGTCTTTGACCTTCATTTTGACGCTGCTGAGTCCATTAAAACATGTCGTCTACTACATAAGGTGAAAAGCAGTCGGGACAAAAATCAGAGCTGCAATAATGACCCATCATTTCATTAGGGCTCACCACAGGAGACAAAAATCATCCAAAACTGAGAAAAATTCAAACTGGAAGCAGACAGAAATCACAAAGGACAGAACTGGAAAGAGCTCAGTGCTGTTTGAAAACCAAACATGAGTTTGTCCCATAACCTTTTTTTCTCCAGACGGGAGTCCAAAACCAAATAAGATGATTTTGCTACCAAGTTTATCAAATATATTCTAAGCTCTATTTCCTCTGACTTAGCAGCAAACACAACTGAGTTTAAACATTACCTTTGAATCTATCTTAAATTAAGCACCTAGAGGATTAAAAATTATTTGATTTCAAGGATCTTCAATACAAAGGCTTCAGTCTCAACTTCTTACATCAAAGATATTCTTTATCCCAGCTGTCAGTATTTTTTTTTTTATCGATTCTCTAACTGGGAGTTTCTTTCTTCTCCAGGCCTTGATGTGCTTTAAATGTTGGTCGTCTTGGAATTAAACTAGATTTCCACATTTGAGGATGTCTTAAATAAAGCCTCCCACATCTCGGCTCTGTGGTGCTTCCTCTCTAAAAACAGCACAAGTTACTGAAGATAACTTGTCCTGGTTTGTTATCACTGTGACCCTGTTAGAGGCTTGGATATAATAAAAACACATCCATGCACACATTTCCAAACATAAGAGCCTTGGTAGGTCTTCACCCTGCTGACGGAAAGAGAAAACAAAATACAAACTCTGGGATCTACATCCTGGCGTGCATGAACACTGGATGAGTGTGGTGGGGGTGAAGCGTCTGTGATGTTTAGCAGTTATTCCCTCGGCTACTCAGCTGCTTAATTTAAAGTAACATGTCTGCATCCTTTCTCCAGCTGCCAATCCAGACCAGCACACTGCAAAATATGTTCTGTGTCTACTAATGAAGGGCTTTGCTGTTTGCAATAATGTCTATACGAACAATCATGGATCTTTACTTCCTCCATCTAACAGCACGTGTACAGAGGAAAAAATAATGTTTTCATTGGAGAGATAGAAAAGCGAGTGGAGCCTCTACATTTTTCCATCATCAATTTTGCCTTTTGACAACAGATAAAATAATTCTACCAATCCAATGTAAAGTTATGACATCAGCTGTGTTTGGAGATCAGCTGTATGGACGTTAAAGTGGCAGGTCACACATAGATTTGTAGATAATGAAAGGAAACAGGCAGCAGGGGGGGGGCTGTGATGAGGAGGGGCAGGTTAGAAGAGCCTGAATGGACGTTTTATCTGTCAGAGCAGCTCACAATGGGACAGTTTCTGAACAAATCTAGATCAGTACAGGACACCAGGCCCTCACTATCTCCTTCACATCTTCATTGAAGTTCCTTTATTAATTTCTTTGAGCTTCTTCTGTTTAAGAACTGCTGTAGTCACATTTTCTTCTGTTCAGATAATCTGTGGCGAGTCTTTTCTTTTTTTTCAGCTGAGACGTATTCTAACTCATTTGTCTCCCTAACTGAAAGGATTACTGATCAGAGCTGGAACAATAAACTAGCAGCTGCAAATATATTGATGAATAGCTGCAACTAAAGCCTGGTTGACACGTCCATGAGGTCCGTGCGGATGAATGACGTCATTTTAGCAGCCTTGTCTCCTCGCGCGGTACTTTTCAAGCACAACATTTTCATGTCGCACACCTCTGAAACTTCCTAACTTCTGCACAGACAGACAGGAGCTCCTTGTTCCTGATGTACAAAAATGATGGCATTTATATGATCAACCACAGAGATCACTGTGATAACCGTGTGATGAACAAATCCTGGCATGAAATTGTTGCCAAACTCAGCAGGTCAGACGAACTGATGAAAAAAAAAAAATTGTAATCAGTGTAAACAACCGGACGCCACATGGAATGTGAAAAACATACAAGCTACACGCGTTCTGTCATGCTGATCTTGTGCGTCACGATTATGCAGAAAGCATAATCCAGTGATCAGGATTCTGGAATGAGAGGAATAACCTTAAACACAGTTTATCAAATCTCAAGCTGATTTTTTTTAAAAGTTGCTTCATTTTCATACCATCATAGTGAAAGTTAAGGGTGCAATAATTACCACCCTGTAAGATGTCCTAGTCAGTTTAAGGTCTGATTGAGACAAGAATGTTCATGATGGATCAGATCTACTGAGGAGATGCAGTGAGTCCATTTCACCTGTGTCACACTGAACACCTGTGTTTATAAGAAAGTTCAATGCCAACATATTTTCAATGAAAACAGCTGATAACTGAAATTTTTAATCAGTGTGTAAACCCAAAATAAGACTACTCACCAGCAGCGATCAGCTAACACACCATATTTCAAAAGCTACATGACTGCAAACAGTGGCTTCACAGATATACAATCACAGAGTCCATACATGCACGACACACACCAAATATTTCCTGATTCTCATGCGAGGTGCTTCTCTTCAGCCCGGCTCACACGCAGGGGGAAGTCACAAACACTGAGCCTGCATGCTACACATCTGACACACAAAGAGTTGGCATGCGAGAGGGAACATGTTCTCACACACATACCCACACCCACACAATGCATCAGGACCCCACACACACACATACACGCACACACACACACATGCACCACAGATCATTAACATGGCACTGATTGCATGTGCTGACCAAATGGCTGGTGCGTGTGCAAACCTCAAACGCACCACTCAGCCGCATGATTATCATATGACATGCAACACAATGACACTATCTGCATGTCTGTGTGTGAGTCAATCTGCAGAGAGGCTCAAAACTTCTCACTCCACAAACACACACACACACACACACACAGAGCACTGACAGGGTTAGAAGATTTTGTGATGATGATTAAATCCACCTGCTCAGAGCTCAGAGGAAAAATGTTGAAAGTAGCCGCTAGAGACAAATTTAGAGTTGTTATCCTCCACAGCATGAGGCCACAAAGTGCACCGTAAATATTTGTCTCCCCTCATGATGACATTTAGAAGTAATGCAGCTCAACGGGTGTGTGTAGACCACACCTTGATTCTGAACTCCAATGAAAATGATTAGTAACATGATCACATGATGATATATTGAATGAAAACTTTCCAAACAGCGAGAAAAACAGTTTACAGTGCACCGAACTATCCATGCTTCCATGTCTACCTTCCATTCATCATGAGATATGGCTTCAGTTCAAACACTTTCAACAACATGTAACAGAGTCCAGATGTAACTCAATGGAGCAGTTTTCAGGTAAATCGAACTGCAAAACATCAACATGTCTTGATATTTGTTGCTGATGTGGGGAAAAAAATCAATGAAGGCACATTCCCTATTGTCTTTTTTTCAGTTGACAAGAAAACAATATTCTCTGTTTATGCTGTAGGCTCATGGATTGGATTTTTTGACCTCTTTTAACCTCATCTCTCTCTCTATGCATCCAGGTATGGAAAGTGAAAAAAAGCCTGCAAACAATCAGTGTCACTGAGGCACAGCTTTCTAACTGAATATATGAAGAGGCTAAGAAAAATAATCCTGCCTGATTCAGCTCTGATTCCTTCACTTGTACTGCAAATCAGCAATGTTTCCAACTATAAATGGAGAAAAGACATACATACTGCTGTTTATAACCATCCTGATTTGTGCAATAAAATATGAACCAATGTTGGCCCCAAATATGAATATTTTAATTCAAATATAATATTCCAATCTAAGACAAGATTAGCTGTTTTTTTTGTTCTTTTCTATTTAACACACTGTTTAATCTTTCATCATCACAAAACCCATGTAAGGATTGGTGGAGCAAGTAAAGAACTTTTAAGTTGTTTTTCAGCCATGACCCCCAAAATAGCATACTGAAGACCAACAACCCCCTGCTGTGTGAATATACTAATAAGCAGACAAAAAGACCTTAATTTAGCTGATAGTATAAATTAGACTATCAACATGTGCTTATGGCTGTGTTTCCTAAATCAATCTGCCAGCACTGATACAGTCATGATTTTGGCTTAGTCACATCAGCGTCTTGTGATGACAAAGAAACAGGAAGAAAAACAGGTGAAATATTTTGGTTTGATGATATTATATCAAATTTAAACCTATTTTTTAATATTTTTAAAATAATGGATGACAGTGTTTCAGTTCACCAATCATTACAGGATCACTGTATGTTGATATTATTGTGGTCAATGTGCCTTGCAATTCCCACCCCTATTTCCATCAGCAAAAATAGCATCTGATGTATGAGAGCATGGGATTTTATGATTTTTATCATGTTTTATTTGTCAGTTTTTACTCTGTGGAGTCTTGTCTGCAGAGCTGATTCACTCCCAAAACATCCTGGTCCATACAGACAGAGCCAGCACGGCTCTGAGACGATGGAAACTCATCAACGTAAGTCGACCTACAACTCACTGAGGAATTTATTACTTCACTAAATTACTTTGAACATCAACCCTGATTGGACTTAAAAGGAAACCCCAGAGAGGAATCTCGTTTATATATAAAAAAAAAAAAAAAAAAAAAAAAAAAAAAGATACCAAAACAATTTGTGGTATTTTAATCTGTGGTATGTAAACTATTCCTGGCTCCTCGAGCCAGACATCTCAAATACCGGGTGTCAACTTCACACAAGTCGCTGCACAAGTTTTCCCAATACTCACTCTTTGATAAGGTCATATAAATCATGGGCTGATCATCTGATTCAATATCAGATTTTATTACTATGTGAAAATGTTAAATCACCCTTTGTTAATACACTTTAGTCTGCAGGAAAGAGAAAAGATCACAGACCGTTCTGTGCATACAACACAGCCATGCCTTTCAGATGTGGAATATCATGAACACGTAAACCATGTAAGGACAGATAATCTTATATCCTGTTATATAAAGAGGTGATTGTTCCTGATGTTATGTTGCATATCACCCACTTATCTGCTGCCGATTGGATGATGCTTTGCAATTCCTACGCAGGGCACAGATGCAGGCAGCAGACTTGCATGAAGGCAACACAATCAGTCGGTAACAGTCCCTCACAAGTCAAGACAAAACCAACCCTCACAACAGATAAAAGACACTGATCATCTCTATTTTTCTTTAAACCTCGTTGTGTCTGAAGGGAAACTGGCAAAACAGAGAAATCTGAGTTCAGACTAAGTTGGACACGTTGGCATAAACAAAGGTGAGCAAACAACTGCTGACTCATTCAAATAAGTTCCCACTTTGGTGCAGACCCGACATCAAAGAGATAGTTAAAGTCTAAAACCTCCACTATTCTTCCCTCATGGCAGCGCTGGTAAAACCAAACCAAACCAAAGAGTCTGCTTTTAGCAACCAGCATGGTTTCTCTGAGCTCCACATGTTTGTAAGCAGAGTGTATAAAAAATCCGCTGCACTTTATTTGGTTTTGAGGAGGTGAACAGTAATGCAGTTCTCTGGAGTCTCTGGAGACTGGGAGATGGTGAGGCTAATAATGTTGTGCCAAGCAGTTTCTGCAAAGGTTCAGCACGATGTGTGTTTGTGTGTGTTTGTGTGTGTGTGGGTGTGCAGAGGTTGTGTAGGCGGATGAAGGGGGGGAGCTCGCACACTACCTGGCCATTATATAAAGCTCCCACTCTCGGCTAGAGGTCTCTGTACCGAGTGCCAGCTCCCTCCCCATCCTCCTCCCCTCTCTGTCCTCCCATCCCCCCACCTCTTAGCCTTCCAGCGACTCTGACTCAGGCTTAACTCTCCGCCTGTTGTTTTCCCTCCCTCCTGCCTCTGTGGTATCACAATCTCAGCGCACATTGTGGATCAAACAAAAGACCGAGTTTGGCTCTAAAATATGGTTCAGGCCGTTCCTCTTCTAAAGCAGTTCATGCACTCTTGCTGGACTGAGTTTAGAACGAGTTCTCTCTCTTTTAATCAATAAGTGCGTTTCATGAAGTGCCACCACACCTGAGGCTACACAGGTCCAGTCCCTGCTCGCCACGGCCTGCTCCCCTGAGCAGCGCAAAGCTGTAATGATGACAAGGGAGTTTCTGGTGTGGTTCCAAAAGGGTACAAAGCACATGGTGAGAGTAGCAACCACACAACACAGGTTTGATGCAGTGTGTGAGGAGAAGGACGGCAGGAAGAAGTCTGACAAAAAAAAAGTGTATTTGAAAAGCACCTGTTATACTTTCACCAACCAAGCCCCAGAATTTAAAAATAGGAAAGGAGGAGAATGTAAATATAACATATTATATCTTTCTTGGTTTTAAGTTTCTTCAAATATGAAGTTAAAGTCAGATTCTTGTGTTCTTTTAGCCTTGAATTATTTGTACCAAGGGTTTTGAAAAGACGAACAGCCACAAAAAAAAAAAAAATCCATTTGAATGACTGTTTAATCTTTCATCCTCACAAAATCCTGGTGAAGTGAATACACAAACTTTTCAGCCTTTTTTTTTACCCATGACCCCTATCATAAAAGGGCTAAAAAAAACTGTGAAGAGGTGTATACAAAATGGATTTAAAACTCGTGTTGTTTTAAATGAAATCTTTTCGCATGATTACCTATAAAAAAAAAATAAACAAAATACACTGTAAAAGTTTAATTTTCGGGCTGTCAGCATTAACACATTAACTCCAAGGGAAATGAGGTCAGAAATAAAGGCTTTATTTATTTCAATCTCATGCTTATTTTCCCTTTCCTGGAACCGCAGCTGAGCCACCAGAGTATCTTCCTGCTTCCTGCTGCTACTGAGATGGAAAATAACAACACCACTGAGCTTTATAAATGACACATTTCACTTTTATAAAACTCCCAGAAACCTCAGCTGACAAGCTTAGAGTGATATGCACTTTGTTTTGAAACCAATGAATCCTTTTTTATCATTGGATTATCGTAAAACAAAAAAAAAGGTCTGCGTAGATTTGTAACTAAAGGAAAGCCGACACAAACATCCTGGCGTGCGCCTCCTAGAATGTAACTACACATTAAAACAACGCGGACCGTGATCAGAGTCAGTCCATGTGATTTTTTTGAGCACTGAAAATGTAGTCGGACTAGAAACTGGTTATATGACTAGCATGTGAGTGGAAGTGATGACTAGCATGTAGGCAAAGTATTACAGTACAATGTGGACACTCCAACACAAGTACGATGGTTCATATCAGCGCTGACGACTGAGTCAGTGTAGAAGCATGAACCAAGCTTCAGTCATAGTTTCAGACTGCACTGAAGCAGCAGTGCACCTTTTACCAGGATAAAAAATCTAAGAGTTAAAATCATGAAGTATGTTTTATTGCATCATTTGATCCTCCAATCAAGAAACTGATTTACACTGATGTCATGGACTTCATATGAATTCAAGAACTGTTTTAAAATAACTTTGAGTACTGAAGCTCAGCCATTAAAGGCTTCATGTAAAGATATTTTGGTAAAAGCTGAATTAAAAAAAATACAAAAATGATTTAATTTTGCACAGAATGTCAGCACCCAAATGTTCATAAGTGTGCTTTCCAATGTGTGTAGATTTTATCTTTTGCTCAGAACAAATCCCAGACAAGACAACATCTATGATTGCCAGGATCGTTTTTGGAAATCTCATTAAAAGGTTTGAAGAAGAAAATTCTCCAAAGAAAGTTTTCGCTAATGACTTGAGACAGCAGACACGAGACACCACAATCCCTTTGCTCCGGTCTGGCAAGAAACTGAAGAGGAGGAGGAAGACTCCAATGAGCTGCATGCGCCCTCTGCTCCTTTTCAAGTCTGCAGAGTTGGCGGAGGTCGGCGAACGCTGAGATGAAGGGGAGCTGCAGAGACAGAAGTCTGAGGCAGACTGCAGGCTGTGCAGTTCACATGATGCTGGTAGAGGAGAGAGCACAGACGCCTTTTTATCACCAGAGTGTCCTCTTCTGATGCTGAGCTCAGGACTGCCTGGGAAGTGCAATTACATTAGTACAGTCTGGTCCTGAGCTTCATTCAAAGAAAGAAAGAATGGGGGCTGAATGAAGTCCCTCCAGATTCAATTTATGCTCAGCAGCATCTCGCTACAGCTGAGCCATTTAGTCATCTTCAAGCAGGTTCTGAAAAATCAGGAGCTCTGTTGTTGCTCTACGTACAGAGGCTAGAGTCGCTGGTTCGACTCCCAGTCATAACCATTTGCTGCATGTCTCCTCCCTCTCTTTACTCTCCACATTTCCTGTTACTCTTCAGTTTTTATTTCTAATAAAAGCTAAAATGTGACTTAAACTAACTTGGAAAAAACAATAAATCACCAAAAATCATTAGGCATGCAGGTTGCTTTTTTGTATCATGAATTTGACTTCACATATGAGGCATTCTGACAGAAAGACTCAGACTGTCACTCGACAGTTGATTAAAACATGACTTACAGACTTATTTATTCTGGATCTTTTGAATTTCGTATCTAATCTTGGCGAGTTTTTTTTTGGAGGTGTTTGAAGACGTCTGTAAATAAATAAAACAATACAAACTCGTTAACAACCAAAAAAAAAAAAACCCAAGAGGACTGTGATGAGCCGACCTCTGAGTCATCCATTAACCCTCTGCCGCCTCCACAGCAATGCGATAAATACAGTGTGGAGTAAAAAACAGACTGTTGCACAATAATACAACTTCCTGTTGGACTGATGCAGACGAATGACAGAAGAAAAACACTCATCCTCCTCAAGTTCTCAGAAATGCTTCAAGTTCTAACTTCATCATGATGGATGGTGGATGAATATTTCAGAGAAGGACCTGATGTTCTCTCACTCATCAAATCCTCCACGAGGCAAAAGAGATTAGCTAAACAGAGATTGTTGATGAAAGATTCAAAAGGGTTTCAAGAAGCTAAATGAATTTTGGGGTCTTCTACACATAAGAGCAGGGACCAGAAGAGAAAAGAGAAAACATGAACAGTTCATAACTCTAAAGATGTGAACTCTGTGCTCTTTATACTTCCCTTCATTTCAATGGTGTTATTGAACTGGGTTTAAGTAGTTGTAGATGTAAACAGATTGTGTATCATACGAGTAAGGCTACGAAGGTGCTGATTCATTAGGGATAGAACGGCTCACAAAATCCACATATCTGATCTGATCATGTTTTTGAGGTCATGGTTTTTGGTTCGGTTCGTCATACATAGTTGTTGTTTTTAACACCCCAGATTAGCATATATCCCAATAATCCACTGCTAACAGTTAAAAGAGAGAATGAGGTAGTTTGCCATTGGATACATCATTTAGGCTGAGTGAGACATTGCCAGTTTCAACATGCAAACTCCTCAGTAAGGAAAGATGCTACTGGTTGTCACTAAAAGCTGCTAAATGACATCATCCCCTAATTTGCATAATAAGCCATAATGGTCATGGACGCTGTAGGAGTCACTTCTGGCACTTCCGCACTCTGTCTCGTGTTGTGTGACACATGCTCCCTCCATCTCTCATATCTGTTGGTTCCTGCACTACTTTCAGGATCCCACTTCTCTGGTGTTCCTGGGTTTCTTACAGCCGTCACTCTTTGAATTGTACTTGGAACACCACAGCACCTGGACTTCTGTTTAATATCAACAACATTACCTGTCTGTCCTCTTCTACTTTTTTATCCTCTTTTTGTCCTCTTTCCTGTTTGTCTTGTCTTGTCTTGTCCCATCTGTAGCTAATTCCCCTACTTTCGCACTTTGGTGTAGCACTGCCCTCCCCTCCACCTCACATCAGGGAGTAAATAAAGTTTGATTTGATGGAGTGGCCTACAGGGAGGGCTGGTGATGACAGCAATGAATCACAGACACAGTGCTCAACTTGGAGGACATGTGCAGATGGGGGGGGGGGGGGGGACGCTGTAGGAGAGAGGAATAACATCGAGACAGAGACAAAAAGTGGGTAAAAAAAAAACATCATAAGAATGTTTAGAACTACAGATGAACTTTCTTTTTTTTAATGTCAAAATATCAATCCTCTTTTCAATCCAGCAAAAGTGACCCAAAAGAGACCAGCAGCAAGCAGTCGTCAGCTCTGGCTGTAGCTGAGAGGGACCGCTGCAAACGAGGACTTGTCCGCCTGTGAGTGTTTTAGATAGGGGAGGGGCCCAGGCAGCGCCCGCTGCACGATGAGGGGAGTAAGACCAAAACATGCTCTCATGTCAAAGTCTCCAAACTCCAGAAAAGTTGCTATGGTGGCAACACTGTAGACACACAGTCGCAGTTTTATCCATCATACATTCTCATCATAGCTCACACTATATATGAAGTGCTCTAACACAGCAGACCGATACAACGCCACAGGCACATCCCCTAACTCTGACAGTTTGTCTTCTCCACTCGTCATGCCCGCAAAACGCACACCTCCCTCTTCAACTGTCCTGCTATACTCCTTCACCTCGCGTTGAACATCGTATGATCAGAACTACATACCACACACTCCTAACTGAGTAGTAAAACAAAGAAAAAAAAGAAAAAAAACATGTCAGGTTGACCAAACAGTTTGGATTAGTTTCATAAACCGTCCCGTCCCCAGTGCTCACATAGTTGACTTAAACACTTCACCCTCACTGTTCAGCCTGCAGGAAGTGACACCAAACCATCAGAACATCTTCACTTTGATTCATCCTCAAATCACATGGAGCACGTTTCTCATTAGAGGCAGAGTTTTCCCCCTCACAGCAGGCTGCTCCTTTAACTCTGAACAGTGCTGGTGAATCATTGTCTTAAGCTGCACTCCCTCAGGTCAAAGGTCACAGCCGAGGCTAAGGCATCTCATTTCTATTATTAGCTGTGAACCTTTTCAAGCTGAGTGTTCAGGACTCCACAGAAACTTCTCGAGCAGTCAGCTGGAGTCAGAAACTCATGCGTTCAGTCCGTGATAATTCATCGCCTGTGATAAAGTTAGTGTCAGGATTTGGCGTTCAGCAAACATAGGGCAGGAAGTGACTCGTCCTGGAGGAGAAACAGGTGAGGGAGCGTCTGAACATCATCTCTCTTTTCATTTGAAGAGAAAACTTGATGTTAGCTGTGATCCTCATTTATAGTCTGATGAAAGAAAAACAGAAATGCTACCGAATGTTTGCATCTGCCAAGTCAAGTCACAATTTACATCCATCAGTGATCCCCTCAGCAGACCCTGTATCTGCAGCGGGGACTAAAGACGAGACTGAATACAAAAACATTTAAGTATACACGCATTTGGCCGGACAATTTGTTCCAAAAATCATTTAAAATAGGATTGAAACATCGACTACTGTTCCAAAAAACACCTAAACATGATTTGAGTTCCTTAGACTTCAGATTAACTAACGCTGAAACATGTAATCCACTACAGCTTATTAGACTCTGCTGCAAGTTTGAAGTGAATTCTGAATCAGAACTAAAGTGACAGTAAAACTAAGTTAAAGAAAGCTGTGTGCCTCCAGTGGAGAGATGTAAGAGCTTCAAGACGAGGGTTTGACAGAGACACCAAACTGCATTATCAAAAAATGACTTTAAAAAAGACATTTGTATTCATTCATCGCGCCTCCTTCTCTCTGATTTTCAATATTTTAAAATCTGCCAAGAGGGTGGCGGTCCAACTGAGGTCCAGAGCTGCTACCTACGAGTGTCGATCTCAAATGTGACATGTTTCCACGGCAACAGGACCATGTAACAAAATCACCACAGGAGTTAAGAAAAGAGCCGTCTTGCCGGAGCCTTGCTGAAGTCGATGGCTGCAGAGAATATGCACTCCCACAGGGCGAAATATTGAACGACAGCAGAGCTGAAGTGTCAGCTTTACCAGGCTGAACATACAGAGCAAATATGAAGAAACATGTTTGTCTCTTCATCCGACAACCTTCTATAAACTTCACTCCATGCTGAGAGAAAGAAAAGATGGCTCTGATGTCTCTGTAAAAGTTTGTCTTGGCTGCTTATCACCCCAGACGTCTCTATTACAGATGTGCTGTGAAACATCTGCATCATGTTTTACACCATCTCTGGTTATTGTTATAAACTTCTGTCCACTCAGCATTTCCACTTCTTTAGTGGCTGATAGTGTGCGGTGAAGTTTCAAATCTTTCCCCTAATATGAGCCTGAAACACCCTCAAATTATGTGAAAACGCGCGTAAGCTTTAAACACACCTTTATATTAGCACAGCTATCATTCATTGTGCCGATTTCCACCTGAACGTCTGATTCTCCTTCCACTGATAATTAAGTGCAGCGATAATGACGATGACAATAAGAGAAAAAGGCAGGTGTTGAAAGGATGGAGAGGAGCAGAGAAGAAGGCCTGTATCATTAGGGATTAACCTAGCCACAGGCTCTACAAATAGACTGTCTCCACCTATAAGCCGCCAGAGCACAGACACTTATTTGTATTGCCAGGTTGCTGCTGCAGCAGCTCCACAGAAGAGAGAGAGAGAGAGAGAGAGAGAGAGAGAGAGAAAGAGAGAGATGGAAGGCAGTTCAAAGAAGCCTAGGCAGATCGCAGCTCCTGTGAAACAAAATGCGATGCAACAGGACACATTTGGAGGCCTGGCAACATCAGAGGATTTCACACGCACAGATTTTTGGCTGAATCACAGATGTGTGCTCAGATTGCTATAATACAGCCTGAGGCAACAGGAACCAAACGTGCAGCTCTGCAGAACAAACCAATGTACCAGTCAGATAACGGACTGGACCAACAGTCAATTACAGGATGGACAACAAATTACCAAGACACTGTCCTCATAATTGGTACAGCTCTTGATAGTTTTCAAGCAGATTATCCACACTAATTTTGCCTGGAAGTGTTAGACTCCTGCTCTCTTTTTATGTTATCTCATGAATAAAATAATAAATACATCAAAAGTTCACCGGCACTGAAACTTAAAAATCATCTGCAATGTTTTGAAATCATGTGTTAGAGCAGATCTTTCTGCGCTTCAATGCTTCTTTGGAGAAAAATCTGTAAATCAAAGCCATAAAGCAGGTAGCACCAGTCTCTCACCTGATTGAGTCTATTCTAAGAGCTCACCTGATTGGCTCACTCACAACAAACCACTTTTTTGATCTTCAGTTAACAATAATTTGGTTTCAGCTACCTGGTTTCAGCTTCCTGTTCAAAAGAATTGCAACCCTTCCCTTCTCAAAACAAAAGAAGGCAATGGTTGAAATATGAATGGAGACACAAATCCATTCATTAAAATAGTGCACATTTCTGTCTCAGGTGTGAGAGCACAGCAGAAAGTCATTGAGCAGCGTTTACACCAGGACCGGGCATTCACAAAAACAAAAAGGCTGTGGGGTAAATTATACTAACGTTGAAATCACAAAAACAACATGAATCATTGCTGATGTTGGTGTCAAAATCTCATTTAGCAGACGTCAGAGGGAAAAGATGAGAAAGGGGAAAAAACAGCTTCAATTCAAACACAGATGCTGACAGACTTTACAGAGGAATCACAGGGAGTATAAAAATAATCCTTTTTATTATTATCATGATGATGAATATCTCAATCAATACTAACATCCTCAATTTGAGCGATGTATGTATATATTTAGTCCCTCCCTCATTTGCACTAAAGCTGTCATTTGGCAAGACTCCGAGGATGGAAAGCAGACAGTTTGTCGCATTTTTTTTCCCAAACTTGTCCATTTTTTTCTTAGCAAAAGCAGCATTGCTGTGTCTGTTAATCTCTTATATGAAGACTGGACTGGAGCAGTGTGTAACCAACATAGGCATGTGGAAGAGGTAACCTGCAAGAAGGACCAAAGGCTAGTGGTACACACAAGTTGAAGCAATTTGACACAGTTTACCTGCAGACTCTATGATCACACATTAAGCTATGTTAAATAACTACTGTTCATTTTCCACCGTTTTTGAGTGATTTCTTTTTTACCTTTAAACTAGTCGAATAGTCGCAATTCAGGTTACCATTTCACCCAATTAGACAAGATGCAACATTTATTCATATACCTTTGTTTTTATTCCTTTCCACACTGGATATGTGTAGGTCATTTCAGATCAGATAGATGAATCACAGCGTATTTCATTGTTCGTGTTTGTTTAAATAAAAAAAAAATCCCAAAACATGCACGTCACACACTCCACGTGTATTTCAGCAAATCACAGTTCATTTCATGAGTCAGGTGTCCTAAAAATGATGACACTGTCTGATCCAAACGCCGTATTTAGCCTTAAAGGTAAAGAGGTCTAAATGTTACATCCATCTAAATGGGTTTAACAACTTAGAAATTAGTCACTTTGGAACCGACTTACTCATCTGAACATCCATATCATGCTCTTTAAATCCACGCCTCTTGGCATGATGCATTACAGAGCAACAGTCCTCAAAACATGGAACCAAAGAGTTGATGAGTTGTGATTGTCTTTATTTATATTATGTGTTATTTCTGTTTCTCTCAAAATAGTTCACAATAAAAAACAAGTCTAACATGGAGTTCAACAATGTTTGAGTTATAAGAAAATATAAGCTCAAGTGATTATCGTATGTTTTAGTGCAACATACATGAAGCTTTTTTAAGATTAACATGATATCTTATAACAGCTAATAGTGAAAGGTCAGCTATGGTAGAACATTTTGGTATTGTGTGAGATAAACTTTGACACATCATTGAATGTAGTGATGATGGTCAACAAGACAAACCAAGAGACTGGAGGGTAAATAGTTGTGCATTAACAGACTGAGGCTCTGACATTGATGTGTGACTTTCACAGCTGTGAGGAACCTCTTCTTTATGCTTCTTTGTTTTAAAAGAACAGCTCTCTGACGAGGAGTTGTGTCAGTTCAGGTTGGACATAGTTCCACCTACAACTGAGAAAACGACATGTTGCTGACTCATTAAATCCCAGAGGGATGAAAACACCAAACCAGCATTTCACAGTCTTCTCTGGATCTCACACCTGAGCTGAAGTTCAGCAAATACACCCATGTGGTACTGACAGCAAGAACTATGACAAATAATAAACGCTTGATAACCTGTCATGATGACTAGTGCAAGTTACACTTCCCTGTTTCAGCCCCGATGTTACCTTCTTTCATTGATCAATTACATGACGTTCGTACCACAACACTTCAGCAGTCAGAGACAGCCTTGTAGTGGGATTGAAACAGCAATCTGACCACTTTGAAGGCCACTCAGCATGTAAGAGTGCGGTCACACTGGCCATTCCTACCATGCCCAAGCACGATTCAGCCCTTGAGGCCAGTTCATCTGGCCAGTGTGACCATAAGTATACCGGGTGGTTTACTTCTCCTCTGTGGCATGCTTCAGAGAGGTGTGCTTCAGCACAGCACACTTCATGCATGAGCACACAGACATGATCACCGCGATCACTCCTCACAACAGTTATTTTAAGCAATAACAGGGTGTTAGAGGGCTGTGTCAGACCATGGTCCGGTGACAGCAGTTAGATAGGTCATGACTTGGGGGGAGTCGGCTTTCTCCACACACATTAAGATTTTTATGTCGTAAATATTGAACAAGTTTAATATTTACAATTGTGGGCTCTGACCCATTTTGAAGCCAATTATCAGGATAAATTCACTCCTAACACACCTCAGACCAAAGGATTATCTTGTAAAATAACCCCATAACTTAAGATAATCAGGCATTGTTCGTCCTTGGTTGGGAAGGATGAAAATCGGGTGAAAAACAGCCTGATAATCTTTATGTGTGTAACCCCCTTTAGTTTATCAGATCCAGCAGGACCCCCTACAACAGCAACATGATGCTATAAGAAATTAGTTCAACTTCCTCTGTTTATAGAAGCTTCCTTGTCTAGTGTGGGAAGTATCATCAGTGTTTCCTTAATGAATAGCAGTGTGTGAGGTCAAAAGCCTGGAGGCACAGCAGCATAAATAGCTTCATTTATGGCTGTGCAAAAAAAAAAAAAAAAAAAATCTCACTGTTTTTAATTTCATCAAGAGGAGTGTCCACAACAAAAACAGAAAAATCCATCCTCAAGATATCGGAGTGTTTCATCTGGCCAGGGATCGTTTTTTTTTTTTTTTTTTTTTTTCTTTTTTTTTTAAGAAATAGACAGAAGCAAATAAATATTCAATCAACTTATAAAAAAATCTGTTGGCAGCTTCTTTTAAATTTTCAATTAAAACAAATAACGAAATCAAAATTTGCAGCCCAGGAGTCCAAGAATTCGAGCTCGCATAAACATAAATTAATAAACAGTTAATAATAAAATCGAAAATTCAAGCAGATGTGGATGCTGAGAAGCCAAACCTGTATTTCTTTGATAAAATGAAAGCCTGTAAGACGCACACGCACGGCTATGATCTGTAGCAGGACCACATCTGGCTTTTCAAAGAGGCACAGTGTGCAGCTAAAACCTGATCATTACAGAGGGAGGCTGAGCAGCAGCTGGCACAAAGGAGCACGTATAGATCCACACATCCCGAGCAGGCGGAGGGACACAGCGGGAAGAGATCTAAAAATAGCCCAAGTCTTGGGTCAATACCTGCATAATTCGAAAGTTCAATTTATGCAGCGGCTCGTTTTAGATATCAAAACCTGTACAACGACAAAAGAAGTCTATAACATCTGAGCGACAACCATCTGGCATCAGTTCAAACAACGGTTCAGCAGCAGTGTACCGTTATATGAGGAGAGGCGTGTTTATTATGCATGTATCAACAGGTAAAGTGAGTCACAGGTATTAATGAAGAGGCCAGGTATCACTACTCCAGATGCAGACAAATTCAGATTCTGCACATACACAGTACTGGACACTGATTTCAACTTCGTACGTATAAATATGAGCAGAAAATGTGGATTTTAAACAGAGGACAGGGCGGATGATGCCGCTGTCATGTTCAAGCGGACAGTCTGGAGGCTGTCGGCGAGACACTCTCGAGCGCTAACGTTTTTTCTTCATTTACCTGAATTTTAAGCCAACAACTCTCAAAGAAGAATATTTGAAGACCAAAAGAGGGGTTTTAAATTATCTTTAAAACAGACACAGGGGATACCGTAAAACCCGCCCTGCCAGAGGCTGGTGCGCTGATGAAAACGGTCCGTTCAGCCAGAGCAGTGCGTCTCAATATCAACATAAACATGCTCGCGCAGCTTTGGCGCCCGCGGATTCAATAAAGTTCCTTTAGTGTTCATGCGCAAAAGACTTCGCAGATCAACAGATCATCCCAGCGAGGCTTAAAAACCTGACACTGAGTGTGAACTGACAGTCAAACGGTCGGTAACAGAGAACATTTAAAATGATTTCAGGCTGCGCCTTACCTTCAGTTCCGCACTCTCCGCCATCTTGTATTTGTTTGCGCAGGCGTGGTGAAGTGTTGTCACATGACTGGGACGAGCAGAGCGCTGCGTGAACGCGCACTCAAGCGACAAAGATGCGTTCAGGACCACCAATAATAAACGGAAAAGACGGTAGACTGTTATAGAATGTTACAAAAAAAATACTTTAAGATACGAACCAAGATTTCGAACATACCAATCATATTAAGGTTTAATGTTTGCATTACTGTTGAGTTTTGCTTAAAATATGGGGGGAAATTAGTTTTGATGTAAGAACTTCTTGCTGGACAAACAGTATCTGCTCCTAAGAATCATAGATGCAACAGACTACTCTGGAAGATTTTAGTTCTTGACATTCAATTTTTATCCACATACATCTTCTGAGGATTATTTCAGAGTAACCCTTGTTCTCAGTTGGTCTAAATAATAAACATATGTTAATACAGAATCTGTTGTAAAGCCCAAAGAATACTTAATTAGACCTACATTTAATGTGAAAGTGAATCATTAAGTTTTGTACTTTTCATTGTCATTCATTCATTCATTCATTCATTCATTCATTCATTCATTCATTCATTCATTCATTCATTCATTCCATAACAATGGAAAACCTTCCTTTATCTGAAGTCTAAAACAGTGAAAAAAAAATGTTTATTTGACTTTGCTTGACCTTCAGTTCTTGCTCTTTAATCTCTTTTCATACTTTATTTACTTTCATAATTGTTACACACAAGCTTGAACCAGGTCAAATTTTCATTTGTCTATATAATTTGTATGAGCATTTTTTTGGTATAAAAAAGAAGTGATTTTCAGTCGTAACTTGTTGAAAAGTAGCCCATACATGATTAACTATACTATTACTACTGGAGGAAATATTTCACCAGTCACATCAGGGAAACACTGAGTGCCACTAAACACATGGGACAAATAACAGGAAGGACTAAATGTATACACCTGCCAATGCCATACCTAAAAAGGAGAGAGCACAGCACTGTAAATGTGTCATAATCCATGTGATGAACTACTAATATTTTACTTACTTTTACAGAAGAATTGCCAAATTACCAAATACAACCATCATGTTAATCTTTAGCATCATATCATCAGAATCAGAAATACTTTATTAATTCCTGAGGGAAATTTGGCATTACCATTGCTCTTCACATAGTACAGCAGCTGAAAGTAAGGTGTAAAAGGGTAATAAAATATGTGATAAAATAAGCAATAAAATAAGCAGTAAGTACCAAAAATAAACAATAAGTACTAAACCAGATAGAAGAAACTAATCATCATCATCAGTGTTGTTGTCTTGATCAGCAGTGACAGCCAGTGACGGTGCAAACTGAAGAAGTTCAGTAATAATGATGTATGTACTGATTAAACTTTACTCTGCTATTTTCAGGGTCTACAGCAGACTTTCAGTTTAGTTTTCCTTCAGCCTAATTCTCTGCAACGATTAACAAAGTGACTGTTTAGAATCCATTTCGATTTCTCATGAGGATTTAAGTGTTTCTGTTCCGCTGGGTGTATTGAAAAAGGTCAGCGTTAGTACCCGATGATGCATTTCATCACTTGGACTTTTGCATGACACCATCTTATCCTTAAATGATCAACAGAAATTAGTTGTGACTCTGCTGGTAGGGTTTTTTGTTTTCCCCATTTTCTGTTAAATGTATATTTGTACTAAAATCTTAATCCTAAGAAGTTGGATCCATACTGAGGTCAATGATTGTTTGGGGTTGAATCTCCATTCCAGCAAATAATTCGGGCAGTGTGTTTGATGAGTGTTTGTCTTTATTTGTTGCATGTTTTGTTGACCGCCCTCTCTGAACCTCAGCTTTAACTTATCCTGAATTATATTCATACTGATTAAAGTATTTAAGTTTAAAGATTCAACAACAAACTTTTTATCTCCAGAAATGTTGACTCTGGGTCGCCACAGTGGAGAAACAACAGTTTTCTTTAGATATTAAAGTAGGTGATGCCAAACGTCATACAATTTTTAGGTTTTTTGATTTTCATGAACAAAGTTTAAATCAACAGCCAGTAAAAATTTTTGAAGGCAGATATAAAACATAGTGATTAATCTCAAACTTTAGGCAAATAAAATCAAAACTATCTGCATGGATAAATACAGCTAAAATGAAGTGACTTAATAATAATTTCATTTAAAAAAATAATAAATAAATAAATAAATAAATAAATAAATAAATAAATAAATAAATAAAGCAACACAACTTAGACTAAAGAAAACATGGAATGAATTTTTTTTTTTGACCAACTTTTTATTTTACTTGTTCCAACAACAGGAGAGAATAGAAATACAAATGAGTATGTGTACAAAGAAAGTGCAATGCAAAATATAACAAGTACATGCCCTTAAAATGACTTATACAAAAATAACACATAAGAGAAAATAAAAAATAAACAAATTAAATAAGAGTTAAAAAAAAAAAAAACTGGATCCGTACCTACAATGATCTGTTATATCTGAAACCCATGGAGATCAATAAGTAGTGACTGCCAAACTTTAAAAACAGAGTCTTTGGCTCCATGAACTCTGGCTATTGATAACTCCAAATAAACAATGTCCAAATATGACAAAATCCA
Organism: Labroides dimidiatus; assembly: GCA_030710495.1. Classification (NCBI taxonomy): domain Eukaryota; kingdom Metazoa; phylum Chordata; class Actinopteri; order Labriformes; family Labridae; genus Labroides; species Labroides dimidiatus. The sequence goes on from CM061144.1 coordinate 5,839,213, forward strand.
AGCTCGGAAAGAAAGAGAGTGTGGAGGTTTCCAGCGTGTGGCGACTAGTTTTTTCCCAGCGGTAAGTCCAGCTAGTAATGCTCTTCTTTGGTCCAGAGTCAGACCCAGCTTTGGTAAGTCATTCAAAATAAATATAGCAGGCCAATATGGCAACCTAATCTTAAACAACTTAGAGAGGTTAAAGGCTACACTCCTCCAAAACTTAAGTATTTGGGGACATTCCCAAAACATATGAAAAAAATTACCAATAATCTTCATCAAATGGAGTTTCCTTGGAGTAAGATATATCCTGTGTATAAAATTGTAATGTATCTGCTGGTGATCAGGATTTCTAGATGCTAAACCAACATTAATCCATACTGTATCCCATTCAAATGTAGGTGCCAAATCTGGAATATCTTTCCTCCACATCAAGTCTAATGTCAGGGGTCTGTAGGAATGTTGTAAAAAAAATACATAGAGTCTTGAAACAAAGCCGTTTGTGCTACTAGCAGAATGGAAAAGTTTAAGAAGTGGGTGTAGTGTGAGAGGAGTCTGTAAAGGAATACCACTGCCTCTTAAAGATGATCTTAATTGCAAATAAAAGAAAAAGGAGGAACGTGGTATGCCAAATTTAAAGCAAATGTCTTGGAAAGAAAACAACCCCTCCTCTCCATAAATATCACCAAGAGTACAAATATTCTGGCTTTCCCAGTCAGGCAAATGAATGGGATGACCACCAATGGAATGAATATTTGTTTGCAAGTCTACAATTAAAACTGTATTAAAATAAAACATTACAATAATAATGAAATATAATAATAATAAAAGCCTCAGCTGTAGAAAAAAAAGTAGTGATGTGTTTTATCTTGTTTTTTTTTTCTGCATACAGTCAGAGAATAAGAGTAAACTCAGATGCAGCAAAGCTGCAGTGTGTCACAGGATGAACCCAGAGCAGGCAATGTGCGTATAAATCCAGTAGGTGGCACCCTATCATTTCTGATGAAGCTGAATGCTAAATAAGATGAAGTGAAGTCCCAGGTCCAGGTCCTTCTTAGCCTGTACAGACTCATTGTTCCTCAGCTATCACATCTCTGCTCAGTGTGATGGCTTTATAGAGAATAAAACACATCAAACTGAGCGTCCATTAAAGCAGAAGATACTTCTCCTCTCTGGGTTCATACAAATAATCTATTGACAGAGTATTTATGCACCTTGTCTCTTACAGACACAATCACCGAGGCTTTAAAGGTTTGATTCACTCTTTCTGTTTCTCTGCCATCTGCTGTATTGTTGATGGACAGTGATAGAACAGGTGTCCTCTGACCACACGTGTTTATACAGGTAGACAATGAAGCAGACTGTAAATACTGACAGACAATGTGTCAGGATGAAACAGGATTCTTCTTTAAAATATCTCATTAACTAAGTGGTTTAAGGGTGCACCCCTTCTGCACAGGATGTAGTCCTCCTCACAGCAGTCGTAGGTTCCACTCACGGCTGTGATCTTTGCTACATGTCATCCCTCCCTCTCCACTCTACATGTTTCATGCCTCTCTGCAGGTGTCATAAATACAGGTAGAAAAATGACTTTAAAAAGTCTTCATAGTCACAGTCAGTGTGTAGATTTAGTGTTTAACACACTCAGTGTGGACTCAGGACAGAGCTGCTTGCTGTCAGGACACCACCTGTGTTCTCTCTGTGAAGCTGAAAACTACTCTGCAGGTTGTGCTCAAGACCTCACTATCCAAGACTTGCTTGAGACCAGAACACACCAAGACAAAACCAAGACTTTTGGGAGTCAAGACCGAGAAAAGACCAAGACCAAGACAAGCTGAAACCGAGACAAGACCGAGACTATAAAAAATAATTTTCAAAACTATGACAACATTGAAAAGTTAAAGAGCATGTTCTTTTTAATTTTAGTTTCCTTTAATTACATTTGACACACAAAAACAAGCTGTCTGCAGCTCTTTCAAAGCACAAAATGCAAAATTCTCATATCATAATATTTTTTTAACTAAATTCTTGCAGAAGAAGAAAAAAATCCTTGCCTATATTTGAAAGTCACTGCAGGGTATGACGTTAAAGTTTTTTCCTATATATGCTCTTTCTAGGAGGCACTTTTTCTGGCTGTCAAGTGCAAACATTTAGCTGATATCATACCTCAACCATCATGCCTGTCAACTGTGGAAAGTGATGCTCAACACTTCTTTTATAAGAAAACATGTATTTATTTTCTATGTGTTAGCTCACCTGGTTTTCTGAATTCATTCAAACTCAGGAATTCCCTGTTTACAACACTAATAAGGTGAGAATATAAACTCAGAAATAGTGCTGCACAATTTGGCAAAATTGTCCAACTGCAATTATTTTGGACAATTTTGCGATTGTGAGTATAATAACGTCAGTTTACATGGTTTGTTATAAAAGAATATAAACTGATTATTGGTAGTTGTGAAAAATGTACTTCTTAATTATTAAAATCAAGTATTGAGTTTATACGTTTTGAATGTTAAAGTAGAACTAAAGAAAGCCTGAACAGAAGTAGTTTCAGTACACAATTTGGTTAAATTTAAGTTTTAAATGTTATTTTTTGATACTTTGTTTTTATCTAGTTTGATTTTTATCTCACATTTGTCAAAGCTTACACCTGTAATTTTAATACATACCAATAAGCAAAAGTAAATGCTGTTTATTAGACTGTGGGCTCACACATTCATGTGCCCTGGTTAGGGCACCCCAGTCTAAAAAGTCTGGACACGCCCCTGCTGTCAGCCCGTGCCCTTTTGCAGTTACGTTATGCTGCTTTGCTCATCAGTGGATGGATTTATGCTAAACGGAGGGTTCAGCTCATGGAAAAGATGGAGTTACAGAGAAAGACGGAACACAACTGTTCTTCAGGTAAAACTCAAACAACTCAAGACATTCACTGTAGACATTCAGAGCGCCGCTCTCTTTCCATTTAAAGTCTCCCTCCCCACAGTTAAGATCCATCCATATCACCAGAAAGAGGAGGTTTTTTTTCGGTAGACTGTGTGTACTGAGAAAAACTGATCTTTATTTCTTCACTATCTAAAGAAAAAAAATGATCAGGGTATTATTTTTGAAGAGCAGCAGATTTTAAGCACGTGTGTCAATCACGCTATTATTAATTGAACCAAAAAAGGTCCAAAAACTTCTTAAAAGCCGTAGATAAGATTTAAAGTGCCATAAGAGGAAACGAGAGGGGAAAATAATACAATTGACGAATAGAACGCTCGGAGTCGTGCTTGCCCAATCAGGTATGTCCTTACGAATTTTGCTTGCCAGTCGGCTTTTTGAAGTTGCCCCGGGCATTAGGGCATTCGTAAATATCAGGCCGGCACTGGTGAGTTCAGGATTACTTTAAATATCTCAACATAAGATGTTAATTTGTCAGGTGAATGAGAGGTATGTCTTGTATATATCATGCTCCGGGCTCTTGGTCACGTGTCCCACCTTTCACTCTCACTTGTGTGCAGGGGGTGTGAGTGAGTCCCTCAGTCTCAACACCGGGAAGGTTGCAGTCATTACAGGGAGAAATACCACACGATTGGAATCTATTTGTTGTTTTATCAGAGTGCTTCTCCTTCTTCTTCTTTTTTTTTTTTTATCACATTAACGAAGTTGAAGATTATCCTATCAGTGCTGGTCTCGACCGGTCTTGACGGAAAATCCCGAGTCCGGCCAGCCTGAGACCGAGATAAGACCGAGTAAAAACGCGCAGGAGTCCGAGACAAGACCAAGATCTTCAAAATGTGGTCTCGAGACCAGTCTCGAGACCGGAGACCGGTCTCGAGTAGCACAACACTCCGCATCAGGGACAAATAAAGTTTCTTCTCTTCTCTGTATTAAAATACTGAGATAAAACAGACAAATCCTCTATTGCAGCACTGGTTGTGTAAAAACGATGTGATACTTCAAGATATTATCAACACACACACTGTTTAATGTAATCAAGGTTTGGTGACTTTAATGAGACGGTGAGATTGAAGTTTGCAGCAAGCTTCCCAAGGTGTTATTTTAGCAAATTAAAAGTATGAAAGATGTGTTTAATTATGTTGATGAAAAAGTCAAACATTTATTGCCAAAAAGTGATCCCGGCTTTTCCTACAATGTTCACTATCAAAGAATGACGAACTCAGTGAGAGTGGACAAATTTACATTTTCCTCAAAAATACTGACACTTAAGTTGCTCATATCTAAAAATCACACAATGCATAAACATCTTTTTTTTTCAAATATTCTGTTTATGTGTTAACTGTAAACTGAAAACAGATGAAGTTTGGTTTTGTTCAGTTATCTGTGTACTTGTGCAGTTTAGATGTTCTGTCAGGTGCACAGAGACAAAGGAGCAAACTGAGAATCTTAAAATCCTTTAAAGAGAATTGAAAATAGTTATGAGATGAGTGTGAATAACAATCCCAACAGAACAAGTCTTCAGTTCATCTTTAGGGGTCCACACAGAGCCTGAGATAACCTTCTTGAGGTAACATTTTCTTTCCACTTTTGAAATCCAGATACTCAAACCCATGGAACAAGGATTTAGCAAAAACCACCACCAAGAGACACGAAACAACCATGGAGAAAAGTGAAAGGAAGGAAATGCTCACAGCTGACTACAAAACCAGAACATGTGGCTTATTTTTGTGGTAGATATTGTCTCTTTGACTCTCCTGGTGGTCATTTTGCTCCTGAGATCATTTTGTTTCTCTTTGTGGAGCTTTGTTACTTTTTAAGCCTTTTTACTGTTTATTTTCAGTTTCTGGGGTCTTTTGATAATATTTGTGGTGTATATATATATATATATATATATATATATATATATATATATATATATATATATATATATATATATATATATATATGTTTGTGTGTGTGTGTGTGTGTGTGTGTGTGTGTGTGTGTGTGTGTGTGCGTTTGGTGCTTTTGGTGCTTTTGAAAGTTTGAGGCTTTCTTACCCAAACATTGGTGCCATGACTCCCATTGTCACATAATCCTGCCCTGCTCGTCCCCATACTTCAGTTGAAATCCAGTTTTTCTTTGATTGTTAAAGCACCAAATAAAAATAGTCAGTCAGCTGATCACTCCTCAGCTGATTTCAGACCTTGTTAGTATTCAGAGGGAACCGGCTTTGCCATGGAGGGCAATTAAGCTCCAGGAGAATTACCATTCATTGTGTGTCAATGACATTATGTGAGTATCTGTCTCAGTATGAAGCATCCAGGGAGCGAGAGCTGTGTAATCAATATCTATTAGTCGTCCCATCAGAAGAATTAGATTTCACTATTAGATCAGGCCGCTCCCCTGACTCCACGTCAAACATTATAAGTGGACTGGACATGTCATATGCTGATGTAGACGCCTAATGAAAGAGATCATGTTGAAGCCAAATACAATAAGAGGAAATATGAGCCATCAGATGAGGAGCTGTTGTGTTTATGGACCAGCAGAGGGCAGACTCACACCAGAGACCCAAGCTGAGGCTCAACAGCAGAGAGAAGCTTTCTCGTTTTATTCATATTGACATGGGTACATACATAAATGGGAAACTCAAGTATGAGTTGTGTCAAAACCAGGATTCATTCTGATTTCAATGCTGCTTTTTTCCCTTTCTTTCTATTTTTTTTTAAAACAAACCAAATCTGACTCATGACAGAAAGAAGAAATGCAGCTTTGTGATCTGTAAATTATTTCAACTAGTGTCTACTTTTTGTTTCAGAAGAAGACCGTCAGATGACAGGGAGAGTTTTGGTTTTGTCTGTTACAACTCACAGATTAATCAAATGATTAAAACAAAACTTCAACTGAAAAGTTAAAGGACTGGATTAGTGTTAAAATATTCCGTTCAAACTGTACATGAGATCTATAAACTGTTACAGAGTGTTTTTTGAAGAAGAAGAAGAAGAAGAAGAAGAAGAAGAAGAAGAAGAAGAAGAAAGAAAACCCCTTGGTGTTAGACATCAAACCTGAACAGTTGTAGAAGTAAGTGCTCACAATAATGTGCTCTATGAAACATAAAGATCCTGGTGTTCAAGTGAAAGAATTTGGTATAGGACGGCATGTTCAAATTCAGAAAAGTTGCCCATTTAAAGTGCTTAACGACATGAACAGTGTTACAAATATCTAAACAATCATTGAAAGCAAAGACGGGTGAGTTAGAATACATGTACAAACTCAAGATTTTCAAACAAGGAACAAAAGCTAAATGATGAGATGCATTTAAACCCAATATCACAATAATACAAGCCATTGCACATCGTCACGTGAGATATATTTATATATATGTATGTATATAGTGTTGTTTTTTTCTTTCAGATTAGCTAAAGAGCAGACGACTGATTCAGAGACACTCCTTGGTTTGAAGTTCAACAGTCCTCTGATTCTCAACAGAAAATGAAGCTGAAATAAATAAAGTGATTTCTTTGAGTCAAGAGTTTGGGTTTTGTGCAGGTGAGGTCGCTGCCAGTTCACCCAAGTGCTGAAATCAGAGGTGTATTTATACAGAAGGATGTGTGTGTGTCTCTCTCTCTGTGTTTGTGTGTGTGTGTTGGGGGTGTATATTTTTTTTCTTTTTTGGCTGTGCAGGGGTCAGGTGAGTCCGGCGCTGGGCTTTATGGTGGCAGCAGTGGGGGTTTGAAGGTGCAGGCTCCGGTGCACTGACGAGGTGTGAGCATCTTACAGGAGAAATGATGAAGGGCGTCGTGAGCTTCTGGGGAGAACGAGTCCATCAGTGAGAACAGGCCCACAAAACACAAACACAGCACTCACTGATATATTCATAGAAAGAAAGTGTAATATAATCTTTTCCTTTTTCTTTTTATGTTTGCTTATGATGTCTTTAAAAGGAGGAGTTCACATTTTTTCCATGTCTGTCTTTAATCAACACTCAGATTCTGACATGGACACAATGACATGGTTTGGAGGTTTTGAAGTCGTTCCTCTTTTCTGTAAAGAATTCGAAACAAGAGTCACTGAATGATAGTGTTTCAGAGTTATCGCTCTGACAGACGCTTTAAGTTGACTAATCTAAAGCTTACTACGTTTAATTCACGCACATTCAGTGGGCGCCTTTTTAAGCTACTGTGAGGAACTTTCTGTTAGTGTTTATTTTTGGCGCCCTCTGTGGACAAATCTGACCCTGTTTGTTTAACCTATTTACTCATGAGCATTTAAAATGGCAAAAAACAAACAAACAAACAAACAAAAAAACATAGTGAAGCATAAAAAAAAGAAAAAAGGAATAATTGACATGGGGTCATGGGGTGATCAGTACATGAGGACAAAATTCACTTCAACCAACTATTTTGATTGCTAGCTGAATAAATTAATTTCCTTTCACCACCATAAAACAGGGCATTTGTTCTTAAAGATGTAGTTGTTTAACAACACTAATAAAGAGGCTAGCTGTAGGGCAGCTCTTCTGAAGCAGATAGTTTGTGTCAGAGAAATCTTTCAGTGGTAAGCATCTTATTTACCCACACCATCAGATATATGTCTGAGGTTGGGGGAACTGAATGTTATTCTGAGTTTTTGAAGCTGTTGTTGTTACTTCTTTCCAGAAAGGCTGAATAAGCAGGCAGGACCATAAACTATGAGCACGCTCAAACATCACTTCTCTACATTTCCTCTTTCAGCAGAGCTCACTTTGTCTACATTTAGAGTTAATCCTGCTTCCTTTCAACAGTCTGACATATCACTCTTTGTATATCTTCACTATGGAATAAAAACGTCTCTTCCTGCAGCCTGCAGTTTATCACTTCACCTGAAAACCACCCTGCAGCTTGAGACACAAGATTACAGCGCAGACATTCTTTGTTTGTTTTGTCTGGTTTAGTGTTGTAGTTTGTACGAAGGCATCGGGGTTAATTTCAACCTGTTTCACGAGCAATTAAAAAACTCCTTACAGGAGCTTTAAGTAAAAAAATCCTTGTGTTTTCAGTGGCCAGATGTGAATATCCATTTGATATCATTCAGCAAATATTGGGGTGTCTTCATAAAGCTAGTGACTTTTTTTCTGGTGTGGTTCCATCAAATTATTCCAGGAGGGGTGGGTGCAACCAGAAAAAAAAAATTATAAGCCCACAACTTCAACAGAGGAGATGAGGATGGAAATAATGTTTCTGCTTGTCTAAATTAATCTGAAAATTGCATCTCTGCATCACTCCACACACATCTCATGTTCTCTGAGACTATTTTAGTTTCCTCAGTTGTCAATAAAGCCACATGCTTCATTTATGTCGTGATTAATTCACATACTCGTTACATCTTAATTTTACTAAACTTTCCATTTTTAACTATTAAAACCATATTTGGTGATATTTAGGCTGTTTTTCCCAGAATCCTTCAGCGTGTTTGATGTAAACAGGAACAGATTTCTATGCTGTTTCCATGATGAGAACTTTCTTCTCAAATCAAAGCTGTTCTCTATTAAATGAACCACAACAGAAAAGTGATTTAAATGATCAATATTCATCAAGACTTGATTTGGTTATTGCTTTTGTAAAATATTTTCCCTTTTTTGCAAGAAACTGTACATTTTCTGTTTTCTTTATAATAAATATGGAGCTTATTATTATTCTTTTTTAAAAAAAGTACAATAAGGATGTACATGTGTGCACGTCTGGATTGTTTTCAGACAGACCTCAAAACATGTGAACCCCTTCTCTCATGGAGTCTGACTGATAACGTCACACTGATAACAGGAGATGTTGAATAAAAAAGTAGCACTTGCATATTTATATGTTTGTATGTGTGCATTCATGTTCCTCTCTCGGACCAGATAAAATTACCTTTCAGCTTCTGCTGTATTGCATAACGAGCCTTTCTCTCTTGGTCCAACTCGCTGCACAAAGTGTCTATCCAAAAATAATAAGAATAAAGTGTGAAAAAATGGGTCAAAAAATGGAAAAAAAAATATCTGTCAGTTGCTCTGTAGTGTGATGGAGGAGTGTAAAGTGTGCCGTTTGCCCCCTATGGTATTTAGAGTGACCCCTGTGTGTACTTGAACTCTGTATTTAAACTAGTGTCACATGAAACCAATCCTTTAACGCCGGCTTTAGTTGCTGTCTACTGCATGTAACTGATACTGCAGCACATAATGGTCTGTCTTTTCTATTTTCCAGAGCATGATTTAGGAGAAAATAACCTTTGCATACAAAACAATATGGTTTCAATTTCACCTTTTGATATCTAATAATTAACCAAACAGCAGGAGTAAAAAAAAAAACTATGGAGTTTACAGGGGGAAAAAACGGCTGCAAACATATCTCTGATATTTCAATATGCAAGTGTCACTTTTCATTTCTGTTTTAGTTTACGGAGTCTGATTGATTCATGAGGTGTAAATGCTCTAATATGGCTCAGTTTTTCCACATAAACTTAAAAAGCACTGATCTACGTCTGCTTTACATTCATAATGTATGGAGGCACGAAGTAAAGAGAGAGACCAACCTCGAACAATCTGCAGCTGCTGGACCATTTCCTCTCTGTAGGACAGCTCACGCTTCATTTGATCCTGAAAATTATCTGAAGAGTACCGAAGGCCACGTCAGATGGAAACTCTCTGACATTGTGGAGATTAAATCTAAAGAAATACTCCAAGATTCAAAGGAAAGAATGACTATGTGCTACAAGGACAGGGTTCAAGCTCCAAACAAGCTGGAAACACAGACTCACTTTGTCCTACCTTTCAAATGCTGAAACTCTCTCTCCAACTTTTTCCTCAGCTCCACTTGCTCCACAAGCTGCTTCTGTAATTCCTCTGAAAAAGCCAAGTATGTCAAATTTAATGCCAGTGTGTTAGATTTCCATTATTTTATAATAATAGGGCATATAATGTCATCGTTAACCCTGGGACACTGTGACATCCCTCGTGTTACAGCTACAGCCCCTCTGAATAACAAGCAGGGAGCTTCTGCATTAAGAAATCAAGCACCTTAATGCAAACAACCACAAAAATCAGCAACAATGTCCAAAAAAATCTACCTAACACTGTATTTGATACATTTTGAATTTGTGCAAATAAAGATTTATGTGAGTCCTGTAAAGGTGCGTTCAGGTCCTCAGCAGCAGCAGCCCTGTGCATGTGCGCTTTGCTGTGTTCGCTGCCACAGTAATTGCCGCGCACTGCCTGGAGCCTGAGACGATAATAATGGAGTCCCGGGGTTTTTCCAAGCGTTGTAAAATAATTAGCTGCCGTGCCTCGGGGTTATGGCTCTGTTCGTTAAAATATTAATAGCCTCTAAACGATTTCCTCTTACAATAATAAGTCAAAACTCCCACATCTCGTGATTAAGTGTTAACAACTATGGAAACACTTTAGGCCCACAAAAATGTAAATTCACATTAAGGTTTTGGCACGTCATTGTTAGCAGGCCACGGGCATTTATCTGCATGTAAAATGAGCTGAACTCAGTGTTTGACATTAATATAACACACACAATCTCCTTCTGATGATTAAACTGAGGAGTTTAAATTGGTTTTATAAAATGCTCAAATTAAATCTCATCAGCAAATAATTATCTGTGGTGATTAAATTTAATTTACTACATTAAAAATAAGTATTAGTGTTAATTAAATTTGGTGTCCAGGCCCGTTCAGCTGATGTAAACTCATACATTAGACGATAACTAACAAATTAATCCAAAATATAAACTAAACGGGATCATTATTATTATCATTATTATTATTATTTTTATATCTTTCGCTTCCTTTGACCCTGAAACAGCCTCTCACCTTTGGCCATGTTCTCCAGGTCTCTCTCGTGCACGCTGATGTCGATGCGTAAAGATCCATCGGCTGCACAAAAACGACAAAACTCGTGACCTCAAAAAGCAGCCGCGTGGCAAAGAGAAACATGATTCTAAAATGTTGTAAAATACTTCTATGGGATTGTTAGATTTGTTATGTTAAATAACTGAATTAAAAACCGAGGGGGAAAAAAACGGATATTTTCATTAAAAACCTTGTCTGTCTTTTTGCTCCTGATAGGATGCTGCGTTTCGCTGGTTGTGGATTTCAGACACGTGATGAACACCTAAACAAAAAGAGAGGACAACGATTTTCAGAAAAAAAAAATAGGCAAAAAAAATTTGCATCAAAAACCATTAATTGGTCCAATAATGACCGTTAGATCTGCGGGGGCTGCTCAATTGTTTGCATCCAAAGGATGGAGGCTCGTTGAGGAGCACGTGGCCGTCCTTTCCATGAGCGTACACCTGTAAAAGAAAGCACACACACGTGTTTAATAACGCGGGGCAATTACACGTCATTTACTACCTTCTTCACCTAATTGAGGCCTTATCTAAAAAAAAAAAAAAAAAAAAAAAAAATCTGGAGCCAAATTTGTTGTGCAGATGGTAATAGTATTTCTTAAAGACGGTTTTTGTGAGGAACATCATCAAGCTGGTCATAAAAACAAATACTATGATAAAATTACACAAACATAAAAATAATTGTCAGGAAAATAAGTCAATAAATGACCATTTATGGGAAAAAAAGCCGAGCAGTTGCAGTGTCTGTCAGCGGTTTTGTTTTGTTTTTCTTACTCTTTAAACATTTGTAACCCTGATTTTAGAGGTAAACCCCGGCCTTGCTGCCTTGCGTAATGGCACGTCCGCAGGGTAATGCATGAGCATCTATTTTATCTCTATCGATGTTTCAAAGCATGCTCATCGAATTCAAACCGCTGATTTTTAAAATCTGTCTAATGATCTCGATGACATTTTCATCGGCCTGCCCTCCTCTACAAACTCTCAGCATCATCTTTTTCCACTACACTGCGACAATCCAGCCTCCCCCCGCGGGGATCATTAAAGTTTCATTTAATCTGATCTTACTTCATGAAGAGGAGAGCCATTACGCATCCGTCTGTCCTCCTCTGATGACCCAGTGTGCACGGAGTCCCCCGGTGATGCCGCTGTTCCGGGGCTAGAGGTGTCAGGCCGTTCCTGACTCTCCTCAGCACCAGAGGAGACCCGGTCCAGCACAGGGGAGTCACGGTGCTCTCCTCCCGGCGAGATCTGGATCGGCTCGTCCTCGTCCTGCCCTGGATTCGACTCCACATCCACATCCGGGTCGTCGTCTTCATCAACCACGCTGTCTCTGTCCGGTGAGATGGATCTGTAACTGGAGCTCTCGCTGATAAAATCCGGGGACAGGTAGCCAGCAGGGCGCGCGCCGTAGCCTTCCCGGTTGCCATAGAGTTTGGCGATGGTCTCTGCGTCTTTGACCACGGGCCTGAAGGCTGAGATGTAGCTGATTTTCCTCTGAGGGGTTTCATCTCCAGACTTGTCTTCGTCGTTTCGGGTGGTGGAGGACTGGGAGCTGGGGCAGCGCTCCCCTCCGTCCTGCTGATGGAGAGGGTGATGGTTTGAGTCTTTGGGTGTGTGTGTGCCCCGGTCGCTTTGGTCAGATAAGTCGAGCTCGCTCTGCCGGACGCCTGGCAGCTCAGGAGGAGGTTTTGGAGGGGATCCGGGGTAGTGCGGCATGGGGAGGCCTGCCGCTGCTGTAGGCCAGAACATGGGGAAGGCGGGGTAGAGGCTGTCCTTTGCGCCGGGCCAAAACACTCCAGACACGTTGGGTTTGCTCGCGTCAGGCACTCCGTCACTCTTCTTCGGACAGAGGCCGTAGCTCGGGAAGCCATAGGGGTGGTGGGGGAACAGGGGTGGGGGGATTTTTTGGAGCATGCCAAAGCTCTTGCTGGGCACAGGGATGACTGGGTATGTCCGCGTGCCGCTCGTCAAGCTCAGACTATTACTCCCCTGATCATCGTCGCAGCGTAAAGTTTTGTGGGGGACCTCAGGGGAGCTCCTTTGGACCAGACTGGAAGAGGCCTGAGATTTCATCGAAGAGGACATTCCCGAGCCGCTCACGGGCAGAGTCCTCTTTCTGCTCCCTCCATTGAACATGGCCTTTACATCCTCCCACGCGTGGGTAATGTCGTCTGATTTTTTGTCAGTTAGTTTCAGATGGCGTCTCCATGAGTTGAAGTTTGCCGCATCCGGCTGCAGGTACTTGGACTCTGCTGTGCGGTGGGAGTGGAAAATGAATTTATTGGGGGAGAAATACATGTTGCAGAGGCTGCACTTGATGCACTTTGCTCTGGAGCTGTTGTATCTGGCGGGGATGAAGCTGCCCCTGCAGCCCCACGCGCAGTCGTGAGAAACATCAAATGCAAAATTCTCTGGAAGCTTCGGAGGGCTGTGTGCTCCCAGGAAGGACTTGCAGAGCCTCTCGGCCTCCCGCTTGGTGATCATGCCGCAGCGCCTGGAGGAGATGGGCATGGCCCCCGCACGCCTCAGGAGCTCCAGCTGCACGGGAGTGCACTGCACACAGGTGATGCCCAAAGCGACCCGGCGGTTGTGGATCTCGTTGTAGCTGTAGTTCTTCAGCAGGGTATTCGAAATCTGCGCCAGGCACAATCTCTCCTTGCCGTCTATGACCAGGCATACGATGGGCACCCCGTACAGGGAGGTCTCGCTCACTTGGTTGGGTCTGAGGGGGTTCGGGCTGGAGAAGCTCTGTGTATCCTGCTTTGAACTGGGGGGTGAGCTGGCGTCTCGTCCAGCGTCTCGATGCTGTCCGGGCGTCGACTCCATCCCTGGAAGCCTGTCAATCAAAGACACATGGGGAGTGAGCCGCTGCAGTAACAGCAACATCTTCATCAGGGTATCATCCACAATTGAGATTAAGAATTTAAATATTTAATACACACACACACACACACACACACAAAATAAATAAATAATTAAATAAAATAAATTAAAATTAAATTAAATTAAAAAAAGAAAAAAAGAAGGCCTCATTAAAAATGTAAAAATGAAAAAGATAATTTAATACCAAGTGGAAAAAAAATGAACTTTTAGTCTAAATTTAATCCAGTAAACACAGATAATATCACCAATTATTACTGATGAAAAAGTATTAGCATAGCTTCACATTTTGTGCAAACATTAATTAAAAATTTTACTTGTGGAAAATTTCGTCGGTAGTGGACCAATAACTATCACTAGTGTTTTTTTTTTTTTTTTTTTACAAAACATTTAATGTCAATAAATGTAATAATTATAACAGGAATAATTAAAAAAAATAATAATAATAATAAAAAGAATTACATTTTAAAAGTCGCAAACTATGACCGATATGGTTTCTGGAGAGTTAAAATGTAAAAGTGATCTCAGTCTTCTCCTGAATAGTTATTTCTCCCTCATTCTTCCGCGCGTTCGGCCTCCTCTCCCAGGTAATCTGGGTTCCTGGGCGGAGATGGATCTGCTGTTTCTCTTATCTCCAAAATCGGCTCAGCACTTAAGAGTCACATAAGATCCTTAGGCGCGGATAAGGACAGAAGGAAAATGCAGCCTGAGCTGCGCCAATGCGCTTAGCAGAGAGGAAAAGAACAAGTGTAAGCTGCTTTCCTGGTAATTACACAGATCCACGAGCGCGTCTTCGCATTGTTAATAAAAGACTAGCCCTATATATAATTAAAGCTTCTGCGCAGATTAACCTTAACCAGTTGCTCGATATCATGGTGGAGCAGGCCTGTCCCACGGTCACCTGTGCGTACTTACTTTATACAACATGTCAGTGGGTTTACGGAGGCCGTAAAATGCACACTAACCATCCTTCAGCCAGTTTAATAATCATAAAAACACTGACATCATTACATCTGTGTTTACGAGAGCATTTAAACTACACTTTACAATTCATAACGCAAATATAAAAGCAGGACAAAGCAGGGAAAGACCACATATTAATCCAAAATTTATGGCATAATTATTAAGTAAGAGACATACCTTTCTCTCCTTCAAAGCCGTCACGCTCCAACTGGGTTTGGATGATAAATACAAAGGAATAGGGGAAATTTAGGCCCGGTGGATCCAGAGAGGGACGGTGTCACAGTCAAGGCGCTCTGTCAAGAGAAACTCTGGGCTGGACTCCTTCTTTCCGATTATTTAGGTGCAGGTGCAGCAGCAGCAGCAGACAGGACCTCCATCGCGCGGGATTCAAGGGAGGTGAATGGCGTGCAGACAAGAAGCACATGGCACCTCTCTCTCTCTCTCTCCCCTCCCTCTCTCACTCTCTCTCTCTCTCTCTCTCTCTCTCTCTCTCTCTCTCTCTCTCTCTCTCTCTCTCTCACGCACACACACTCTCTCTCTTCTGTCGTGCTGATGTGTAATAGCTCTCTCTCTCTCTCTCTCTCTCTCTCTCTCTCTCTCTCTCATGCTGCGCAGCCCCACTCGTTTTGATAATTCACGATTTTGCAGCTCTGACGCACAAAACAAAAGCAGGCACACTATCATGCACAATTAGACCCCTGCTGACCCCGAATGGAGGCACATTTCGGCCCTTACACTCATGTTTGTGAATATATTTGATCTTGCATGTAATTAAAACAAAGAACGCCACATTGTCTTGGAAACATCTGCGTAAAGATGATAGAATTCACTAAAATTAGAACAGTGATAATTGTGACTCCCTGGACCCAGTCAAGCGCCCTGCAGGGGTCCCCGTACCCCATTTTGGAAAACCACAACTGGCTTATTTGATGGCGCACTGTGCTGAGAGTGTCTTTAGAGCTCGACTTTTACTGAACTCATTCCCACGCTGTATTATTTCCACCGCGGCGGGAGCGAGCTGAGGAACAAGAGGCAGAGCGCGTGGCACTTTGGAGGGCAGCAGGAAAGACAAAAGGCCCGCGCGCATCTATCAAGTTACACGACCATCTGTTGGGCTTCCACGGCCGCCACGCAAAGCAATCTGAGATCGAGCGAGCACGGAGTACAAGATAATAATAATAATAATAATAATAATAATAATAATAATAATAATAATAATAATAATAATAATGATGATTTTAAAAACAGATTTTTATAGTGTTTTTGTCAAATAATTTTTGGCTTTTAATTATTCCTCTGAAAATGAGGAATATTTAATTCTCATTGTGAGATGAGCTGCTTGTTGATGCCTCGGGCCAAATTCTTCCTTTTTTAACACACGCACGAGAGAAGTGAGCTCAATAACGTGTAAATACATACATAAATAAATAAATAAATATGTTAATGTCAATGATGTAAATGGTAACAGTCAATCCGATTGGCTGCCTCTTACCCCTTAATTTATTATTAATAACCGGATCGATGGCTCGTTGACCACGATCGTTTGACTACACTGATGTCCTGCACTGATAGAAGAGTCGATACCTGCAGCAGGTGCACACAGAAAGAGAGGCGGTGTTTGAAGTTAACAGAGGTAAAATCTGGAGGAGCTCCACTCTTTCTTTCAGTATCACTGAAAATGTAAGGAACACGAGTTCTCTTTAATATAAGATTCTTCGTTGAACACACTCCTACTCCTGGCTCCTCCTCAGTGATGTCAGGACGAGGGCCGGTAAATCAGGCCAATATCAGCTTAACCAACAAAGTGTGTTGGCTGATAAGAAGCTTCAGTGTCCCACTACAAGAAATATATTGGCAAAGTCTTAAACGAAATCTTCAATAGAACAAATGTGAAAATCACAAAAACATGGTGTTAAAATTCTCTTTAACTGTTAACTGGCTTTATATTTTACATACCAAAGAGTCTAAAAACTAGGGCACACCAGAAGTTTGAGAAAACCAGTGAAAGTCCACTTTTAGAGTTGTCAACTTTAATCATACCATCCCATTCTCAAACACACTTGAAATCAAGGTGTGCTCTAATAAGATATTTTTTTCTGTGATAAACTGTCTAAACTGAGAGGAAATACTGTGATTTTACTGAAATATAATAAAAGAAAAACATGACTGATAGGTGATAATAAAACAAAATCCACAGATTCCAGCCCAGGAAGGTCACAATCTGTTAAAACGGCAAAAAGAGCCACATCCCAGAAAACATTTGGGTTTTTCTCCAGCCACTAACTGTTTAGCCTTCAGAAAAAAAGTCCCACTAGGTGAACTGTTTCCATGTATTTGAGTAAACTGGCTTCACATTTCAACACTAACCTGTGCCTGAGAATAAGTGATAACTTTATTTGAATATTTTGTTGTTTGGGAACTAATGTGAAGGAGAATGGGTGTGAAGTTGAGTCTGCTTTTGCAGAATATGACAAATTTGTAAAAATCAAGAATAACGTAAGCAAAGACCTATTTAAGGGGGGTGGGGGGTGGGGGTGTTGGTAGGGGTGGGCCTCAGGTATTGTTGGAGCGGCCCTGCTTTGAACTGAGGTTCAACCATCAGCAGATTGATAAACTCTGCTAAAATAACTGTAACTACGTTAACAAGCATTTTAAATATTTTGGCGGGGACGACGACGACTGTTCACTTCCCTTCAGGACAGTTTATTAGGACAACAGACAAACGAACCACATGAAGCACTCGGGCTGCATGGTGAGGGTGTACATCAGGACAGAAAATAAAGAGTGTGTACAGTGAAGCATAAAGACTGTGTGTGTTTGTGTGTGAGTGTGTGTGTGCAGCCTGAGCTCGCCAGTTTTACCTCCCTGAAATATTGATGCTGAACCCGATCCTCAGCTCGTCCTCTCGTCTTTCAGCATCAGAGGCTTCCCCTGCAGCCCCCGCCAATAATTACAATTTTATACTGTAATTATTCCTCTCTTTTTAATTATTTACACCGCAGACCTGAATGCAGCCATTGTCGCTGCTTCTTCCACAGGAAACGTGAGCTGACGTGTGTGGAGGTTTTAATTAGACATTTCAGCGGTAATTTTAGGCGAGCTCTTTATTATTACTGTTGGACACGAACGAGCCGGGCCTCATTCATATGCGCTCAATTGTTTAAACAAACCTTTAACCTGAAACGTTCAGGCGGTTCAGGTTGAAGTCATCAGGAGTCCAGACTCACCTGCTGAAGCACACCTGATAGATTATTCAACACGGCACTGGACGGGACTGTTACTGTTAAAAAATTACGTTTAATAAGCAGCTGATGTACAATTTATGAGTGCAGCTTCAAGTGCTGCAAGAGACATTCACATTTTGATAATTTTAATTTGCGAGTTTGCACAAAATATGACTTAATCTTAAATTGGATTAACACTGTTCCTAATGTTACCTTTTAAGACTTTTTTTTAATAATAAAACTGCATTATGGTGATAATAAATAATAAAACTCAACATATATGGCAATTTCAGATGTATAAGTTTGGATCAGCAATGTTTTCTACTGCCTTCATTCATTTATTTTGGTGTTAGCATGTTGAGAACAAGTTCAAACCGTCAGTCTCACAGCCTGTCACTTTACGGTCCGATACAAACATGCAGAGCTTTAACAGAGAGGAGGAGATGTGTTTACTGGCTTTTTGCCAAATTGCAGGATGTGAAGAAGAAAAATTTGAGTCAATTCCAGGACTCACAGTGACACCTCTGAATGTAAAACAACAGCAGGAGTGTGTGTTCAGTGATTCGAGTCAGACCCCCCTCCTGTCTGTCTTATTCATGGTACAAGTGGAGGTTTATCTCTCATCAAAACTTGCAGTCAGTCATATAAAGACATAAATCAAGCTTGCTCAATCAGGACAGGTTTAATAACAGCAGCAATTGAGGCCAAATGTTTTATAATTAACAGTTGTATCAGCAGCCTATAAAAGCATGACCCCTATAAATCCCATTTTAGAGAGCGATCAATCCTCCTCGCGGACTAAAGGGCCTATTGATCCCTCTCTGCTCGCCTCACCTAAACGCTTTCTCGGCATCCTTTTTTGTTTCCAGTGAAAAGAGCGTTTCGATTGCACTTTTTATTGGAGGAAAGATTCCGCCGAGAGGAAAGCGATGGCTCGAAAATTAAACGGTGACATTTTAATTACAGGACATTGATAAAGGGATGTGGGTGATGGCTGTGTACAGGGCGGACACTCATTGTCCCGCCTGATGTGCTAATCAAGTCGGACTGCTGTGGGAAAAGGTCATGGGCCGATACAATGAGGAGACGCAATGCTCGCAGGGAATTTGGGAATATGGGGGTCCCGGGTTGGCAGAAATGAAGACGCATCTCCAAACAAAGCGCGGTCAATATCCCGCACAGAGGCCCGCCAGATGAGATCATGGAGCGTCCACATCCTCATCGCAGACATATTATCAGTATAGGTCACCGCCAGCACAGCCATGGATCATCTGATGACAACATTTACATGCAGGAGGAATCATCTGAGGGAGGCAGAGCTGTCGGATCACTGCTGCTCTGACTGATCGTCCTCATCTGAGCTCTCAGCAGGCTGCAGGTTACTTAAATAAATCTCTGACTGGCAGGTGTGTTAACAGGTAGGTTATCACGTCAGATCTGATGTGAGGCAATAATCAGAATATTACTCAAGGAGTTTCAGCCACACTGCATGCCTCACAAAAACCTCCAATCTGCAAGGGGAAATGTTCTAAAATCTCACATGTTTCATAGTTTGGTGTCAGTTATTGTTCTTTGAAAAATTATCTATTGAAGCTTTTTGCCCACTGCCAGGTGTTCTCATTAAAAGTGTTAATACAATAAAGAAATGGAAAAATGTGTTATAAAAAGGTAAGAAAGATTAGGGTGCATTTATCCATAGGGTATCTATGAGTGGATGCCAAACTATCTGTGGTGAAGTCTCCTCCTCATGTGACTCAGGTGTAGCAGACCAAAGGTCAGACTGAGGAAAACATGGCTGTCCAACTACAACTCTAATTCTTATTCACAGGTTTTGTATAAGAATACAGAATTTAAAGGCGAAACATAAAAACACTAAATCGCTGATATCAATCTTGTAAAATATCTACTCTACCTGGGGTTGACTCTGGTCCTGCAAGACAAGCCTTTGCACAACAATATGAGGCCATGAAACAGAGGCTGTTACCTCCAAACAAACATGGTGCGAGGCAGGGCTGCTCCTGAGGCGCCGACGAAGCTTAAAGCAACGAGACAAAAGAGCGGGACAAAAGCAAAAGGTGTGAAACATGGAGGTAAAATACTGTTAAAAAATACTGCAAATTAACAAAACCATTTAGCAAGGCATCACCCAGATACCTGCAGAAGTGTAACCAAAACAAACACCAGTGCAGAAAGCATTGTGTCTAAGTTTCTAATAACTGAGTCAATCACATCCTTCATTTGTCAGGATACACACCTGGGCAGTTTGGTTTATAATGCTTCCAAAGCCTCATTGATATACTCGAACTGCACTATGTGCAAACATCTGAGTGAAGTGGACATCTCAGAACTGTATGCAAGGGTGACACACAGCATTGGAAATATAAAAAGCCCATTAACTTGTTTAACACATCAGTGTTAAATGATCAGTCAAACCTTTGCACAGAGCTCAAAGGCAGTGGCATTCAACACTTTACATTTACATTGTAGATATACCGTTTATCTATGCTTTCTATTCTGCAACACAGATAGCACATTATAACATCAACATTTGGACACTGAACCGTGGTGAACGGAGGAAGGCATGTGCATAGTCAAAAATCGGGCACAGTATTTACTCGTATGTGTTCTTGACCCTAAAGCTTTGCAGAGCACTCCAAACATTAGTGGCTGTGCTAGCAGGTGGATTTGAGAAGGAACTGACGCCCTGCCAAGTCCTCAACACGTCAGGACTTTTTTGTCCGTGTAAAGTCCAGTGTCAACACATTTACAGACAAATTTGTAAAGTGGGCAGAGAGACTTGAAGATTCTCCGTTTATAAGAGATATAATAAAATGTTCAGATAGTTTCTCAAGTGCTTTCCAAACTTCTAAAGAGCAGCAGTTTTAAGGTCTTTACTTGGAGGAAAACTATCTTATTGATCGGGCAGCAGGTGTGCAGCTCCGGTGTTCACAGATACTACAGTTAATGTGACAGAACTGAAATGATTTCCTGCCTGGCTCTAGACTCAGTAAAGGTTGGGGGGAAGCTGTTTGTGCACCACAGAGTCAGCCCTGCTCCTACTGGCCTCCATTCAACTTTCTCTCAGATCAAACACTTCTCTAGGATGCTGGTGGCACAAGGTTCATGGATGAGAAAAAAAAAACATGTAATCTTCTCATCGGAGATTTTTGTTAAAAATTCTTAACAAGGACAAACATTGCTCCGGCTGGCAGTGGGTATTTGTTGTATTTCTGCTGCTGACTGCAGCATGAAAAAGGTCAAATAGCAAGGAAAGTATTAGACACAGTGTGGGGTTCAGTGAAGGTAACACCAATCACAATATTATTTAGCTTTACCTGGCTTTCATTTAAAGATCAAAGCACATCAGAAATTACTTTCTGAACGACTATACAAAAAAAAAAAAAGATTCAGATTATTCGTCCTTCTGCTTTCTGGGGCTCCTTTAACAGAGGTGATAAAACACACAATACGCAGCATTACTGGCGGGCTACAGACAGCTTAGCTGTGTGTCAGGGTCCTTAAATGACACCATGACTCCTCTGCTGAACTAAAACCTGAATTATGATTTAAAAAAGAAAAAAAAGAAAAAAAAAGAAACGGCCTGACATGACGTCTGTGGCTGCATTCAGACAAAAATCTGGATAAGTAACATCAAACAAAGTCTCAGATAAGAAAGAGAATATAAAGAAAAATAAGAAACACAAAAGAGCTGTGAAAGCCAAGATGTCTTCAGCAAAGATCAGAGATGATGAGCGAGAGTGACACTTGATTTTAAAGTGAGAGAATTTATCTGTTATTCTGATTTCTTTTTCATGAGCAAAAAAATCCCTCAATAGGAGACAGAATTCTGAATATAAAATCTGACCAAATTGCAGTTAATGTTTATTCACAAATGAGCTAACAGTTAAATAAGCTTCAATCATGCTGCAATGCAATACTTTCATTCAAAGGAATGCAGTGTTTTTGTTTTGATGTCTTGATCATATGATGTCAGAGTGGAAGTGTTAAAAAATGGCAGCTCATGGAGTGTCCACTCCAGATTGGCTGCATTGGAAACTGAATACACACCAATTCAAAAAGGCCAATCTTTACATCGCAAATAAAAATGTTTACAGCCAGGAACAAAAACCTGTTTTCAGTCTGATCACACTGCACAGGGGGTGGATTTCTTTATCAGTTGTTATTTCTGAAGATACTAAACTTACAAGTTTTGCATGTATAGAGGAACAACTGACGAGCTGACATGTGGTCACTGTTAGTGAGCAGGCTGAAGGCTCGCCTCAATGCTGCTTCATTCATTCAACAGAAGGTTGAGTCAGTATTCTCAATTTGGGATCCATCAATAAATGGATAAAAAAAATCCCCTTCAAAAACAAATGGGTGACATTACTGAGACTACATTCATGTCTTATACATTCTATGGTCTTGATGAATGTTAGTTACACTGTAAAACTTTTAAGTGTAAAAACGAAACTGCTGCCTGTAATTTACTGTAAAAAATTGATGCAGTCAGTAATTCTAACTGAATTTACTTTATACTGATGTATACATGTAAAATACAACATTTTACGAGCAGCAATTTACATTATATGACCTTTAGAAATACAGCAATTTAATTTACAGTAGATTCAACATTTATAGTGTTTAAGGAGCGAGTACACTATGTAGTGTTGCAGAGTCTCATATCAGCTGCATTCCCTCCTCACTCACGGTTACAATAACTGTTAGGTTACAACTTACAAAGGTATTCTGGGTATAACTTCTCACCTTACCCCCTCCCAGCTGTTTAGTGGAGCTTCAGCTCACAACTTTACCCAGAATACCTTTGTTAACTGCAGTGTTTCAGTTATTGCAACCATGAGTGAGGAGGGAATGTGGCGCCTCAGCAGACCCCTGACGCTGACCCTCAGCTGTAGACTGTGAATTACTGTAAACGGGAGCATTTGACCATTGAGACAATAGGCAATTTTCCCAGAATGCATTGATTATTACAGTATAATTATGCTATACCAAAATACAGTACATTACTGTTGAGATTTTGCTGTAAATTTACATCAAAGTTTTACAGTGATAGTACTTAAACCTGAAGCAGGAAAGTTTCACTCTTAAGCCTTCAAACAGTCTTTCAGGTCATTTCTTTAAAACGAGCTTCACATGATGACTGTGAGGTACTGCTCACTGTAAATCCATACGCGGCTCAGATTTAATACAGATATCTTTGATCCTTACGACACCCACAAGTTTAACACTCTGAGTCTAAGTTTGGGTTCAACTAATCAGAGGACTTAGAGCTTCCTGAAACAGCAGCATGGCTCAGTTACGAGCTGTCGTCACACTGATGGGTTTGCAAGGCTGTGACCAAATTAAGGCTTCATCTTAACAGGTATGAAGTGTATCATAGACGGAGCCACGCCAAGTACATCAATGTTCAAATCTGAATGTTCTCAGTTTTTAAGGACTTGATGAGTGTATTTATGGTTTGTTTCCATGTTTTGGAACATGAAGCTTTGTGTTCTTAGTGTTAGTATCTGGAGGACACTAATGAGGGTGTTGTTTATTGTAGCTGAGTTTCTTTTTGTGGTAGTTCCTCTTGAGTTTTGACCACTGCTGATGGGACTGTGACATTTCAGCTGTATGAGAGTGACTTTATAGCAATGGGAACCATTAAATGTTTGAGAATGAAAAATGTTATGAGCAACTCATGACTGATAATGTGTCAGTCTCAAGATCAACAATGAAAGCTGTTGAGGAGATGAACTGTGAGTTTGTGTTCACCTCTTTAAAGATCTCACTGAGATAAAGCTGGGTTCCTTTTATTGATAATTTAATAACTCGATAGAAGTCAGTAATTTTACTGCAGATGTCTGATTATTTACTTCCATATCAGAGGTTGTGAAGTTTGCCATCAGGAGGTGATAAAGTCCTGTTAAAAAATGAACACCTGAGACATCCTCCTTCATGCATCAGGATAAAAACAGTCCTTATCTGAACCTCATTTGAGTATTTTGAACTACTTCTCACAGGTCAATGTGAAAACGAACATCAAGGAGTGAAGCTGTTGTTAATTAAAGGTTGACTAAGATTAATTATAAAATGCAAATTATGAATGAACTCTGGTTGCAAAGTGCTTACAGGTGTGGGTCATGTCACACCAAGACATGTAAATGTCAGGTAATTAATGAAGAGACCTGGATTATTTTACATTATAAAGCCATGTGAGGTGGCTGCCTGAATGTCGTCTGAGGGAGAGAGTGTAAAACAGTGCAGAGGCAGAAAAACACCAGAACCAACAAGACAAGCGCCTCAGACGAATCCACATCAGTACTCTCCTCATATGATCCAGAACTGGACCCCAAACAGGAGGAAAGTGTTGACGCCTTGCAGCTGCAGTTAACAGCACGCCTTTGAGTGGAGCATTAAAATGTGAGTGTTCAACAGCCAGAGGATTCATGAGCTTTACCTTGACCTTATCTTCTGGCATCTTCTATCCACCAACACACACGTGTCACAGCTCCCTTCATAGATGAAATCTTGAAACTCATTGTTGTATTCCTGAGTGAAAGCTTTGCTGCCAGCTTCCCTTTTAAAATAAAAGCACATGAAGTCAGAAGTTCATGCAGACAAACATTGAGGTAATTAAAAAATAGTCTCAAACTTACCCATATTATGTTTAAATATTTTTATTTGATTATGGCTGGGATATGTGCCAACACAGTTCATTACAGAAAGTCAGCCAGTAATACCACAGCACGAGTAGTACAGCCGAGTCCAATCCATGACTTAATGCATCAGAGTTAAACCAGGAAATAAACAAAACCACGACACGTCACAACACGTGACCCAACCTGACCGGACTGACAAGTAAAAAATAATAAATATTTCCACATGAGCTGTGGATGCTTATTTAAAAAAAATCACAGTTAATGAGAACATTTCAAAACCATAAAAATAAGTTTCTGAATTTAAAGTTCACATGTTGAAAAAAATTAGACGTCGTCTCTTTTTTTTTGGTTTCATTTGATATACAAGAACACATGAACATTTGAAGAGCGTGACCAACTCTTTTCACTTCACACTTTTCTACAGGTATTTACATGAAAGGCTGTCTTCCTGTAAGGGTTTTATCACACAGACTCTGTAACAGAATATTAAAGCCAGATGAAGAAAATCAACAATATGTGTGTTTTAATTCAAAGTACATTTCATTCATTTTGCTGCTGCTGGGAAACCATGTTGATGGGACTCAGTTAGTTAATGTCTAGGTTTGATTTGACCAACTGTCAGTGATATAATTGTTACTCGGCACTCACATCCCTCCCAAAGTTTAGGAATTTCTGTAAACATGGCACCACTGAAATATCAAGACATATGAGGAATCATGACTGAAACATCACTGCTGGTCACACAGGTCAACAAAAAGAAACTTCTGCAGTCGTCAACTACATAAAGTTGAAAAGGCTTCTTAAAAAAATGCAAGTTTGGTATAATTCAATGTCAGATCGTGTGCTGATAAAATGCAGAATGTGACCTCTATCTCAAATGATTCAGTAGATTTTATTCAAGACATCAGCTGTTAAACTTGGTGATGTGGTTTTGTGTGTTCTGTGTGTCTCTCTTTCAGGCTTTTGTTCTGATTCGTTCATCCTTGTCTTGTTGAGTTGGTTTGCAGAGTGCAGAACGCCAAGCTGGAACAACAAGCTCACTCTGTTATTCGATGAGGCAAACAGTTTTTCATCCAGATGGTTCCTGCACATGCATTAGCATTTATCTAACAGCCAATACTGATGCCGTCTATGAGTTGAATTTAAAAATCTTGACTGTTGTATCCAATAAAGTTCCTTCCATCACTTCCAATGGTTTGCTTTGTAAATGATGCAATATGTGCACAGATGAACGATTATTAAAAGCATACACTGCTGCAATGAATCAGCTTTTCTACTGAGTAAAAGTTCACTCTTGAGCTTTTAATTTATGCAGTTATTATTGAAATTTTTATGATTGGTGCTCAGTCTGGACCTGACACACAGCATTCCTTTCATCTCCAGAGGAAGGTAACCAGAATAAAAGCTTAGTCATGAAGAAGTTTGAAAAAAAAATTCCAAGCATAAAGATGAAATGTTAGGGTGTACGTTTTCACGTACAGTCAAAAGGCAGCGACTAACACCTGCCTCACACATGCCCCCTCACTGCTCTGAGGACAAACGCTCATTTATTGCTGTGGTAAAGAAATTATTCATCACATGCAGAATATACTGGTGCTTTCAGCCTTTCACTTTGTGCCAACGTATGACTGTTACACTTATGCCTGCCCTTCACTCATGTCACTGCCTTGACTTTGTCTTTGTGGCCTTTAATTGCACTTGAGCTCTATACATATTTGAACAACTGCACACATCAAGTCTGCAGAAGCAATTCATTTTCATAAACCAACACATTATATTTGTGTCAGAAGGAGATCTCTAGAACTCTCCATTCTTGTCTCCAGTGGTCTTTGGCATCTAGTGCACTGCATTCACTTTTTTTTTCTTCTCTGTAGTCTTCTTTTATCGTTCGATTTCTTTTTGGAACTGCATCAAAATAGCACATTTCTGAAAAGGACATGAAAAATCTCAGATACAGAAGGACCTACTGGGAGGAGAAGGATGAAAAAATGATGAAAATAAAAGAAAGATTAGCTTAAGGGGGATTGATGAGTTCTGGTTTCAGCTAATAAAAGCAAGAGTTTTTAACATAAGGCATTTGTGTGCAATTGAAATCAAAATAAAAAGAGTTCCTTCTGCTCCAGAATCACAACCACAGGCCTGTGGTTCACTTTGTATCCAGCCAACTCAATCAGGAAACAACTGGATGCACATGTAGGTACATGTTTTGGGCAATTTTTTTTACCATGAAAGTTTCAGTTTTTTGAGGTAATAAATGACACCAAAGGGAAAGCAGGCACGCACATGGGCAGAAATTCACAGACAAAAACCTTAACATTCAGTGGAGGGCTGTCTTTAGTAAAGCACAAGATGGTTATTGGAGAAACCACTCAAGAGGCAGAATTCCATTGTCCCTATAAATCATGAAAACTGTGGAGACGAAGCTGCTGAATGGAAACCACATTTTGAAGAAAGTGCTAATCTCTCTGCTCTTTATCAAGGCAGAGTCTAAGGAGGTGAGCTTCTTTACGTTACATGGACAGGTGATGTGATCCTTACTCACATAAAGGCTTCTTGATTCATGTCCATGTACATTAAGTCCTTTGTACAGTGCTGTATGGACACATTTCATCCTGAAGCCTTTATTAAGAGTTCAATATTTAGGATCAAATGTCGAGGTCCATCATAGGCAGGCGGGTGGAGGATGTCAGACACGTCCCTGAGCCTGCTGGGCTCGTCTCTCCTCCAGACAGCGACAAACCCACATGGAAACCACCTCTGCATTTCCATCATTATACTGCATGATGAAAGAGTGATCCTACAATACAAAGAGAGACAGGAAGTGAATTATTTGTGTTTATAAACACTTCATGGTATAAAATTCAGGGTTATATTCATCAATAAATGTTGGCAAATTATTAAAACTGTTTGATTGATAGAAAGTGTAAAGATAATGTGTCAAAAATGTATTTAACCTTCGGCATAATCTCCATGCATGACGAAGGAAAAAAAAAAGGCAGCAGTGGTTGTTAAGAGACAAGCTGAACGTCCACATAAAACAGAGAAAATTAAATCCTGACAGACTCAAAAAAACATTTATGCAATATTGTTTTATTATCAAACAGATTGGAGCCACAAACATTATTACATGTTTATGTGAAGCAACAGTTTAGTCTCATTGGTATAATTGTTCTTAATCACGAATCAGTGATAAAAATAAAATACAAATAAACAAAAAGAGAAACATCATTAAACTCTCTTAAATATTTATATCCAACAGATTTGGCTTTTAACGCAAAACATTTAAGTAATGGATCTTCAGGGTTTTTGAAAGTCATATTTTTAATGACGGATGTAAATTATTACAGCTTATAAAATCAGCTTCTAATAAAAAGTAGCAGAACAGAAAGTGTTGGAGTCCACCGTTCAAAATTATGACAGAAATGATTATTATGCTTTTTTTTTTTTTTTTACTATAACCAATAATTGTCCCATTCTGACAGATGTTTTCTCTGTAGGAAAGAAAAATGAGCTCATGGAAACCAACAAAGATCTAACCAGTCTGTGCCCATCAAATCTGCTTGTGTCTGTCAGTTTCCTTGTTTCTGCTGCTCTGAACAGAGATGTCACCTGTGATGTCTCAATGACAACAGTCCTAATCAGCAGCCTCATCTGTGGGGACATTCCTAACCAGAGACAGAGGTCAGGGATGTCGCAGAAAGGTCAAAGGTCAGTGGGAGGAGGCTGTAAATGTGACACTTCAAGCGAGACTGACCAGTGCTTTTATTTGTGGTGTCTAGATGTCCAATTAGCTTATCAACCCAGTGTTGGGCTGGATTAAATGAACTTGTCAACACTGATTCCAACGATCCCTGTCCCTGTCAGAGAGACACTGTGGCCCTTTACGGGAGGTCAGTTCTGACTGGAGCAGGACAGAATCTGTGCTTTGGGTTTAGAATAACGCTGAACATGCTTTAATTTATCCTTCTGCCAGAACTTCAGATTTTATGCTCACGTTGTGCAGATTAACCGTTCAAACTCATACTGAACTCAATTTTGACAATTTCATTGTCAAGAGGAAACTTCAACTAAGTTGATGGAGAAAGAGAAGAGTCCTTCATGGCACTGATGAAAAGAGAAAAGATCCTTTGCGCAGTTCCACTATGAACATGGAGTTAAAAGGAAAGAAAAACTTACAGCTTGACATGGCTGAGGGAAGTTTCTACAATGATATCTCCTCTGTTTTCAAATCACAGCAGGAACAGAGGAACTTGTTTGTACAACGAAAAGTTTTATGACTCAAAAAGTTAGAACATTAGAACCAATTCAACTTTCTGATGTAAGCCTTTTAGAGTCAAAGTTCATGAACAATGTTTAAGTTGGCCAATAAGAAAGAAGAAATGTCCCAGCAGATATCTCTGAGATATTATATAGAACAGATGCTGACTTTTTTAGCCACCAATGAAAAAGAAAGATGCCTCTGCACTAAACTCTGTCAGTACAATGTTGGCACAAAGTACAACTTTATTAGCCCTGAGTAATTTAACAACAATGCCACCATCACAAAAGATCATTAGAGGACAATTACATTGTTTTTGTTCATGTTTTTATTTTTATTTTTAGCTTTAAAGCTTCCTTTTAAAGGGCAGGACAGTGGGTAGAGTAGGACAGGGGGAGAGAGAGTGTGTGTGTGTGTGTGTGTGTGTGTGTGTGTGTGTGTGTGTGTGTGTGTGTGTGTGTGTGTGTGTGTGTGTGTGTGTGTGTTGGGGGGTGGGGGGTTGACATAGCTTAGAGACACCTGCCTTCAGGACCACAGTTTTCGTACATTGGGCCCAAGATTAAAACATCAAGGTCAAACTGCTGCCCCCAAAAAAGGTTTAACTGTAAAATGTCTGACTCACTTTTTGTTTGGGTTTCTGAGAATTCTGAGAATCAATAGAAAACATTTTACTTTATTCATTTCAAAGTTTATTTTGGTGGTTATATGTCTTCAGTGAGAAAAGACAGTTGAAAGTGTGGTGAGACACTACGAATGACAAACAGCAAAGAGCCAATCAAACCTGTACTGCCCACTCTGAGGGACTCAGCCTCTTCACGATGGATAAACAATTTAACCACTGAGCAAAACCAACTGCCCTATTTTATGGGTTTGATTTTGGGAAGAAAGAGGGTGTCAAAAAATAATTGCCATCCAAATAACTGCTTCGTTGAGTTTTTATTTTTTTTGGTTCAAATGTTCAAGTTGGCCTCAAAAGTTAACAATCATTACCGACTATAGTTTAAAACAAAACAAATAAACCAAAACAATAAATAAATAAATAATAAATACATAAACAAATGAACAAACTAATCTCTTCATTGATCCCAGTAACATTCTTGGTTTGCCTTTTGTTTTGACACAGGAAGTTATTTTTAAGTC
Organism: Labroides dimidiatus; assembly: GCA_030710495.1. Taxonomy (NCBI): domain Eukaryota; kingdom Metazoa; phylum Chordata; class Actinopteri; order Labriformes; family Labridae; genus Labroides; species Labroides dimidiatus. The sequence goes on from CM061144.1 coordinate 5,869,115, forward strand.
AATTTTTCTTGTGATATATATTTTTTTTTTTTCTGGGATGTTGAGTCGCCCCCAGCTTCATCCAAACTGGTACAGAGGATTTAAGATAAGAAACAAAGTAGGACAGACTGGTGGTGATGGTCCACTTTCTTCCTCCTGGGATCTTTCTTTTCTATTTGTGGTTACACTATGATCCATATCAAACTGAAGATTACATACAGTACATCCAAATAAAGCCTGATGGAGGGTGAGAGTGGAGGATTATGAGTCGTTAGGGTAAAGTCTTTTTACATTTTTAGATTTGGGATCCTTTGACTGAACATTTAGTCTCCATGTGGCTACAGTTTTTATGTGTTAAAGTAAAATGAAAACACGCTCCTGTGCGCTCTAATCATGCACAAACTGTAAGGATCATGAAGGACTGGGGGGAGTCCCATCAATCCTGTTGTCCTTCTAATGGGCAGCTGGGGTTAACACAGTCCGAGGTTAATTACTCTCATATCAGTGTGAGTATGTGCATGTGTGTGTGTATGTGTGTGTGAGTCGGTATGAGATGGGTAAAGTGGACGCTCCTGGCTGCTCCTATGTGCTGCACACCCATCTCATCAATCATTCTTCTTTGCCTCGGCAGAGAGGGAGTGATACAGAAATAAAAAAGGAAACCTCGAGTGATGCTTTTAAAATCAAGCTCTCAACCTCTGCTCCAAAAATTAACCCTGACAGGACAGACACAGCTGCTGGAATCTGACCCGCATGAAGGTGTGTGGTTTTGTTACACCAGTCATCTGCCAGACAAGCTCAGAGGACGAGACACTGTGAAAAACTATGTGATCATCAAGGAAAAAAAAACCCACAACAAGTGAAGCTGTGTTTCAGTCCTGAAGTGATCAAGTAGTTCGAAAATGCTGAGGTTTAAAAAAACAAAATATTCTTGTTAAAGGATTCATTTATCTTCTCTCATTTTTGATATGTGTTTATTTTCTCTGGACTCCACTCGACCATTATTGGGTACCAAACTCAGGACTTTACAACCTCAATTCCAAAGAAGTTGTGACGTGTAAAATGTAAACAAAAACAGAACACAACAATTTGCGAATCCTGTTTAGCCTATATTTAGTTGAATACACCACAAAGACAAGATATTTGTTGTTGTTTCCAGTGCACTTTTGTGATAAACTTCAGTAGCCAAACTTCTGAAAAACCACCTCATGAGAGCATAAAAACTTGATCGAATTTTGAGAGGTTTTTCGAAAATTTGGTGTTTCAATTACCATTTCCTTTTTGTGATTTTTAGGTTTTGCGCAATTCTAATGCAGCTTGTGATGGTATGGGGGTGTGTTAGTGCCCATGGCATGGCTAACTTGACCATCTGTGAAGGCTCCATTAATGCTGAAAGGTACATACAGGTTTTGGAGCAACATATGCTGCCATCCAAGCCACGTCTTTTTCAGGGACGTCTCTGCTTATTTCAGCAAGACAATGACAAGACACATTCTGCACCTGTTACAACAGTGTGGCTTCATAGTAAAAGAGTGCAGGTACTAGACTGGCCTGCCTGCAGTCCAGACCTGTCTCCCATTGAAAATGTATGGAGCATTATGAAGCACAAAATACAACAACAGAGACCCCGGACTGTTGATCAACTGAAGTTGTTCATCAATCAAGAATGGTAAAGAATTCCACCTCCAAAGCTTCAACAATTAGTGTCCTCAGTTCACAAACACTTATTGAGTGTTGTTCAAAGGAAAGGTGATGGAACACAGTGGAAACATGAGCCTGACCCAGCTTTTTAGGAACATGTTGCAGACATCAAATTCATAATGAGTGAATATTTAAACCTTCAGTTTAAAGCTTATATTAACCATGTTCTGCATTAAGAGTCCTGCTCTTAAGAAGACGCAGGTACACACACACACACACAGCCTGATATGAAGTATTTGGGACGTCCTTGGACTGTTTCATACACAGAGTAATTAAATGAGTTATGAGTGAAGAGTTATAAATACAGAGTGAAAAACCACTCTTTGTTCCGGTCATTGACGGTGTTTTGACTTTTCTGCTAAAGCCAGGCGTGGCTAGAGGTGAGCTGGGGGAGGGATTCATTTTTAAGTTACATTAATCACCATCTGGACACATCAAAATGGGATAATCACCTGAAACTGCTCTGCTCCAATAGAAACGACCTAAACCCAGGGGAAATACTACCTAGCTCTTTAATTGTTTGAAGGCTCTGTTTAATCTAAGATTAATTTATGCAATTTTAAATAACTCAATGTATGATTAATACGCTCAGATGAAATTAAATGGAGTTTGAGGCAATTATAACAAGGGACTGGTCATCACCTCATTAGAATAGTGTTGGGAGGAACGCAGTGTGAATGTGTGTGAATTTAAGAGTGTGTGTGTGTGTGTGTGTAAGAGTAAGGGAGAAAAGCAAAGAGAAGGGTGTAGAGGTAGAGGTAGACACAGTTATCTAGGTCTTAAAGATTTACTTGATCCCTCTGGAAACTGTCCAGCTTTGGTTGGTGTCAGTATGAATCAACACAGTGTGTGTGTGTGTGTGTGTGTGTGTGTGTGTGTGTGTGTGTGTGTGTGTGTGTGTGTGTGTGTGTGTGTTTGGTCAATGAGAATGTGAAGAAACTTTATTTAGGAGTATTAAAATGCTGCTTCCACTTGAACTTAAAGATCCAGTGGAACTCTGAAACCTATCTGCTGCCTTTGCACAGCAGTGTTCATCAACCAAATAAAAAGAGACAGAGGGAAGACACTGACTCACCAACTAACTGAGTGAATAAAATGAAGACACATAAAGCTGCAGTGAAGAGCGAGACACACTTTCTCTTGACGTGTCTGTTGGTGAGGGACAGAAGCTGGACAGCAGGACGGGTTGGCTGTGTGTTCATGTGTGTTTTAGGAGAAACATGTAATTCTGACTCTGGCTTTCATTCAAAATGATGTGACCGAACACACCCGAACCAAACTGTTTCCCTCAGAATGTGTGAATGGAGTTTATGTCAGTGAAGACCCAAGGGTGAAATGTGAAAACATTTGGCAGTGAAGGTGCTGACAGAAAAGTTTAGGGAGAAGGAGACATCAGTGATTTAGCACAAAAAGCTCAAAGAGGTACGCTGAGCAGAGAATGTGGAAATCCTTTTTGCACGTGGGGAGATGTGAACATTAAAAGATCTTTCCCTCAGACATTTAAACTTCCTCAAAGTTTGAGAAACGTTATTAAAATAAAAAAAAAAAAACTCATGCAAGATATAAGCGCACAAAGAGAGTGAAAAAAGGAAGCGTGGTGCTACTTCCTTCAACCACAAGAGCTCTCTGCTCAGGATTTAAAACAGTTCAGCAGAAGTGAAGCAGCTGCTAAACTGCTCCTGGCTTGGGTAAATGGATAGATACCTGCAGACGGTGTGGGCCAATTAGGCTTTTCTGTAAATGTCAGAAATACATGGATGTTGTGTGACTTTGGGGCTACTTTATGCTTTATATCGTGACTTATTTGTGTGTGTTAGTGTGTGTGTGTAGGTAATTCAAATCTGAATGTGAGGACAGTCAGAGGCAGGAAAGGGTCCTTTGTCAAACTGAGGGGCTCATCTGGTGTCTCCGGGGTTGGAAGGGGGGGAACAAAATTTGTGTGCGCGCCTATGAATAGAAAAGCAAAATAGGACGGGATGCATTGACAAGGGTGCTAAAAGGCTGCGTGAAGGCTGCTGGCTGGGGAATGAGGGAGGGTGAGAGGGGGAGGGAGAAATGAAATGTCCATCAAATCACAATCAAAGAATATAAAGGTGGGGGATTATCAGTTTGATCTTTTATTTCTCTCCCACACATTAAATATAAGCCTCCAAAAACAACACAAAGAGGAATAGAAATTAATTGTGATTAATTTGGATGTTTTCATTTTCTGTATTTAGTACGATAAGGTTCAAAGTAAAGTTACACACCCTGTGAGCTGCTGCTGTTGCACACAGATTGTCTTTCTCTACAAGAAAAAGGAAAAATGATCTAAAATCATGAAACCTCAGACGGGACAGAACGTCACTGAAAACCTGCGACTAACGTCCTGGGAGCAGGCCAATGGACGGTCTCCTCAACTGACCATCGTCAATAGCTAATGATGACAGGATAGAGTGACACAATGAAAGATGCATCGAATAAGGAGGGGAAAAAAACACACTCACTCTCCTCTTTGATGACTCGTCATCTGATTGTGTGTCATTGTGTAAATTATCTGAGCTCAGATTCTTTTGGGGGAAGTTTTAAGAACCAGTGATTTACTTTTTGATGATTGTACTGAGATGTTTAACTGACACAAAAAGATATAGTGCAATAAGCTTGAAAAGTAGAACAGGAAAAAGATTTTTTTTAAGTTAAGTTTGCTTAAATGTGACAGTTTCAATTTAATGTGTACAAAATAATTGGAATGAATCAACTCTGGAAGGTTTACTAAATGTTTTAGGACACAACTGTTAGGCTGCAAAATCTGAGAAATACACTGATGTATAAAAATACTTGAGCTTGGTTTGGTTTCACTTTAAGACTGAAGACTGAAGGCTGAAGCTAACTTGATCTTTAGTAGGTCTATTGAGTAAAATTCGACAGATATGTATCACGATCACATTGGCCAAAAACATGACCGATCAAAACAAAAAGACATCTTTATGTTTGAAAGACACAGAAAATGCAGAAATGCTTCCTACAAGTTTGTACGGTGTTTGTTGGTTGGATGTTCGTCAAAAGAGTAAAATCAGAGTTATCCGTTTAATTTAGGGTTAAAAAATTAAAGCAGTCCTTCAGGTCCATCAAATAAGAACTGCAAAAGCCTCTACTGGGACAAAGACACCAACCATAAAAGCATTTACGTCAAGGGTTTAAAAAGTTGAACCAAATCGGACAGAATATTAATATTATGTGCAAAACATCTTGAACAAGTAGTTATAGCACACTGTGTAAAGCTTCAGGGGGAGAAGCCATCAAGAGCAGGGATGCAATCAAACAGCAGCCCTTTATAGAACCTCTAATAGGATAAAATCCCAGAGAAAATAACATCAGGAAAGCGATACCAGTGATTAGAGAAACCACACGCTGAAACCTGATGAGCAAACTAGAGCAACAAGGTGAGTCTGGATGGTCATAAAACAACATTATTTGCTCAGTGTCTGTACTATTATGCGATTCCGCACATTATCTTCCAGGAAAAATGAATTGCAGAGATAAAAACTGAAGCAAATAATGGCACCTTCTGTACAGCAGAGAGAAGAGAAAAAGGAGGGGGGGTGTGAAGGTTTGGTACATTAACATACAGATAGAATAGGTAAAGAGTTTTAATGTACTCAGGAGGCTGAGGGAATGGGGAAGCAGAAAGAGAGGGAACGAGAAGGAAGGAGGAGAAAGACAATCAGCAGACGGGAGGCAAAGAGGCAGGCATCCATGACCTTACATCTCAGTTCAGACAGACAGACAGAGGGAGAAATGAAAGGCCTCCAGGAGGACAGAAATATAGGGAAAGGAAAATGAGACATACAGGCAGAAAGAGAGGGAGAACTGTGAATATTTCATAGTGAATCACAACGAATGTGAAGAAAGTGGGGCGAAGTAGGAATGTAGAGCAGACTGAGGAGAGGGTAATGTAGACAGAAGAAGTTTGGGGAGTTTATTCTGACGGTGAGTCTTTATAGCCTCATTCAAACTGCTGAATTACAAGAGAAGTGAATAACTGAAATACAAGAACATTTTTAAAGCAACTTCTTCTACACTAGAATATGAAGTCAGACTTATACATCCGAGAATGAACAATTAGTGTCTCAACAAAGGAACTCAACAAGAACAATAAAAGTTCTATTCAAAGCATCTCAGAACCAACACAACAAACCAAATCCCTCCAAATCCCGCTGTGCCCGGCCTCTGCCTCAAGAGAAACACCTCAGCCTGGAGGCAAGATTTCCCGATAAGTGTCTAGACAACATTTCTCTTTCCTCCTCCTTTCTGGTGTGAGACTGAGAACATACAATCTGTTAGCAGCTCTGCATTTACACCCTCCACCTCCAACCATCCACAACACAAACCGTCACACCACCTCTCCCTGTGGACCTCACTGTCGCTGTCCTTGGACCTAACACAGAAACTAGAGCGTGTTGCAACTCTTAAAAGGCAGTTTACGCCAACTCCCGGGGCTTCGTGTGCTCATGCTGGGACAGAGAAAACCACTGTCTACATTAGGATGGAGCATCTGAGTTGATCCAAGTCTGTTTGGAAATCTATAGAAGTCTTCTGTACCAAATATTGCTTTTGCGTTTTACTTCTTTTAAAAAAATCAGTTTCACACCCCAACAAAAGAAGATGTATGATAAATGTAAAAAGGACTCAGGGATGTATATTTAAAGATAAAAACAGAGACGTTTTTTTTCTCCTGAATCAACAGATAAGTTTTGAGGTCACATAGAGAAAACTTTTAGGATTTGATGAAGTTAATTTGTTGAAGTACAGGGAAAGTGTCAAAATAAGTCTACATGGTAATTGGCAAATTTCTTAATGTCACTGACACAAAGGTAGACCGATACACACAAACACACACACGAGCACTTCAGATAATTTCCCTTTGTCCTTCGCTCAAATTTTCATTAGGCTATAAAACTTATTTTCTGTAAACTGGAAATATCCGACTCTTGTTCAACAGCTCGGCCCAATTTATTCATGCTGGCTCCAATGTGGTGAATTGAATGAATTATCGCTGAAGTACATTTCAATCTTACCTCAAGGTTTTCTTCTGGAGCTCTCTGACACTTTTTATGGGTAATATAAAGTTCATTACTGCTATTCCCACACAGCAATACAAACTTCAAGGGTCCTTGACCCAAAGGACCTCAATCATTGCGAAAAATACAATTGTATGCTTGAAATACTACAGAGATAATAAAATAATGTTTAATTGAATTTTTATTGGAATGCATGAATATGATTACCCTCTGTGTGCAGTTATTCAAAACTTATATTTTGTAGTCCTTGGAGCTGGTTAATGGAAGGCTTGGTTTTACTTACCATGAGGTTATTCGGGGCAGGCCTCTCTTTTGGTTGTCGTCGCATACTGAAAAAAAAAAAAAGATAAAAAAAAATAAAAATACAACCAGTCAATACCCAGACACCATTCAAACTGTGTTTGTGAGTGCGCAAGACATTTTTTTGTCCTAACTTTAATTTGAACCTCTTTATTTTCAGTTATACATGAAGATTAAAGTGGAGGCGTAAAATATGAACTTTCATGACACAGAAACAAAAGACGTCTCAACAAAATAAATTCTCCACCATCAAACAAAACTGTACTTTTTTTTCAAAAAAACTATTTAATTAATATTTCTCACTTCAATTAATTTTCTTATTAATCAAAACACTTAAACTTAAGCAGTAATGACACTGGTTCAGTGGCTTTATGCAGAAGTACTCCTCTGCACACAGACAGACAGAAACAAGCTGTTGGAATGACCCACATGAGGGGCTTTTGGGGAATTGGTGCAGGGTTTTGACTGAAGGTAGCAGTTTAATTTGTTCATTTCACAATAAAAGGCTCTGACTTTGAGTAAACCAGGGCAGAGATGGTGCCAGTGCTGCACCAAGACAGGACAGGGCACCAGTACATCAGTGTGTCCTGAGAGAGAGGCGCCTTGTTTGAATAAAGCAGGCATTATGGGTAAACAACAGCTGGCAGAGCCAGTCGCTTACACACTGCTTGCCTGTGGTTTGGGTGTGTTTGTTGATGCTTGTTTAACTGTAAAGGTTACAAGAGGCTAATGAATCAGAGGCAAAGACCGGGTCAATATTGTCTCTGTCCAAATGCATTCGACAAATCAATCTGAAAATAATTGAGATTACACAATTGCAACCACAATGCACTTTAATCCCATTGTACACCATTATATCATTAAAATTTATTTCATCTGGGTTGAATGTAGCCTGTGGTCTTTCTAATTGTTCAGCCTGGCTCTGTGAGGCTCTAATGGTTGTCTCGGGATCGACTTAATGTGTTTGGCAAACAAGATCCCTAAATAAGTGCACAAACCCCCCCCCCACACAAAAGCCTTTCAAAACAAATAAAATTCCATTAAAAATTTTAGGAGGTTCATTTTAAAACTAATTTTGCATCTGTCTTTTTAATATCAAAGCATATTAAACAACAGCTGTAACTGACTCACCACTGCGTGATGAAGTGAACAAACTTTTCACTAAATTGTCCGACAGGAAGAACTGGAGGATCCTGTGAGGAAGAAGACAAAAATCAAGACATCATGTTACGTTCTAATCCTGGATTAACACAGCTCACAGTTCTGACACTGAAATGAAAATGACTTTAATGATGACAAAAATGTTTCTCTAGTTTTAAATTAAACATCCGACCCTTCTCAAGTCCCACCCATGTTGTTCTGTTCCCCAACAACAGCTGATCATGCTCATCTTGATATGCTTTGTGCCAATACTCCTCTATACTTAATAGATGAACTAACTCTTTTGATTTTATTTAGCTTCCAAAATTAACTAAAAGTAAGCAACTGGCTGTTTCAGTGCAGCCTGATGGTTGCAGTGACACACATGATTTGAGGCAAAATGTATTACGCTCTTAAAGAGACATCAAGGTTTTGATAGCCGAGTGTTGAGGAAAAAAGAAATACACTTATTCACTTGAGCTCCTTTCAGCATCTCTGAAATAAGGCCCCATTTTCTCCTCCAACTTTTCACCTGAGCAGTTTTCGATGTGTCATCTGGACAACAACAGAGCTGCACACTGGCTTACAAACGGATTCTGAGGCTGATTGTGAGGAAAAATGAAAAATGGTTGCAATAAAAAGGCTTGGTGAGTTGGTTAGAATGTAGATTGTCTGTAATTACTCGCATTTTGATATTGTTAAGGGACAAAATGTGTGTCTGAGTGTGTATCACGGAGCCAGACTTACAGGCTTTAAAATACCTAAAGTCTTAAGAGACACCTGAAGGTGCTCCTAGATAAAAGTGTGATAATTAAAATATCAAACCTTTCAAACAAAGGCTACATTTCATGTCTTCAACGCCTCTTTAATATCGTTCCTTTTTTTCCCCAGCACTGAATTTTTTAGTCCTCCAGTGCAGGATAAAGATGCTCTCACTTTCTCCCTCAGAGTGATGGACTGTGAGAATATTCAGTGTGGTCTTCTTTATTGTGCCAAAACAATATTCCTTGCTGGCAAAGAGTGATTATTTTTTAATTATCATCAGGATTATTTCATCTACAGAATATTAAGTACATGCTTTTTTTCATTTCTGTTTTCCCAAACTAAAAATATCTTCTGTTTCATGACCAAAGCAGAATTTTTACCAATGCTGAAAATTTTCTTGAATTTCTTTACCATTACAACAACTTTAGACAAAGCTCTGAAAGCTTCAACCAAAATATAAACTGGAACCCAAGTTTGGCTCAAAGTATCAGAGTGTCTCTGACAAAATGTGATTGAAACTTGCTTTTAAGACATAATATAGAAGTTCCTGTGAACACAAAGGAAGGTGTGTCTGTGGGTTTGTGTGTGTATCAGAGCTGCTACATGCTGTCAGTGGAGGCTCAACGAAGCATGTCTTGTAGAACAGCTGCTCCAGACTGACCCTCTATTACTGCCCTTCACCTCCTTCCTCCATCTATTAGCTACTCATTCTCTTCTTCTTTACCTTTACTATTTGCATGAATACCTCGGATCATTTACACTTCAATATCCTTTGGGGTGGGTGGGTGAGTAGGGATAAAATGTGTTTGAAAAGCAACAGAATAAGAACTTCTCCATGTCTCAGTTTGTTTTTCACCTGCAGGAGTTTTCTGACTGCTCTGCCACTCTCTGCCTCATCACTGATGGGGACAAGAGGAGGTACAAAAACTTGATCAATTTTGTGCCAGCAGGACTTCTTTCAGATAAATGCTGGAAAACCAAAGAAATGATGGTTGACTTTGACTGCCTACACAAACGCAACCCAACCACATCAGTGAACATCCAGGGAATGAACATAGAGACTGTGGACTCTTGGTTGTCCAACTCAATTGCTTTATCCACCTGTTTCTTAAGAAGCCTATGGGTGTTGACTTCCACCTTTGGTTATCAACTTCCAGTTGCCGCTGCCTGTAAGCTAGCTCAAAACAACTCCCATGAAATCATTAATGCTAGACAGGGCTCAGTGTACTTTTTTTTAGAACATCCACACTATGACTCCACCTTCGATATTTGTTCATTTTGTCGCTCTCTTGCTTTAAAAAGCCGGTTATTAGAGCGAGAATAACAGTTAGGCTAACATCATCAGCTTTGTGGTCTCCATGGTGACGTAAACAGGTCGTTCAACCTGACGAGCAAAATCGGCAATTGCGATGAACTATGGGTAGTCAGGAAAAAGGTGGATAACAGGAAGGTTACACTCACATGAAGATGGCACTATCAGAAAATATCAAACGTGAGCTGACTTTTCAGCAAAGGTTCAAGATTAAGAACATGCACAGTGACATCCAATGATATCAACAAAGACATTAACACCTAAACTGATATCAACAGTACACCAATATCATAAAGCTGCAGTCCAAAGCCAGGCATTTATTCAAATGCAGGGAATTACACCTCTTTACATCTGAAGCCCTGCTGCGCCATTAAAAACACCTCTGGGCAGTGTTCGCCATTCCTTAATGCTCTGATCGGCAGGCTCCTGCAAAGCATGATGCATGAACCCATTTAAATTAACAAAGGAATGGGTTCCCCTCTAATCTCACTGCACTTCACAGTGCTGCCGCCGCTTGGATGAGCAATATATCATAGCCCATACACACACACACACAGGCATGCACAAACAAATGCCCTTGAGCACTGCACACCACAAGCTGAAGTGTGCACTCGGTTAGAGTGAGAGTACCAAATAATTTGCAACCACTGTATTATGTTGAACACACACATACACACACACACATACATGAACGATCAAGTAGTTTGTGCAAAATTGTTGACAACACAACTAATTCATATGTTGTGTAAGCTAAATCAAAACAAAATCTCTCTCTGCACTTTCCTCACATATTTGCATGCACATGCACCTTTCTGCAGACACAAACACACACGTTTATGCATGTATTCATGTCTCCAGCTGAGTGCAACACCGCTGCAGCTTTGATGTGACAGCAGGCGATGGCACAAAAGACAAGCAGGCTGATGAAAGTGGCGAGTCTGAGTGAATTATTCTGCTGGTTGTCAACGGGCTCCACTATGAGACAGAACACACACTTGGAGGGTACAAGGGTACAAGTAAATATACATGTGATTGCCATGAAGCAATTATTAGGCAAAATTAGATCAGTAATTACAGGCTTGAAAATAAAGTGGGAGTTCTTTATTGGTGGAGCCACTTGCTATTCAACAAATGGAGGAGAGAGGCACATTAATGAGGGTGGACAGCAGACAGATGGTAGAACCGACTAGAGAGAAACAAGACCTAAGCTCAGTAACACGAGCCTGTTAGTATAAAAACACTCGTACTAATTTTACAAGATTATAACCGTGATTCACCGGCCAGGCTATAATCTTAATCACATTTTAGCTGCCTTATGACTCAACAGCAGGTGAAACCGTCATGCAAACTGAGCCCTGGCCTTTTTATTAGTGACAGATATTACTTCCCCAGTCCAAAAAAAATTCAGTTCAATAATTTTAAGTTTCTCTTACAATTTACCAGTTATTTCATGATTTTCAAGGCCACTCTCCTTAGGAAAAAAAAAATAATAAAGAATCTGTGTTCCACTACTTTTAATGCGTTCAGCCACCTTTGATATTTGAGTCTCAGATGAATGTTACAGAGCCTTTTGAATGAGTGACTCTGTCTGTATTTCAATAGTTTAACCTAACGTTAATTCCTGATTTTATTTAGTTTTCCTCTTAGCTCAGGGGACTCAAATATTTTAGCTGAGTCTTTCTTAGCGATGTCTGACTGTGAAGCAGAAAAGGCAAAAGAGAATCAAACCGTCACCCCCTCCCCCACCAACCCACCCTCAAACCACTGAGCTCAAAACTTGTAGCTGGGATGTTATCAATGATCCACTCAATGGAACCTTTCAGTCATCCAGCCTTTAAAGCAACTTTTAAATCTCCAGTGGATACGTGCAACACGATATCAAAGAACCACAACCTGAGAAAATTTTAAGTATCACATCTAAAGTAGGTACTAATGGGCAATACTTATGACGTGCCAAAGTCTGGCACAATTAATCACACCTGCCATTATTTTAAAGTCAGTTGTGTTGAGCCCAGTGAAATTTTCTGAGCATTAAATTAAAAAATATCACAAGTTTCCTCACATCAGTCTGATTGTGATTTTAAAACAAATTCTGAAACCTGTGTAGAGAGCACAGACTGGGCTGATATTACCTTGTCTCATGAGATTTTTTCAACAGCAAGCAGCTCTGTTTTGTACCAGCTAAGGCCTTAAATACTTTTTGGCTTCACTCAGTGTAGACATAATAACAAAAATCACAATAGTGCACATGTAATAAAAGAGACCATGTTAAGAGAAGCATGTTGTGCCTCATTTTTCAAATGTAAGGTCACTGTACTGTTGCAACATGTTCTGAGGCTCCAGAAACAAGTGGAAAGGTATCCCAAAGAGTGATTGACAGTTATTCTCATTTGGCTACAGAAGTTTTGAAAAGTTCAGCACTCATCACAACTGTACCAACATATTTTTGTCCTTGCAGCAGGACATAATGACATTACAACAAGGGGCCAAGGATAGTGCTTTGGGGAATTCCTCAGACAAAAAAACAGAGATGTAGCTGCCTAAATACAAAAATGATCAACCGCAGTAGGTCAGGATCCCGGAAATTTACCAACTGAGCAAGTAAAAAAAACACCAACAACAAAAAAAATAGTTCTAATCAAATGCTGATTGAAGGTCAGTAAGTATAAAGATCCCAGAATCAGATGATAATGAAAGACTGTTCCTATTAAAAAGATTCAATCGAATACATATTTTTGTTATTAAAAAAATCACTATTATTATTATTATTATTATTGTTATTATTTATTTATTTATTTATTTGGGTCTTTTTTTGATAAGTACCATCTGCTAACCTGCATGTTTACAGTAAGATGGGACAAAAGCACAGAAAAAGAGCTATTTACTATAGATCAAATGGTCCTTCATAAAAACCTCCTTTAGATTTCTGATGAGCATCTGTGCACAAGTAAGCAAAGTGCAGACTGTCCTGCCAATACAAACACTTTGGTCGGAACTTCTCTGGATAATCTACTGCACAGTGAACCTTTAAATTCTCTCTTGGAGTGCTTATATTCATGTCTCTCTGTCTAAAACACTACATTAGCTGGGACAGTTCGGAAGTGCTGGCTCACTTGGGACACAAAAATGTTCTCTCGCCTCCAGTGGAGGGACAGGACGAGGCACAGAAAAAAAAGTAGTTTGAGCGATGCCTCTGTCGAGCTGACTAATGAACAGTTCAGCACAGGTCAATCCATTACAACCCAAAAGCATTTAATTATTAATTAAGGCCTATCTATAGGCAGTTAAAGACAAGTGACATTGTATGTTTAATGAGTGATACGGCTGGTGATGTGTGTGTGTGTGTGGGGGGGTTGTTCAGGAAAAAGAAATGAGGTCATATTTCCTTTTTGTGTAAGGATGAGAAGGGAAAGGTGAGCTTGCACATTCATGTACACAAACACAAAAAAGATCCAAGGATCAAGAAACCCGTTCTATTCTATTCTATTCTATTCTATTCTATTCTATTCTATTTTGCTCGATTGACAAAGGAAAACCAAACCGAGGACAGTTTTTGAATGGTAACTTCATATATTGATTCTCAGTGTTCATGTTCAAATATCAAATTTTAAGTTAGGTTAGTGTGTTCATACAAAGAAAAAGATCCAGCCCTCATTATACAAATTTTAATCTGCTTTGAAATCGTCACCGTTGTGAATTCAGAGCTGTGTTGCTGTTTGTGTCACTCATGACAGGTCCAACCTCTGCAGTAATGTGCGGGTGCATATGTGTTTTGCCTGAGGCAGTTTCACAGGGTGAAGGGCTGAGTGAGAGGGGAGCAAAGCCGCCTGAGTGGTTTGCTTCATTAGGAAACAAAATATAAGCTTTCCGGGCCATTAGGACTGACTTTAGATGCAAAAGCACATAAGACGACGACTCACCTCATCAACGATGCATTGCAGTAACTGGAGAGGCTGGAAGTGGAGAGACACAGATGAAAAAAAAAATGATAGCCTACATGAGATTTCCTGGCAATAAGGAAAATCAATAGTGTGATAAAAAGTATCTGCTTAGATTAATCAAATGCAGCGAGCTCAGGCAAAACAATCCTTTAGCTCCTTTAAGTTTTGTATTTTTTCCATAATGACTCCTAATGTAGCAGCAGCAGTTTAAGCATGATCTAATACTTCACTGCAAAAATGCATTGTGAGTTTTTTTTTTCAAATGAGAAAGCCAACCATGAGTAACAGACTATAGTGTGGGAGACTTATTTTCTTTTCTGCTATTCTAATGCAATAAAACTTACCATTAAAGATCCTTGGTTTTTCTGAATCTGTAGGGCAAGACAGAAAAGACGAGACGAGGCAATATGTAATTAGCGTGTCATAATCAAGATGATGCACTTGGACACATTATGATCACTAGGAGAAAATTATTGCTTTCCTGTTGGCAATTTGTGAGTATGCGTTAACACCATTTACATAATGAAAACACACAAATGTTAATGGCCTTGCTCTCATTTGTGGAGAATGGGGGTAAAACCCAGCGATGCTTCTTTTCAGAGTGCTACTTTATTCCTGCCCTGCAGGTTATCCGGGTGTGCTGGGCTGTAGAATAACTGTTACAAACAATAAGAGCAGGCTTTGGACTGAGCATGCTCAATTTCACAGCTGCAACACTGACAACAAACAGGTCACCACATGCTAAGTTACCTATATTTATAATGACCACCAAATTATATGCTTCAATTTTTATAACGAGGAAAAAGAAAAAAAAAAGAACTGAGAGCAGATTTTTGACGGTTTGGACAAAAATTACAGTGTTTTCAAGAATTACCCCAAAATGATAAAATCAATAACTGCTTAAGTGGATCATTTACGATATTATCACTGTGCTGTTTGAAGTTAATGGTCGTTAATAGTGTCTAAAAGTGACACTGTGGTGCCACAGTCAAAAGTGTTTATGTTTCTCATTAAAAAACATCAGGACTGAAATCTTGACAGCGATCAGCGATTCATTCTAAAGAGCCAAATAAATAACTGTATCATAACAGACTAAATGATCATAACCTGAACTGAAATATCAGCTCAGATTTAAGTCTAATACCGTTTGGTAAATAAATTGCTAATTTCTCTCAGCCTTTTGACAGTGCATTAGAGCACTTATTGATTCACTCAATTAAATACAGGTTTTCACACTCTGCAAATACCAAGAGACTCCTAAACTGCTTTTATATCCAGTTTTGCCTGATTCAGACACATTAAAGGCAACTATGGAAAACTAATTTGTTCAGAAATAATTACTAGGACAAAATTGCGTGCTGCTCCAGGGGTTGAAATTGGATAGTGGGAGACAAACTTATTCAAGCATAATTGAGCACTTATTCTTCTTGTACTAGGTTGCTTGACCACGTATTAGAGAGACGGGTTTGGTAATCTCTCCTTATCTTTAGCTCTTGTCTCATCACTGTGTGCTGATTATTTAGCAGACATATCATTATCAGGTGTTGGTCCTGAGGGTGAGCAGTGTTTAATAAAACATTTACACTTTAAAAAGACTCCAATTAAACATCCCTTCAAACCATTTTCTGACACCTGATCTGAGGAGGACAAACAAATTGATGCTTGACAACTTAGCATGTTGTCTTCTTGTGTTTCTAAGATGCGGAACCGTGCTAATAAGAGCCTCCACAACCTTCAATCATTATCTAAACATATCACAGAGTGAAAATTAAAGTCACTAATTTAATTTTTGATGTCAGATTTACATTCTTTTAACAAACCAACACATGAAACCCTTAAAAGATAAGACAGCAGTTTCCCTTCAAACGAAGGGCACCATCATAAAAACAGGGATAATCAAGGGGCTCTGTTTGTTGTTAGCTACAGAGGTGCTAGCTCGAATTTGCAGGGTGTTAATTTCTCCCACACTGATGGCCGTCATCTTTAGCCAACATCTTCAAAAGCTGCTCAAACATTTCGTCAAAATAAGGTTTTGTAGGTGATGGTGTTTCGGTGACATGATGATTGAACATTAGAGGTGAAGTGAAGCTCCTGATGCGCATGATTCAGAAGAAAAGAAAATATTTTTCACATTATCTTTATAGCAATGAAAAGAAATGGGGGAGAGTGATCTAAACAGAAGGTTAACTAATGAAGGAAGGTCAAAGAAAGAATATGTTTGGAGCTAGCACAGGGTGCAGAGGCAGCCCAGTGTCACATAACCATATCTTTTCATTTTCATTTGAAATACAGAAAATCAACCGTTTGTGTTTCTGCTCTTTTTGATGGATGCAGTGATGTGTAATGGAAGCTCCTGAAACCTACATGCAAAAGAACTGACATATTCTATCCAGAAATAAATTCAAATTTGAGAATCAAGAAGTGAGAAACAACAAATGAAACAAACAAACGACAACAGATCAATCAGGCGCAATATCGCTGGCGGCTGTATACGCATCAAATCAGGTCTGGTGTCTTCAAAGACTTTCAGAGCGAGCCGAAACTCCATTAACTCCTGACAAAGGACGCAAATGAATCCCGACATGCGATGAAGAGGAATTAAAGACACCACTTCTAGTCATGACGAACATGAAGCTCCACTGTTGGCGCATTCAAACACACAAAAGAATATGTGAGTTGATGCATCAACTACATGTCCGCAAATACAAGCCACATGGGAGCACACGAACACACCAAAAAAAAACAAAAAAACCCACAAAAACTATAAATTTCTGTAAAAAATATCAACATTTATCCTGAAACAAACTCCTCTTAAATTTGTGATCCTCAATAAGTAGATTTTACTGGGAGCGGTCAACACAGAATATCTGGCAACACATTCAAGCCTTCTTTATACTTAATCTGTGTGCAGGAGAACAGCACAGCTACTGTTTAATTTATGAGTGAGTGATCAGCCTTAACATTTTCCTTGCATACCTGTTCATTCTGACTGCAACAAGCTCTGAAGAAAACACACTAATCACATCCTCTTTGTTGATGCCCCGACTGTTTTAATATGTCTCCTCTTTAATGGAGATCCACTATTATCACTGTTTTTCTGTGACTGCAGCTGCTTTCTACTAATGCTTATCAGTAACAAAAGCGTGATTTCTTTTCATCTTCCTGTGCTTTTCAATTTACGTGTCCTCTCCACCTGCTGTTGTGAAAAAGGAATCACAGGTGATCGTATAAAAATGAAGATGACTTGATGGAAACAAACTGCAGTCAAAGAAAGCCGACAGAACAAACACAGGGGAAACTAAGCAGCCGCTGATTTTCTTGTAATCTCTCTCATTGTTTCCAACTTCTCCCTCAGCCTGTACTAAAATGTTCTCTGTGAAGTGCAGCAGGGGGTTTTGCACAGACAGCTGTGCCAGCGTCTGCAAAAATGACAGCTTAGGCCTGAGGACTTTGGCTGGCTGCGCCTGACAAGCTGGATCTGTGCGCTCTCGCCACACCGCTCTGCTACAGCCTGCAGGTGAAGTGTCTGCAGTACCATATGGAGTTAGGGGAAAATTAACACTGAGATGAGGGGAGCTGCGAAACACCGGAGAGCCTAATCTATAAACTAAGAGGTGTATCTAGTCTATTTGTATAGTCTATTTATATCAGTGAGTATAAAGTAAATTACCGTCCATTTGCAGAACTACGCTCACAATTAACATGATAATGGAAGCATTAAATGAAGGCAAGAACCACACTTAAAAATCAGACACGCCCCAGGCTGTCGTCATACACATGCAGGGTAACAGATTGATCATTGTGTGACATTTACATCACCGTGCAATTCAAGGTTTGAATAAACACACTTTGGCTCTCATGCATAAAGGTTTTTAAATGCTATGAAATCATGTCTCATGAATTAACAGTCATCACAGTAAAATAAGTGAAGAGCTGCTTCGAGACTGCTCGGATTCACAGACGGTGGCTCCCTGTTGAACTAGGGGCTGAATTCATTCTTGTAACAAACATTTGGATGTCTTTAACATCTTTAAACCTGAATGTAGCAGCTAAAAACACCTATGATCTTGGAGAAGAAAAAGTAGTTTGTAACATCCAGCTCGATTGTTTGCTGGTTGGTCCCCTTTATGCCATAAATAGTTGTCGTGCTGAGAGAAAGGTGTCACTGACACAATCCCTGAGCAGACTGAAGTAGTTACATCATACTCTATATCTTAATTTAACTGCAAATTTAATTTGACTGACGGAGCTGTCAAACCTTTAATAACATGAGCAGTAATAGTGTGTATCAGTCGCTGACTAAACAACAAATCAAAACAAACTTTCATGAAGTTTTTCAGGCTTCTTGTAGCATGATTTACCCTCAAACAGAGTATCACTGGAAGAGCAACCTCCTCATTAGATAAGATTCGTGCGTTCACATTTTGTAAAGCAGGGCAGCCAGGAGGTAACCTGAGGTAACCAGATTTAGATTGCTCAGCTAAGGATTAAAGAGATAAACCCATCTTAAAAGGGCTAATTAAGACTTGATGGGATTGTGAAGTTACTTCTGTGTTCGGCAATTACATTTGAGCAGGATTTTACCTTAATGCAATGAGGAGGAAAAAATGTATCCAAGCAGTGCATTCACACACAAGACTGAGTGCACCAATACTGAACATTTCACTGAGGCGGAAAAAGAGTTGACAGAAAAATGAGATTTGAGGTAAACATCTTAATCTCATTACTGATTCATTATCACTGCCTGATTGAAAAGAAAAGCATTTCTAAGAACTATTGGACCGACTTGAACTTTGGAATCATTAGAAAGCCTTATCGCATAAATGGCTTACTGTGAAGAAAAATAACATTTAAATTTCAATACACTTTTATGAAGTATTCTTTTTTTTTTAAAGCAAAATACAAAAAAGTAAGAACATCTTTCACACATACAAATATGGAAGAAGTGTCTGTTTGCTGCACTACTCATGATTTTCTTACTGACCAAGAAAATTTTTATTGCAACGGTTTTCTTTAGGGGGAAACCAAGAGGATTCATTAGTCTGACTGTGAGTTTTTAATGATATAAAAAACTGAATCAATAGAGGTCAATAATAAAAGAAAACATAACTTAAATTAAGAATATACATAAAAGAGAGAGATGGACTCACCTGTGGGTACGGGAACATCCCCAACGCCAACTGCACAAAAAATGAAAGAATCTCTTTCAGACTTTAAGAAACACAAACGCTGAAACAAATAATCAAACAAACTCGTCTTAAAGTTTGAATCAAGCAGTTTCTTCAGTTTTTGGACTTTGCCCACTGTGTGTGATTATATGTGTGTGAGTGAGCTGGTGTGGACAACGGGCAGTATAATACAAACTTATGTGATAACAAAAGTATTTTGAAAAAAAATAGAAAGAAAAGTCGACGCTACATGAAAGTGAATTCTGTCTGAATGCTGAATACCTCCATTACACTTGCACTCAGATCTAATACACTGTACATACTGTGCATGTGATGTACGTGCACATTTGATGTGATTTATCTGCACATTTTACAGCAAATTTGACAAACTGGGTGGAACTGAAGTGTTGACACAGAAGGGGAAAATTCTGCTAAAGCAACTGAAGTGAGCACAACTCGAGACTTTCAGTCTTTGAGGTAAGCTTAGTCCCCACCTGCTGATAACACTTCCTCATCAAACAACATCAGCTATTAGTTAATAACCCCCCCACGATTACCACCTGCAGAGAACAAAATGGTGGGATAAAAGAAGGACAAGGGGATTGTGGGATGGTGGCATGTTATGTGTGTGTGTGTGTGAGTGTGTGTGTTATTTTGGCTGGGGGGCGGGTGACAGCTCTCCCTGACGTTTTGCAGTTCACTGTGGGGGGGCATTTTTCATCCCAGTCAAGGGCAGCTGCCCAGCTTATTGGCAGCATCACAATATTAATACGTCAAAGCACCACAGTATAGATAGACCAGTAGGCTGAAGATCAATCCAGACTGAGAGGGGCTTCAAAACCATTTCATTTAGCTTAATGCACACATCAACAGCTAGAAATCAAGGGGACAGGCAGGGGGTCTGTCTCTATAAAACTTCCTCTTCATCACACAGAGATCATGTCAATAATTCTGACAGGTCTCCATCCCCATGGTATCATCTATTGTAGTTATTATTGTAATGATATTAAACAATATCGACAAACTCAGGACAGATAGGTCCAAACCATTTGTTATACTACAAAGAGAGCGCTGCGGACACAAACAGATGGAGAATCAATGACGCTGGTGAAAGGACAAAACACCGGGGGAGGGTTAGGGCGAAATTAAAATGTTATTCATAATCATAAGGCATAAGGTGTCAGTAAAGAACTCCAGTAATACTTCTGGAAGACATGAACAGGGATGCTGACAGTCAGGCACACATGTAACAAACATGCTTACATTACTTCTTTGTTTTAAAAATGCTTCTAGGTAATAAATCTCATATCGTTAGGAAGTCTGTTTATTTTCCTTTTAAATGGAGCCACATTTGTAAGCAACATGCATGTTAGGGATGAGCTGCAGAGCTGAGTATGTGGGCTGTGCCCATGAAATTTGCCAAATTTTCTCTGCCAATGCCAAACAGCTTATTCTGCCATTGACTGTAGTTTGGTGGATTGGGTGATTGAAGTCTGAAGAAACAAGGCATAATGGCAATTTAAGAATTGCTGTACTTAATGTGCTAAGTTTACATTAAAAAAGTCTGACAAACAGGCCAGAAAATAACAGAGGGAAGAGATAAGAGGGCTGGAAATATCAACAATTTACTCATCAGTTATAAGAGAATTATCAACACACCTCAAAGTAATAACTATGCATCTATAAAAAATAGCACTCACTGTGACCTTGGTTTGCCTTTTCTTTTTTTGTCTTTTTTGTCTTTTTTTTTACATTGTCTGCGATTGTTGTGAAAAGTATAAAAAGGGAAGAAAAAAAAAAGATCTCTAAAATAAATGTATAATAAAATTTAAACTCTTCAGTACAAAAACCTCCCTGAACCTGCTTCAAAGTTTTCAGCACTGTGTGTTTTCTGAACGGTCTTACCTCCATGAAAGAAATCCCCACACTCCAGACATCTGCATGGATACCATACTGTTCCCCTGATATCCTCTCAGGCTGTAGTGCAAACATGAACATATTTTACAAACAAACAGTAAATAGCACTGGTTTACTAACTAACACAACTGTAAATTGATTCTGTGAGGCTTTATTAAAAGGATCACTCACAGCCATGTACGCGTTAGTTCCCACGTAAGTTTTGGCGATGGAATTTACCAGCTGTGGATGAAATCAAACAAAGGTGGATATTTAAAAAACTGTAAAGCACATCATGATAAATTCAGGCAATTCAACCAACAAAGACACACCAACCAAGCCAGTATAAATAACTTAAGGATTCATCATTCCATTGTGCTGCATTAGGGAATCAAGAAGACAAATGCTGGACCTAAATTACCTCATGTAATTGTATCAATGTGTCAAGTTAGTATTTTGGGCTGCTATCCACCCTCACACAACAAAACAGAACAGAACTACCAGGAGACTGCGTGTGTGTGTGTGTGTATGGTATGTGTGTGTGTGTGTGTGTGTGTCACATGCCATCAATGACAGGACTGTGATAATGACTGTCTGTTCCCATGTGGCCGCTTTTTTTCCCTTTTTGGAGCAGGCCCTTCGGTGTGAGAGCGGGAGGGAGAGTGTATATGTGTATATGTGTGACAGAGAAGTAAACAGAAAAACTGTGTAACAAAGACAGAGGACAAGTCAGTGTGTGTAAAAGTGATACACATACAGGGTGTAAAATTCACCTTGGAGCTTCCAGGAAAGGCGAGGTTAAAAATGAATAACAATTTGCCTCGGAGGGGAAGGTGTCTGTGTCCCCCTTTTCACCGAACATATACATGCATACAGATAGCTCGGGGTTGATGTTTTGGGGTGCGCCAAAGGTCTCTCCCTGATGATTATGTTACAAACACACTCCACTCCACACACGCACACACAGAGCCAGCCACACAATGCCTGGGCTATTGTCTGCCACCCACGCTTTCCTCACATCCTCTGAATACATATCAATGAGGCTCTGCCGTTGTGTGTGCGGGTCATAATTATAACAAGTGATTTTTCGGTGGCTGCAGAACAATGAGCGAGGGGGGGAGTTAACGCGAGAGGACGACCCCTGGGACAGCGCTGATGTTTGGAGCTGAAATGAATGAAGTGATTGACAGGTTGACCATATGCACATATATTTTTGCACACAAACACACACACACACAGATTGTACAGGACTGTAATGACGCAGCCAATTGTTTCTCTTCTCCTCACTTTCATCCACTTTCTCTTTCTCTCTCTCTCTTTCTCTCTCTCTCTATCATCCTCACACAAACAAATCAGTGTACCTGCGTGCTGACACCAAAGTCACAGAGCTTGACTTGTCCCCGGGTGTTCACCAGCATATTGGAGGGCTTGACGTCTGCGGAGACAAACTGCTTGATAGAACTGCAACATCAGCACTGCGTGTCCTGTCTTTATCAACTCTGCTCTTTTTTTTTTAATAACACAGAGCCGGCACACACTACTTTACTCACCTCTGTGAAGTATCTTCAGGCTCCACAGATACGTCAGGCCTTTGACTACCTAGAGACACCAACAGAGAAGGAATATATAACTAAGATAAAAATCAAGAGCTCACATGTGGCAGATGTGGCTGAATGAAAATGAAACGAGATTATTATTTACTGGATAACACCAGTTGAACCAAACAACTGAACTTAATGAAAAAATAAACTGTTTATAAACTGGTTGTCGTTCACATGCCATTGAGGTGGTCAATGAGCAGAAAAACAGATTCACCCTGAAACACTGGCAGGTTTGCAGACTAGTTTGTTGTTGTCTGTCACTCATATCTCTCTATTTATATCTGCACCACTTTTAGAGTTTTAATCAGAGTTGGAACTAATTATTTCATTATGGACACCAGAAGATATTTTCCTTCAGATTTACAAGTTGTTTTCTTCAATCCTACACGATACGATGGAAAAAGAAACTCAAGGCAGTTTGGAAACATTACATTCAGAAGTACCAGTATGTATTGTTGACATTTCAACCAATAATTGATGGCCTACAGTTTTGATAAAGAAGTACAAAAGCCTGAATTCACAATTTTCAAGTGTGTGAGGTGAACCTGCCCCATGCAGGAGTTAAGCTAGCAGTGCTAAAAGACTCTTAAAAATGACTGTGTATCCAACAATGATGGTGGCAAACAGTGACGTTTATAACTATAGACAAAATTTCAAGAGCACTCTTAAAAAATATTTGAAGCTATCAGGATATAGTGTGAGTGTTTTTCCTACAGTTGTAACATGTAAACTGACAGGTTTTATTGGCTGTTTTAACAGCACTAAGACCAAGCTCTGAAAGACTTCCTTAAACATTTCTTTCTTTCTTTCTTTCTTTCTTTCTTTCTTTCTTTCTTTCGTTTACTGTTACGTTGTTGTTTTTTTCCATTTCATGAGCTGTGAAAGCCGGTTGTAGCTTTCAGGCTCCTGTCATCCATCTCTGATTAACCACATCCTTTGCCATAAATTAAGGATTCACAAAAGCTCTCTGAAGTCCTGCTGCCTCAAAAGGTGGTGTGTGAGTGCTGGAACTGCAAAGTGCGGCTTCACTCACACCCTCCCGGGTGCTTATCTTTTTTATCTTTCTGTGATAATTAACAACTGTGATGGTGGAAAGGAGGGAAAGCTGTGAATTAGAATTAACACTGACTAAATCACTGTCATTGTTTGTTTATGGACAAAGTTAAAGAGGGGAGACAGAAAAAAAAGAGGTGCAGACAGACGAGGAGTAATGAGTGTAGAAATCGGACACCAGAATCAAAGCCATTTTTGATCAAATTCTACTTTTAACTGAGATTAGACCAGGAGGGAGGGCGTAAAAAAACAACACTAATTAAAAGGTCAAATTAAAAAAATCACACCTGTGGTTTTCTTATTTTATTACTAGAATGAACGACTTTTTCTTTAGACCTGCTCTGTATTTAACAAACATAAAAAACAGGTCGCGATGAAACTGTAACTTAAAGGCACACTTTAATGTATTACACATTTAAATAAATGTTTCTAAAGACTCAAATACACCTTTATAAATAAATAAATAAATAAATAAATAAATAACTAAGTAACTAAGTAACTAAGTAAGGAAGGAAGGAAGGAGGGAAGGAAGGAAGGAAGGAAGTGAGGAAGTAAGTAAATAAATAAATAAAAATTTTGGTGAAAACTTACAGCCACTGCGATCCTCCCCAGAACGTGCTCTGGAATTCTTTTGTACACATCCAGAGATCCGCCTGCAAGAGACAAATGAATACTTAAGACAATAATGTAGGATGGAACATGTAAAAAACATATCACTTGTCTTAGTGACCAACACAAAGTCAAAGAAAATTTAAAACTCCACAAAATCAAAATGACAAAAGTATCTTTGTACATAAAGAGGAAAACTTGACAAAAAAGACTTCCTGATCCTCTTGAATTGGAATTTCCACAAGTTAATCTTTAAATCGTTCTACGATGGGAGGTTCAGCCTCATTATCACACCACAGTCTGGTTTACAATATTCAAGTACAACAACCTGACCGCTCAAAGAAGAGTTTCATGACTTAAAGATTATTAAGAGGTTAGGAAGACTTCACTGAAGATCTGAACAAACGTGTGAATCAGGGGATTTACTGCATTATCACACACTCCGACAAACACACACCTAAAAAAACACACAGTCCCTCATCTCACACCAGTCTAAACACACACACATACAAACGCATCTACAAATGCACTTAAGTCAAGACTCATCACACCCTTGTAGCTTTTAGCACACAAGGCACACTGAGCATGCTCCCAGCAAGAAGACGTTCTCCTGATCTGCAGAAGTGTAAATGGATGCGCAGCGAGAGACGCTTCCAGGACAGTTCCTGGAAGTCTTTCCTTCACAGCTGAGGCTGTATCAAAGTTAAAACTTAGGGTCTGCCATCTTATGTGAAGGAGTAACTTACCATCCATAAATTCTGTGCATATGGATATCCTGTTCTCTACAAAAAAGGCACTGAAGAAAGTGATGATGTAAGGTGAATCACACTGAAATCAAGAGGAGAGACAATATGATTGTTAGAGATCATGATAAAATAGATCCGTAATTCAAAACTTTTCCGCATATTTATCCACATTAAGAATTTAGAGGTCTGACATGATGTTACTTTCTGCTCTTGCTGTTAAGAAGCAAGTGAGTACATATTTTAAAGTGTCCACATACCATTAAGGAGAGGAAGGAGTGACATCAATATGAACTAACCTTATAGAGGATTTCTAATTCTGACATGATCTGCTTCTGCAATTCCACCGTGATATCCAGGGGAATGACCTTGGCAGGAAATGTTCAGCAGTTAATGAACAACACAGACAACTTCAGCTGTTTTTATGATTGTGGGTCAGTTAGAATAAAAAAATATTATGATTATGAAAGAGTTCTTACCTTTACAGCTAAAACCTTCTTCCCAAGAACATGGTACGCTCTGGAGGAAGAAACACAGGACAAAAAGAAGAAGGTTATTTCTATTCTGTTCCCTTGATTATTTTGATGGCAAGCATTAAATTTGGGTTTTTGTTTTCAAACAGTTGTAAACCGTCTTTTTTAGAGTGTAATGTATACTTTTCTTATTGAAAACAGTCAAATTACACAAATGTTTGACACAAAGTAACATAAAAAAAGGCGTGATGTCACTGCTCCGATGTGAAAAACAAAGTCTTTTAATCAGAGGGATCATAAAAACCAACACAAACAAATATGTCAACCTTGTGATGAGGTTTAGACAAGCAGCAACCTCCAGTCTGATAATATGAAGCAATGCAGAGGATGCGAATATCTGCAGCTTGTCGAGTGTCTGCTTGAGGCTCTGGAAGGATCAGAAATCATATACAAATCAAAATCAAATCAAAATTAAGGTCGCAAGTTCGCCCAATCAGATGCACGGGTCAGCTCATGTGACTAATGGTTGCCCTGTAGCTGTTTAGTGTGGAGATACAATACCCACTCCATTTCCAATATGGCCACGCCAATTTGCTTCAAAACTCTGTTTCAGAAACAGACGAGTGACGTCGTGGAGACTACGTCTATCAATTACACAGTCTATGGGTTTAAAGGACATAATTCAAAGTGTGCTAAAAGCTCCACAGGTGTGTACATTTCTGAGTGAAAGAAGCATCAACATGCATGCAACAACCACCTCTCTTAGAGGTCAGAGGTCACCACACAAAACCAGACCCAGTCATCCCTGTCTCTGGATGTTCCAGACAGAGTTTTGAGTTGCATGTAACGCAGCAGCCACAGACCGTCCCAGTAATGATTTAATTATCAAACTCCTTAATGCCAAACATCGGCTTTAGGTTACAGCCCTTGAAGGTTAGTTTACGGCACCGGTGACAGTACCTGCAGACCTCTCAACATACAATCCTCAAGGACAAATTCTGTCCAACAGCTGTCAGGTGAGTGGGATGAGGTGGGGGCCGTGTACGTCACGCAGGCAGGTTAGCTCAAAAGCGGACCGAGTGAATGCGATACCTGGCTACTCACCTGTCAGCAGGTCTCCTAGAAAGAATGTGTTTGGTGCTAGGTGTGATTAATGTGTCTTAGATTGGAGTATCACGTTGCTCTTCGGCCAGACACCTCAAAACTGGCCAGGGTTTTTTAATTAAAGGGACCTATTAGTTGCCACATCAGGTGCTCACCTACTGCTAAACCTACACTGCTCTCTTACTGTCACTATCAAGGCTGTACATGTGCAGTTTAATACAGTTCAAAAGTCAAAAACACGCCACTGCAAAATGTTGTTTGGCATCTTTTTACTGAAACATGTTAGGGAATCTGCCGTACATGAGTTAAAAAAAATGGAAAATTCCACTTTGTACAAGTACTTTCATTTTGATCTAACCTCTCTCTCTCTCTCTCTCTCTCTCTCTCTCCTCTCTCTCTCTCTCTCTCTCTCTCTCTCTCTCTCTCTCTCTCTCTCTCTCTCTCTCCTCTCTCTCTCTCTCTCTCTCTCTCTCTCTCTCACACACACACACACACACACACACACACACATTTAAATTATGATTTGCAGGAGCCTGAATACTTTCGTATCAAGTTTTATTGGTTTGTCATTGGATCTGTTTCTTGCTGCAAAATCTTTGGGTACAAACAAAGTGACCTGTCCCTGGTTTCCTCTTTGCATGGTACAATTTCTTTTCTAATCCCTTATTTTTTGTGTATACGAAGTTTATTATATTTTATATTCTATTTGTTCTGAGGAGCATTTATTGACTCTGGAACGTGTGACCAAAAGGGGTAGGATTATTTAAGGCTCTACTTCTTCTTCTTCCTACTCCTTTTCGAGCATGTAAATTTACAGCACATTCAGGATATGGTGAGCAGCTTGCCTCCTTTTTTTGTTGTGACTTTTTATGTGTTTTTTTTTTTTTTATTTCTTTCGCTTATCTTTTTGTATTTTTTGAAACAAAATATTCCATTTAATTCAACCTTCTCAGTGTTTTTTTTGTCCGTCCCAACTCTTTTGGAAATGTGTTGTTCACTTCACAGTGAGCTTTTATTTTTCATAAAACATTTTTTTCCTTTAATATAAAAGGTTGTTCATGTTTTGAAAAACATCTGATTCTGATTATCAATATTTGCAAAGTCCCAACTCTTATGAAAGTGTAGTTATGTTTTTTGACTGGTGAAATTTCAAAGATGTCTGCTTCCAGGTTCTCAAATTGGCCCAGATAGTGCAGACAAATGTTCACTCACAAAAATATACAATAATCTGCTGAATTCTCGTTCAGATACTGACGCTGTCCCATTTTTGTCCCAGCAGTCAAGGTGAGTATTTCAGATCTTCAGAGCCACATTTTCTAAGGTAAAAGCTCTTTACACAGAAGGCTGATGGCCTTGTTTCCATTTGATGTCTTGGTCTTCCTTTAAGCTACAATCAATATCAGTTAAGCATGACTGCCACCTTTTAATTAAGAAGAAAATGTTAATTGAGGCAAGATCGCAGGGGTAGACATGTTAAGTACTGACTGGGGCAGGTTGTGTGTGGAAAGCAGCCGAAAAAAAGAGATTAAAAAAAGTTTTCACTCTTCTCAGCATCTATACAGTCCCCTTGGTTGCTTTAATGCAGGTATGCGGGCCAAATCTTTATAGGTGTGATCAGAAGTCGCAGTTCAGTTTTTATAATCAAACTAAGGGATACAAAACCATTGCTCAAAAGAGTTCTGGAAAAAGTTAAATGTTTAAAGGGCATGCAGAGGACTGCTGATCTGGTGTGACTACTGCTTGGTAGATGCTTAATACTCAGACTGTCCTTGAACCGCCTCAGGGCTGAGCATCCCTGTATGAGTTACAGTGACAGGCCTGTGACAACGGGAGACATGGGGACAAGGTTACAAAGCCCCCACCTTCCCCATCCCGCCCCCCGCCACTTCCACCTGATCTGACCCCAGTAAACGTGCCCCATTGCCTGGATCTTATTTACACTCCAGCTCGCTCTGTAATAAAAGCTCCATCATGCAGTATTCATAGGGCCTCTCTCTATGTCTCTGAAGTTGGGGCCGAGGGTTAGAGAGACTGGCCTCATGGATCAGGGCTAATGTGGTACTTTTACAACGCCACATGGGTGATCACATGGACTGCCTTTCTCCCTCCCAACATTTTCACCTGATACAGCTATAACACGTCTCCTAACTGACCCAGACGCTCAAAAACACAAACAGGGTAAAGCGATGTAAAGCTTAGTTTTGTTTATTTCCTCCTGTGGTTCAAAGAGTGAAAGCAGATATTCTTCATTTCTGTGAGGGGCTCTGATAACACTCTGAGAAAAAGCCTCCCAAAACCCTTTATGTCAGCCCGCTCCTGAAGTTTTGTCACAGTTTTGTTAATGTTTGAAGTTACCTATTCAAACACATCCCACACAGAGTCAAAGAGTCTTGTGATTGGGGGGTGTGTCCCAGGAAGCAGGACATGGTTTGAAAAGGAGCCACAGTAATCACCGTAATGTTTCCAAGATATCTAAGATGGGTCTGACACGGACAGTGTTGGTTTTCTATCAATTTATGACTCTTACCTACTGCTGCTCATCTACCTTGAGGAAATTTACAGGCAGCATAAAGTCTGGCCAAAGTCGTGTGAAAGTCAGCCAAGTTAATTCTAGAGGCACAAGAAATACTGGTAATGTCACTTCGCATTCACTGAAGGTGTTTTCCTCATCCTCATATCATCATCAGTAAAAAATGGCACAACATGCTATCCTCTGAAATTTAAAGAGTAGCAGGTCACAGATATGGATGTGTCCATGTTGCCTCTAACAGCCTTGAACAATCAGTAGTTGCTAAAGTGTCACAGCAGAAGTTTGTTCTTCTTATAATTGTATTTTTGTGTCTGTAGTGCAGGTTTGACCCAGTTAAGATGAATAAATTAGAACAGAATCAAGTCAATCTAAACACCAGTGGATGTCACATGCTCAAACTATTATTTTACATCATAATTATTTCATGATTATTCAGCTTGAGGCTGTTAAATAGAACATAAACTCACCTTTTAAAGTGTTTTAGTGTTTAACAAGCTCGAGACAGTTTAACCTCAATTTCTTATTTGTGTTCAATATATCAATTTCTCTGTGTTTTGAAAGTCATGTTGCACATACAAATTTAGAGATACTGTAAAAAGTCTCACAGTAAAGGAACAGTTACTTATATTTTCCAAACAATCATCTTTTTGGACTATTGTTTCTTGTTGCCATTCTCCATTTACATAAAATGCCATTATCCATATACAGCCTAATCAATGAAGTGAAAAAACACAAAATCAATGAACAAAATGGGCCTAAAGACTTAAGAACAACCAAGTGTGTCTAAGTACATGTCGCCACAGTAACAACCAGGCAAATGTGCTGGTTTTAATTGGACTGCTGGATCCATGACTCACGAAAATGGCCTGTTTGTCCTTGTTATTGTATTTATAAGCCGCAGAGTCACTTAGATTGGTGGACAAGATGGACCTCTGAGAGAGTGAGTAATAAAAACAAGGGCTGACAATGATGGATGGTTAGGTCAGCCAGTGGCTATAGAGAGCTGAGGTGTTGGTAACATCCAATTGAGTCTAAATGGCTCTGGGTCATAAATGGGCTAAGAGGTTAAAAGGTGGAAAGCATTTGGTGGTGCCTTTCACACATGATAAGCCTAATATCAGCTGGACCAAAGGGTGGAGGCCAAGCCGAAGAGAGAATTGGTTTCCAAGCACAGTCTTAGATGTGTATGCATTCAGGATTTTGGAGTGGCTTATTTCTGCTTAATAAGGTTAACATGTTTTAGTATAGGTGTCCTAGAGAACTGAATAAATGGTTCTAATGTTTTACTGTTTGATGACACAAAGGTTTTGCTTACAATGAAAATGCCTCACGTGGAAACATCTGTCCAGAGTTTAGTAACAGATTTTCTGGCTATGTATCAATACGGGCTCTCTTCAGCTTTCATCATCACATCAGACTCTCCAGTGTCATTTTAGAGACTGGGTAAGTAGAGTCAGATTTCACTTTATTCAGTTTTTTTTTTTTTTGTGAAAGAATAAGCTGCTCATAGCACAGATCAAACCCTTTACGGTGCAGCTGACTCAGCAGAGAAGGATCAGTAGACCAGGGAGGATGCAGCTGTGGGAACTTTGGAAGCACAATTGTGGAATACGGTCTTTGGAGACACTCTGCTCACCTGCATGCAGCCCTCAAATTACAGAAAGTGTGTCTGTTGATGCAGAGAGTGTATTGTTTGTGAGTTGCAGAATAGACAGGAGTGGTGTCATTTTCTCCACTGCCCTGTTGGAAATGTCCAAATTTGGTCCTGGTGCTGCTCAAGTGTATCATTCACTTGCATAGACTCAAAACACAGAAATGATGAAAAAATGATGATATTACAGCATTTCAAATGTTGTCATTGATGAAAGGAGTGACTTTAAATCTTTTTTTAATGTACAGATTTATCCGTCTAAATTCAAGAGACACTCAAGAGACAAATTGTTTCCATATGTGTAGACATGGTGAAACTTGTTGAAACAAGCTGAAAATTATACTTAAAAAGCAGCACACTCGTGCTTTTGTTTATATATATATATATATATATATATATATATATATATATATATATATATATATATATATAGGCACATTGACATGTTTGCTTAGCTTTAATCGAACTGAGAAGCCATGAACCTTGTTAATCAAATTGGTCTCATCTGTGTTTTTCTAAGAAAAAAAAAATTGAAAAATAAAAATGGGTTATACCTGCATATACCTGTTTTAAGTGTTCATTTTGATTTTGCGGAAGAGATTTAACACTTCAAAATTTAAAAATAATCCAGCATTAGTAAAGCAGATTTAGTAATTGTGATGAATTTAGGGGCAGCATGTTTTACAGCTGCTTAAAAAAGTATGTGTGGGCTCCTTAGCTAGCTCACTTCATACATCAGAGACAAAATGGAAATATAAAAAAACAGTCAACAAAAAAGCTGTAACAACCAGGCTGCTTTTTTTTTATGTTTTTTTATGTTCTCCATTCAACCATAAAAATTTCAGGACCAAAGCGTATGGATTTTTCACTGGGCTAAATTGACTGAGAAGTTGTTGGGCTTGCATTATTGGCCTCCCCCACTGCAGTGTAACCATTTCTTGGGCCAAACTTATCAGCAATCTTTCTCTCCTACACTATGAGAGATTGGCTCTTAATGTAACTATCTCAGAGTCATGAAACAATAAAAAGCAGGTGTTTGGAAAGACTGGGTTGAATATAAAAACGATGGTCTTATGGACTTGCTGGATTGGAAATTTACTGGGTTTGTTGGAGAATGTGTGAGATAGACCACTCTGTCAAGTCAAGGTTAGTCTGAGCAGTGATCAATACTTCAATCTCAATAAAACAGCTCAATAGCTAAGGATTGATGGGGAGGAGGAAACATGAGGTGGGAAGAGGAGGATTGAGGGAGCGACACAAATGCCAACCTTGTCATAATGTTAGCAGGGCAGTAATACATTTGTCTAGCCTGAGAGGATGGAGCTCTTCTATCGTGGCAGGTAAAGTGCTCCACTATAGACAGATTAGGTCAATTGCTGTCATACCTTACAGCTCCAAATCAATATCATACATGTTGGCAACCTTCAACCTAGAATAAATAAATGCAGCTACAGACACAAAGCAGTCTGATAGATGTCACAGCATCATTGAGAGATAAATTGACACACAAGGGGTGCTCTATGAAAAGGCAGAATGAAAAAGAGTCAAGAATCCTATGTAACACCAGTCCTATACAGGATGTTCACAGAAATGTTTTTTTCACTTCCCTGACACTTTGACATCTCTGAACGCATCTTTCAGACTGCACTGCTTGCTTGAGCAGCATTTTTTTCAGTGTCGATCTGTGTTATTGTAAAGTGGCCTTGTAATGTTGGTGTCTCAATGTGTGGAGCCAGGAAACACTTACTTGTAAACTGTTCCTCCATTTCCATGGCCAAGTTGCTCTTGATAGTGGATATCTTGAGCATTTATCTGCAGAGCAACATAAAAGCACAGGTATTCAAGAAAAGTACTCAGATGCTCTGACATGAAGACATATAAACAGTGGATAGGTGGGATAGGTGTAGCTACATGGGTTCAGGAAAAAGAGCAAAATGAGACAGAGCCAAAGAAAGAGAGAGAGAGGGGGGGGGGGGGGGGCGTTACAACAATGTCACTGGAGGCTATAAACAAGACAAGCATTCAGGTCACTTCAAGTTCAGCAACATGAGGAGAGAAAGGAGAGGGACACAAGGAGAGGATCAATACAACGTTTGCTGTCCAATTTACAAAAAAGGACACTACGCTCACGCAGAGGGGGAGTGACTGATGTAGAGTTTAATGACGATTTGTTGCCGTCATTGTTCCTTTCCACTTTAATAAAAAGATTGAGGATAATATTACAGCCTGAGCTTACGCAGCAGGTCTGAGCGAAAGAGTTCTCTCATGCTTGCTCTTGCTCTGTACACTATGTAGAAACTCAAGAAAGCTAAAAGCTGACATGTTAAAATTAATTAATTTGTCAAGATAGGAAAATGTGCTTTATGATTACTGTGGGTTCTAAAACACATTAGAAGTCAAGACTAGATAAAAATGATGAAATGGTGCAAAAAAGGCAAACTGGTGCTAAAAATTGTCCAGAATGCAGAATAGGAAAGAGTTGGGGCTAAAAACTTTGTTTTTAGGTCAAAATACTTTAAAAACAATCTGATAAAAATCCAGATCCTGATCCTGCCATAAAAAGATCCTGACATATTTTCCTCCCCACATCGCCCCCTTATGGAGAACTACCCCTGATTTTATCAATAACATGATTGTGAAGTGAAATTTCTCATAACCCATCCTACCAAGTGAGGTCCCAGGTTTGCCTTCGTTTCAAGGGCTGTGTAGCTCTTTCCCTTAAGCTCACAGGGAATTGGAATACCCAAAACCAAGGGCTAAGGGGTAAGACAAGGCCAGGGGGTAAAATTGGGATTGGCCCTAAATACATGTTTGAATCATGCTGAAAGATTTTGTAGGTTAAAAAATATTTCTCACAGTCTAGATTGTGCTTGTACTATGGTTGATACAATACCAACGACAGGCTGCCAACACAGGTGATACATCTACGGAGTCAAGTGGCATCTTACATTTAAGCTTGTACCTTTTCTCTGAACTCAAATTCACTTCACTTGATTTGCTGACTTTGGAGAGGAGGGAAGTGAAGAGAATGAGAGGAGATGGATGGAGAGATCGAGGAGAAACAGCTCTATTAGTTCACTATGTTACAGCAGGAACCTGAACGGCCATGGCTTAATTGTCTGCCTGACCACTGTGTGTGTGTGTGTGCGTGTGTGCGTGTGTGTGTGTGTGTGTGTGTGTGTGTGTGTGTGTGTGTGTGTGTGTGTGTACAAGTCAACCGACAGACTTCTTGTTTCCAGTATGGAGGAGTGAATGAAGAGACAACAACCAACTACGCTCTGTATAACATGCCCACAGTTGGCAGCTGAGAAAATCAATAGAGGAGTCAAACACTGGTGAGATGTGCTCTAATCAGGTGAAACCAGGTGTGCGAGCTGGAGCAGAGAGATAACAGTGTCCACATTCTCTCTAAACCCAAAAACACAGACTCACCTGCCCATTTGTCAAGATCTTCTTCAGCTCAGCAGATGACTTTTTTAAGCTGGAGGACAAAACACAGCAAGATTACAGTCAAATAAGTATCACTGAGTCTCTCCTCACAACACAACAGCCATTTAACGGTGTGTCCCTGGTGGAGTAACGTGCCCCCCCAAGCCCCAGCAAGCTCACCTGTTGTTAGCCATGGAGTCTGGGACAGTGTGTGTGCAGTCGTTGGCTGGATTAGGTCTTGTATTAACCTGAAGGTGTGCAAGACACAAATGTGAAAGGACAAAAAGACACAAACAAACACAAGCGCACACACACACACACACACACACACACACACACACACACACACACACACACACACACACACACACACACACACACACACACACACACACACACACACACACACACACACACACACACACTTAGTGGTCAAGGCCAAAAGACAGGCAGACAGACAGACATATGGCCAAACCCCCTGATGAACAAGAACAAAACACAAGCTCTCAGTTCAGCCTGAAGGTTAATTGGCTTTTGTAAAGGAGAGAAGGGAGGCAAGAGAGAAGAAAGAGAAGGGTGTTTACATGGAGGAGTGGAAAGATGGACAGCAGAATGAAAAAAAGAGAGGGAAAATAAATATTTGTGACAGTAAGACAACACGGGGTTATACCAGAATTCAAAGAGACAAAACACATTTGAGTGCACAGAAAAGTCAAACTCCCTGCCATAAAAGTGAGGTTGATGTTTTTTTATTTTCTTTTCATCTGCATCTCTAAGACTCCTTCATTCAGTCCAGATAACGCACACAAAAGGAGAGACAAGACCCTGAAAAGAGGATACTAAAAATAACTAACTTAATTGAGGTCATAAGGCCACAGTGAAGGGTCCACCAAGGCTCAGGGATTCTCGCTTTAATTAGTGCCCAAGAAGACCTAATTTAAACAGTGTACAAGACTCCCCTCAGCCAATTACTTTTATATTAAAAGAGGAGAAAGAGGGGAAAGATTACTGGAGGACTAGAGGTTTTCACAAAACATCATTTTCTCAAAACAGACCTTTAACCTTAAAAAAATATGGTTCTCTAGTCTTTACCAAAGATCCTTCGAGGATACATTGATTAAAGCAGTAAGGGTATTTAGGAGGGGGGTAATTTTCTTATTGAAATGGAGATGGATATAATATAGAAAGTGTCAAGTCATTTAACCCATGGTAATTAGCAATGAGCTTCAATGGCAACATATGTCATACATGAAACAGGAAGGTCTGTGGAAGACCCTTTGTAAATGGCAGAGGGCGGCTTGTAATGACAATTTCACGGTTGAACAATGGCATCTTCTTATTGACTTCATTTTGCTCTAACCACTACTAAAGTTCATCCTATGATATGTAATGAGAGGATCATAACACTCTGGAGGGAGGGATCAAGGTTTCAGGTTTCACACCTCGCTCTTAAATGACTTCAACCGCGGAAGAAACAAGAACAGAGTGGGGAGGAAGAGAAGCCCTGTACAGCCACAGCCAGCCGTCCCCATACATAAACATAGACAAGGGGAGCAAGAAAATGAGTGAAAGAAAAGGAGAGCCTTGACTTCAATTGACATTTCAATAAGTGGAACACAGCGTTACCAATCCATTTGCCTCAACTTCCCTCCCTCCTTCCCCTCGCTCTCTGTGTAAGGCAGCTGAAACAATTATTGAGATAGGTACCTTCAGGCCATGTATGTTCCGGATCCCTGGAGTCTTGCCGGCTGAAACAGTAATTGACTAGATTGTAGAACACATCAGTGGGCCATTTACAAATGTGCTGAAAGAGAATCAGTTCTTTATAAAGAAAAAAAAAAGAAAGATGAAATGAGGGTTACTCTGAAATTAGTTGTAGAAAAGAGAGTGAGTGAGATGTGGGGCTCTTGAGACAGCTGCAGGTAGGTAGGAAGAAAGACAAAAACTGAATCACAGAGTTAAAGAAGAGTGAAAAGACAGAAAAGAGAGACACTTAAATGTTTCATCACTTTGCCGGCCGGGGGACTGATGGGGATTATGCATGATTTGAACAACATTTCATGAACATGGGAGAAGAACCACTCGAAGTGGAAACCAGCTTTGAAAGAAACCACACACAGTATCAAATGATGTCTGGATGAGGCTTAGCCTGAACGCAAGCTTGCAGTTTCAGTGTCCTTGGAGCAAAATAAAAGTAGATTTACAAATGACTTTCAGCACAATAACACAGGAGGCCAATGAATTTTAATCTTGTCCATAGACATCGTTCTTACTTCAAGTCAAATCTTTTAATTCTGTTATTCACTGAATGCAAATAATTCAAGCAAATTTCAGCAGAAATTGTACAATATGTCAAAATGTGAAAGGCGTTGATTTAATTTAATATTCCAGTTTAAATTCTAAAGGTGCATTCAGTCTCTAAGCAGTTCCAATCCATGATGGGCGCTCCCAGCTGCCATAGTTACATGCTAAAGAGTCTCTGTGCAAGAAACTGAACTGCAAATTGCTCCTTGTAACAAAGCCAGCAGCAGAATTAGTGAATACTGATGGTCCACTACAATAGCATCCTCTGCCATCTTTGAATGAATGTAGAGTGAACATGATGAGGAGTGTTAGTGGTAGGAGAGACAAGAAAGTGTGACACAAGTTAAAGTCCATTTACCCAGAATAAACCGTAAAATATTTTCCATACCTCTTGGAAATATCTGCAAAGGGTCAGGGAGCAGTCCATTCATGCGTTGCTCATTCATTGTGTTGAAATACTTGAGGGGAGAGGGTCACAAATATTTGGGAGACTGATTAGTGATTATTACAGATACAGGAAAACTGGAACTTAAAAATACACCACAAAGACAAAAAAAGCAGCTTTACTGATACAGAACAAGATAATTCTTCACAAGAATGACAGCAACAAACACAGGAGTTCTGTGATCTCACTACAGCGATATTTTTTAGACTATCACAAAGAGAAATGTTTATTTAAATGACGTCAGAATTAATCCACAGTGCTCCCACAAATGTGAGCACGCTGTGTAGAAATCTGTTGCCAGTGAAGACCAATGCCCTGTGGGCTTGTTCTGAGGAGTGTAGCATTAACCCTTTTCTCCTCCAGGTCAACAGCTCACCAAACACTCATATCCTACAGGACTAACACATGCACACACACACACACACACATACACACACATACACATGCACACAAACACACACACTCTGGAGTCGCTCACATGCCTGCCAAGGCAATGCAATAATTGATGTTTCAGTTAACCAAACCATCTGTTAAACTGTGAGGTGCAGTGAATGTGCATGTGTGTGTATGTGTGTGTGTGTGTGTCTTTGTGCTCCCTCCTTTTGAGGCTTTACAGCAACTAAAAACAACAAAACTTTATTGATGACACACACTTGA
Source organism: Labroides dimidiatus (assembly GCA_030710495.1). Classification (NCBI taxonomy): domain Eukaryota; kingdom Metazoa; phylum Chordata; class Actinopteri; order Labriformes; family Labridae; genus Labroides; species Labroides dimidiatus. The sequence goes on from CM061144.1 coordinate 5,906,976, forward strand.
GGACATGTACGCCTAAATGTAGAACACGTGAGTGAGTGCGTTTCTTCTAAAATCCAGTATGAATTACCAAGTCATCACAGCAATATGCAGATTTGCTCTCTCATTGTGGGGGGAGGGAAGGGGAGGATGATGGGACTGGCTTGGATGAGAATGGATCAGAATGGCTGCCCAAGTGGCACAGCTGCTATTAAAAGGCCTATTTATCACTGTCAGATCCCTCCTCGCTCCCAGCCTTCTGCCTTCGCCCTCCAGCGTTCTCACTAGGCCACGTCTGAACAATGGGCCTAATACCAAAAAACGTGTTGTGTGTGTTTCTGGGCGTAGGGGGGTGGGGGGAGTCGGCTTCATGTACCTTTAATTTTCCGCTCAGCTAGCTTATTGATTAAGGCTGCAATTACCACCTAATCTGTAGTAGGTGTGTTATTAAAAGACATTCTCCATTGTTGGCCAATAACTAAACAGTGTCCGATCCCAAATACCATCGCTCAGCCTTAAGGGACAAGAGGGAGAGTGAGAGCACAGAGTGGGTCTCATCATCATTAGCAGAGTGAGGGGAAATGGGAGTAAAAATGGTGGAATTAGAGCTTCTACCTCCAGGGGGAGCTGAGCGAGGAAGCGATGAGGTCACATGTTTTTTTTTAGCCCCTGACACAGGCCAGTCTTTAACTTTGAACAGAGGTGTCTGTCTTTCAAGGTGTCGAACAATGATTAGAGATGCCTGTAAGACTGCTGGGTCTCACAGGAGCATGTAGCAATCAATGTTCGCAGTGATGGGGGATACTTTTCACAATAAATGCCCTCTGCTGACTGATGTTAATTAACTGCTGTAGTTGAGCATTAATTTAGCTCAGTAATAAGGAGCTTATTTTTGTGAAGCAAAGCAGAGATCTTGATTCAGAGAAAAAAAAAACAGGGTGGCAGCATGTTGACAAGTGATGTTATGAATGTATGAGAAAAATCCACACACACAAGCACATGCACACACACAGGGCAACTACTGAGACACTAATGAATTATTCCACCTTTCACCTGACATGCTGTTTTCCCTTAATTCCTATTAATTTCCCATAATAGCTGTCTGCTCACCTGGAATTAACAACATACAAGCAAAAATTCACTTGGGGTCTCTCTGGAGGCCAAATGGCAACCACAGCAACAACACAACAAGAAAAAATCCTCTGAATATAAATGCAAATGACTGCATAACCTTTGCATAACACATTTTAAGTACTGGCGGTGTAAATCAGACGAGGGTGAGCCACATTCTTTCCTCAGGATCAGCAGCTTTTTGTACATTCTTCTGTCCCAAGAGGAGTACAAAGCTATTACTGGACTCCTGGGTTTGTTTACCAAAAAGCTGGCGATACAAGAAGTGTTCGAAATTTGCAGACGAAGCAATGCATGTTTGGATATTAAAGGTTTGTGCCGTGTAAAACAAGGTGCAGGTTCAGGTCATGAATTAAAATACTCTGAAATGTCTTGTTACATTGAAAATAATCATGATCCTTATCACTGAAATAACACCTCATGTGTAGTGTAGCCAGAAAACATAAAAACCTTAGGTTGGTTATCATAAGGTCATAATGGAACATTTGAAAAATTTAACTAAAAGCAGCTACAGATGACATATATTTGATCTCATATGAACAAACAGTTTTAGTTTAGTTTATTTATTTAGCACATATTAAAAAAAATTATAATAATGGTGCAGGGATGAAGCGAAGCCCCAAGGGCTTGTACAGAAGCTCCACCCCTTTTAATAATTACATTAAATCCAAATTTATATGGCTAAGAAACAAATAAACTTTGAAAAATAAGGAGTCAAGGTACAAAATTCATCAATGTTGGATAAGAAAAAAAATACAGAAGAAAAAAAAGAGACAAAGTACAGATTCATTCATTATAGTTCATTATATATGGAAATAAATGTGTATGGAGAGAAGGCATAGTTTACTAAAGTTGATGCAATGGAGAAGGCAGTAAGGGAACTTACAGAGTGAAGGGGAAGAGATGGCGGTAGACTATTCCAGAGCATGGAGCCTCTGTAAGACATGTTGATTTGATGATGTGTGGCACGGGTAAAGGGTAAGTATACAGTCCCTGACAAAAGTCTTGTTGCATATGGACATAGTAACTTAAAATGGCATATAACTTAATTTCTAATCAATCAATTGTTTCAATAAATGGATCATTTTAATGTCAAGGGCTTTCAAATTAATAACTGTGTGCAAAATGACACCATCAAAAAGTGAAGTGATGTTCACAGCTTGGTAAAGCCCATAACATCTGTTTTTGCAAGGACAAAGGTCTTGTTGTGTCTTTAAATGAGTCAACCAATCACAGATTAGAGCTTCACCTGTGACAAATACCTTAATGAACACATTCCCAGGTGTGTATAATAAGACCCCTGGCACACCAGACCTTCATGTAAAGTGCAACCTGCCTCTGACAACATCTGCCAAAGATTTAACCACAGACCAAAGTGCTGGTCATCAAGATCCTGAAGACCAAGTCTGCTGCTGCCGAGGTGGCAGACATCTTTAATGTGTCCAAACATCAAGTGGAGAGGATAAGAAAAAGATTTGAAGAAACCGGTGACGTTCATGACAAGCCCAGGTCAGACAGGCCCCGTAAAACAACTGTTCAAGAGAACCATTTGTTACTTTGACAGTCCAGGGCCAGCCCTCTTTCAACTGCAGCAGAGCTACATGAGAAACCCCTGTATCTACAAGAACTGTTTGTGGTCTCTATGGCCGAATTAGTGCTCAGGAACCAGCATTAAATGGAAGACAACAAAAAAATCGTGTTGCATTTGCCAAGGCCCACAGCTTGCAGAAAGGATGGACAGTGGAAAAGTGGCAGAAGGTTGATTTTTCTGATGAATCATCCATTGAACTGCATCCCAATCGCCGCAAATACTGCAGAAGACCTGTTGGAACCAACATGGACCCAAGATTTACCCAGAAAACAGTCAAGTTTGGTGGAGGAAAAATCATGATTTGGGGATACATCCAGTATGGGGGTGTGCGAGAGATCTGCACTGTGGATGGCAACATCAACAGACTGAAGTATCAAGAAATTCTCACTGCCCATTTCACTCCAAACCACCAGAGAGGGCAAATTCTGCAGCAGGATGGCGCTCTTTCTCATACTTCAGCCTCCACATTCAAATTCCTGAAAGCCAAGAAGGTCAAGGTGCTCCAGGATTGGCCAGCCCAGTCAGCAGACATGAACGATATTGAGAATGTCTGGGGTAAGATGAAGGAGGAGGCTTGGAAGATGAAGCCGAAGATTCTTGATGAACTCTGAGAGTCCTGCAAGACTGCTTTCTTGGCCATTCCAGATGATATCATCAATAAGTTATTTGAGTCAATGACAAGACGTATGGATGCAGTCCTCCAAGCTCATGGGAGCCATACACAATATTAATTCTTTTTTGTAAGGTACCACGACTTAATGTTCTGATGTTACTGTAGCATATTTGTGTATTCAGAATGAAATATATGTATTATTTCTACATTATTTTTGTATGTGACAAGACTTTTGTCCAAGCAAAATCTGACCTTTATATCCTAATTAAATAATAATGGTACAAAACCTTATTTTGGTATAATAAGCATAATCTAGAGGGCTTTGCTTTTCATATAAGTAATTTCTGATTCCCATTAAGCAACTACAAGTCAAGTTATTATTTGTTGTTCCAGCAACTTGGATAAGCGCCAAGTCTTTTGTCAGGGACTGTAGTTTATTATTACTGTGTCTGGTACTGTGTGTAAATCAGAAGTGAAAGTAAAGAAAGTTTGAAAAGTGTCAGGAAGATCTCGTTTTCTGTAAATAAACTAGGAAACTAGGACCCAGGATTGAACCTTGAGGTAACCCCTTGTAAGATTCTGGTTTTGGAAGAGTAGCCATTCAGCAACACATATTGTTCTCACTCCATATCTATTTATTTTGGAGATCAGAATACTGTGATTGACAGTATCAAATGCTTTACTTTATGTCTAAAAAGACCCCAAGGGCAAACTTTCTTTGGTGCATGGCGGATGAAATAATGTTGGTAAGCTGGAGTAGTGCATGCACTGTGGTGTGTTTTTAGGGAAACCATACTGATGTGCATATAGGATGGTACTTTCATTAAAATACTTGAATATACATAAGTAAATGAATTTCTCCAATAATTGAGAGATACAGGGGAGAATGGAAATAGGACAATAATTGCCAAAGTCATCAGAATCACCTGTTTTAAAATGGGGATAACCATCAGCGATTTTAAGATCATGGGGGATAATTCCAGATTGGAGTAATAAAGAGAGACTGTGGGTTAAGGGTCTGATTAAATGATCAATGGTTTCTTTAATCAAGATGCACTTTATACCATCATGACCTGGGGCTGCATTCTTTAACCTCATGATGATATTATGGACTTCCTGTATAGTTGGAGGATCAAAAGTATTGAAAGGGGGATATTGCCATTAAATCAAGTTGCAAGGATTCTCATCAGTAGCCGAGATGCTCGATGCCAGAACAGAGCCAACATTAACAAAAAAGTTGTTAAACAGAGAAGTTTTTGTAGGCTGATTTATTTATTGTCAACTGTTTTGATATCCAACAAATCAGTCTCAGGGTTTTAATTTGTTTTCTCAAATAAAAAAAAAATCTGAAATGACAGATTCTTTAGTGAATGTAAGCATAATGCATATTTTCTGTTTTCTCTTCATATCAGATTGCACTGGCAAAACAACATACTTTATATTTAAAATATGTTTTTAAAACATCGTCATTGACTTTGTGATCCATTAAAAGACATTTTTCATCAATTCTGACATTTCTATGAATGAAAAAAATGAGTTATCGTAGTTTAAGTAACGTTTCCAATTGTAATACAAGTAACACCATCCTTTCATGTCAGAAAATCAAACTTTGAATCACTTCTTCTCCAATTTAAGTGTGTTGAATTGACATATATATCAAAATTCAATGTCAGAAAGTAATTTCCAAAACAGTCTTGGGAATACTAAAACATCCAGGACTGAAAATTTCTGAACACTTGTGGGTGAATGAGTGCTTGGACTTTCTGATGAGATACACCCTTTAACAGGTCAGACTGCACAGTGAGACAAAATCACACACAAAAAATGAACTCCAAACATGTCCGCCTCCGCTGCTATTCACAAAAAAATGATGGTTTGATGGTTGAGGTCACTACTTATTCCATCGCTGTTTTGACACTCGATGTACAACAGCTGTCTCCTTTTCCTTAATCACCCTGCTACCCTTTGCTACTTAATGATTAAAAAGCAACCACAAGTGAATGCATGATAAAAATGGACAGAAAACAAGGAGTGTGAATTGTGCCTGTGGCTCCAGCAGCATCATTGTGAGCTGATGGGGGGTAAAAGACATCCACAGATGAAAGTAGATTTTGAACAATTCTGCTGCCCAGGGGGGCCCGCTCTTTAATGAGGCAAAACTTTAAGTACTGAATAATAAATAATAAAAATTGACAGTTCATTTAGCTTTCAGTGTACCTCATAGAGAAACCCATTACACACCATTACTCTTACTGTCCGTTGCATGAACAGTAAGTATGGGGGGATATAAAAATGTACTGCACTGAGTGGGGGAGCTGAATGAGGAGAGGAAGTTTGTGTGTTTGTTTGTGTGTTGCTCGAAACGACTGGCAAACAGTTGTTTCTGCCTCAGGTTGAAGACAATTAAATGAAGCAATATGGTTTCAAATTCTTCATCGGTTGTTGACTTGAAGACAAATACAGTGTCAGTGTTGACTTCCCCACATCATTCCATGTTTTTGGGTTTTAGTAACAAATTTTACCATGGGTTTTCTTAGTGGCAGAATGAAAAGGATACTTGTCTGCAAATGACCACTGAAATCTATACCCACCTTCCTGACTCTACAAGGTAAATTAGCAGTGATGGTCGAAGGAGTTAAAGAATCAATGAAGAGAGAACCAGGCAGAAAGAGAGCACTTATTTAAAGGAATAAAATGTTTTGCCATTCATGTCATAACAGCATAATGCACACATCAACACATCCACACAGTGCTGTAAGAAGCTGTCAGATTTTGTTTCAATTTACACCAGAAAGGTGCACAACTGAGCGTTCCTACTGTGGCCAGAAACTGAGGCAGCAACATTACCTGGTGATTACATTTTTGAAAGCTTTCTGCTTTTATTGGCTGGGGTGAAAATTATAACTGAGAGGAGCAATTTTCGACGTTGTACAAGACCATTAACAGTTTTTCTTTGAGTCCTATTCATTCTGATCTTTAAAATACTCTTCTTTTTAAAAACACAGTCTGTGAAAGTCAGCCATAACCTGAGCCTTTCTAACAGCTTTAAACAAAGTTCAGTGGCCTTTATTCTATTGTAATACAATGGAAAACTAGTTGAACAGGCAAGTAATTTTGAGTTGTCAGTTAATCAGATTTCTGTCCAACAAAAAGGGTCCCTTTTCGATGTTGAGCAATACAAAAAAACAGAATAATTAAAACTTGTGGGAAACATGGTAAAAACCTTTGAATGAACAACCAAGAACAGAACTCTCAAGATAGAGAAATGTGCAGTGGAACTAATAAACATATTAAGGACACAAATAGCAACAATTAGGTCAGACCTTAATTTACAGTTTTCTTCAGAGCATCTTCTTAACCACAAATAGTATCAATGACAGTATAAAATAATTCATACTCACATATGACAACATAGCCTTGAGTTCTTCATCACTTCTTACGGTGATTCTGTCTCCCACCTCATCTTCATCTAAAACACACAGAACAACATCTTAGTATCAGGATGGAAGAAAGTTTTCAAGATTAAAACAACTATTCTTATCAACAACAAAAAAGAAACAAAGATCTATCAGTTCAATATGCAACTTGAACAGTAAGAATAAAAGAAGCTTTGTACTCTTTAAAGAAAATATAAACAAAGTCAACATTGTGATGAATATTTGTAACAATATATTTTACAGACTTGAGCTCTGATACAGTGTTAATTAATAAGCATTTTATTACTTTTTACACTTGTGCTTTAAAAAGACAATCTTTCAGTTTCATTAACTGCACTGGCATAGTTGATCATAACACCTCACAGCTTTTTTCTGCCCTTTTATTCCACATACACTCGCCAAATGTCAATCCAACTTGAGAAGACCTAAAAAAAAAAGAGTTCCTGCCCAGAAGTCTGAGGTAGGGTGGAAACTATCTTTTGACCCCTTTTTCACATTCTTGTCTTGAGTTAACCATTTCTGTTGCACATGTCCGGACAACGCGGACTCAGGATCTTATTTAAAAACTTTCAAAACCAAAACCGGTGATTTTACTTGACAGATACATGGTAGAGGAGGAAGGAAAGGATCATAATTTTTTTTATAATTTAATCTTTTTTTTTTACTAACTCTTTTAGAAGAGTTTGAGTATGGTGTGAATAATTCCCATTACAATACTGGTCACCCATGGGTCTGGTCCTGGTCTGGGTCTTGGCTCAAAGTCTTGGCTTTGGTCTTAGTCTCTTGTTAAAGACCTGGTCTTGATTAACAGTAAAGATACACCAATATGCCATAACATTATGACGGTCGACATTATTTTGTGTAGCCAAGCAGCTGCACAACCCCATGTGCAACAAACTGCAACACACAGTGTTCCAGAAGTATGTAACTGAACTGAACTCTCCAGGTTGTCAACAGTGCATATAGTTCTGGTATACTTGTAGTGTACTTGGTACAGAAATGCAAGCAAGAAACAAACACTCACATTCAAAGGCTGTAACAGTGGCTTCAGGCATCACGTCTCTGATGGCCACCTAGAAGGTTTGACAAAGTCAGTTATAACAGGGGCAATAGTATAGTAAAATAACAGGAACAAAAAATCCTAAACAAAAATTACTAGTAAAAGTTTTAAACAACAACCAGTTTTGCTTGTGGATTTTAGCAGGAAACAAAACCTATATCACTGGACAATGAATTGCAAATTACCAATATATTATGTAGGAGTGCTTGCAATAAAATACCAAGCTATTTTAGGCTATAAAATTTTTTACTCCACTCAGCATTTCTGTTTTCCCCATTGGATGAAGGCCTGGGTTTTATTAGCCATGATTTTACATTTTGGACAGCTTGTAGCTTATTAAATAGATTTTATCGAGGATTCAGGGGAAACATGTTGTAAACCGGAAATGCTTAAACAGGAAGAACCCCTGACAAACAAAAAAAACCCTGTTAAATATTATAGCTATAACATTAGCTTTTAATATTTGTCACATATGTCACGCTGATATTACAGTGTTTAACAATGTTAACCCACACTGCTTTCGGGAATAGTGTAAAGGGGTAAAAATAAGAGATAAGTTTCGTTTGTGGAGAAGAGAGGAAAACTCAAAAACTGTAAGGTCTACTTATTCGTTGTTGATTGTATATGTGCACATAAAGGCATAAATATCACAGAGAGAAAACATATCACAACGTCTTTTTCTGATATTGGGCAGCCCCTGATGTACGTCGTTTCCTTTCACAGCTGTTTTAGCTGAAAACAGCTGTTTTTAATGTGTACCAAGAGTGACAGTTTGTTAGCTCTCCTGTATTTTGAAGACTCACCAGCAGGTCATTGAAGTTAAGTAGAGATGGACAGTCAACGGACGAGTCCATGTCTCCTGAAGGCGTTTTTATTCGGATAACTATTGCCTCGGTGTCCATCGCTTAGGAGGTTATTTACATCGAGTATGAGCTCAGAGAAGAAGAAATAAACCTCATAGTAACACCAGATTGGCTCTCTATGCTAACAACCTAATTTCCTGCAGTGGTTTGCTAACGACACAGGCTAGCATCCTGCTCAGTCCACACACTTGAGTCAGTGAAGAGGAGGATAAAAAACGTTAACCTTCAAACGTAAAGCATTAACTCAACTAAAACTATAGACTGAGCCGTCCATGACGACTCAACTGTCCTCCAGGGGAAAGTTTTCAACAGTTTTATCCGAGCTATTTAGCCATGCAGCTAGTAAACGGGAAACAACCTCTCATCAGACAGCATTTCCGAATCAACATCCGCTTACAGCTTTTCAAAATAACAGACGGCACGACTCAAAATTCAGGAAAGCAATTTTGTAAATATTGCACAAGAAGCTTCTCTCTGCTTGGATGTGTTTTAGTAATTCGGATATTAACAAAACCACGCAGCGAGAAGCTGACAGATTTTTCCAATGCACACTAGCAAGGCGCACAACTGAGCACACTGTGACCAGATACTGAGGCAGCAACATGACCTGGTGATTACATTTTTGCGACTTTTATGCTGTTATTTGCTGGAGTAAAAAATGATAATTGTGAGGGGTGATTTTCGACTTTGCATAAGACCATTCTGTAAAATACTATTTATTTTGCCTTTAAAAAAACCTCCTTTTTTAAAAATCACATCACCTCATAGACAGCCCTAACATGAGCATTTCTGACAGCTTTGTAAAGGGTTCTGTGACCTGTATGCTTTAGGTTTGCTTATGCAGAAAAACCCATTGAACTGAAACGTTCTGAAAGTATTTTTTGTACTTTTGGGATATTTTCATGTCAGGCTCAATGTGGATTCCTGAGGCCAATTTTCAGTTTTACGTCCCATGCCTTTAAGTTGTAAGTTCACTGAATTTCTGTCTAACAGAAAGGGAGCTGATCGTCTCTTTTAATGTGCTTTACAAAACAATGTGTAACTCGTGAAAAACACATGAAAACTACCTGAACTGACAAGCAAGGGTTGAACTTCCAAGATAGAAATATATGCAGTGGCACTTACATGCATATTTAAATAGCTTTACCAGACCCACAATAAGCACTTAAAACATTAAATAATATTTTTGCACCTAAATATTTTGACATAAATGCTGTAAATATTTGCTATTTTGGTACTGAGACACAACACAGGCATTTAAAAGGCTCATTGTCTCAAACTGTATATCCTGAAAGTATTACCAGCACTTTACTTTTTTCACATTTTATTATGTTACAGGCACATCCCAAAATGATGCGAGTTTTTTTTTTTCCTCGGAAAAAAACCCACCCCATAATGACAACGTGAGAAAAAAGTTTTTGTGACAGTGCATGTCAGAGCACAAATCAAGCATGAAGTCAAAGGAATTATCTGCAGAAATCTGAAACAGGATTGTCTTGAGAGACAAGGGTCCAGAAAATTTTCTGCTGCTTTGAAGGTCCGATAGTGCACAGTGGCCTCCATCATTGATAAATGGAGGCCACTGTGTGCAAAAAAGAAAGGAAGAAAGGTAGAAGGTCAGAATCACTTGGACTCTTTCTAGAGCTGGCTGCTCGTCTAAACTGAGCAATCAGGGGAGAAAGGCCTTAGTCAGGGAGGTGATCAAGAACCCAGTGGTCACGCTGTTTGTTGGAAACCAGGCACCGCTCATCACCTTGCCAATACCGTTCCTACAGTGAAGCATGGTGGTGGCAGCATCATGCTGTGGGGATGTTTTTCAGCAGAAACTGGGAAACCAAGTCCAAGATTGAGGTAAAGATGAATGCAAAAATGTACAGAGACATCCTGGATGAAAACCTGCTCCAGACTGGGGTGACTGTTCATCTTTCAGCAGGACAACAACCCTAAGCCCACAGCCAAGATATCAAAGGAGTGGCTTCAGGACAGCTTTGTGAATGTCCTTGAGTGGCCCAGCCAGAGCCCAGACTTGAATCTTGAATCCAACCTGATGGAGCTTAAAGGGTGCTGCAAAGACGAATGGGCCAAACTGCCCAAAGATGGTCAAACAAAGGTGTGCCAAGCTTGTGGCATCAAGGTTGCTGCCGCCAAGGGTGCATCAGCAAAGTATTGAGCAAAGGCTGTGAATACTTTTATATATGTAATCTCTTGATTTTTTTTAAAAATAAAGTTGCAAAACTTTCAAAATAACTTTTTTAATGTTGTCATTATTAGGTGTTGTGTGTTAAAAAAAATAATTTATTCCATTTTGTAAAGAGGCTATAACAACAAAATGTGGGAAAAAAATTCTCCCCAGTGTGGTTGTAAAGAATGTTTAAAAACTTCTTTATAATGAACACTAAATCATATTATTATTCCTTTACTTCTCCATGCAAGAGAAGATATGCCACAGATTCACAATCAAGTAAATCTTTGACCCAAAACTAGGTACAGCGCTTTGTTATGCATGACATTGACCGAAAATGAGTGTGCTGTGAAATTAAATTACCAACTCGATCAAAAAAAAAAAAAAAAAAAGTTTTTCTAACTACTCTGTAAAATGTGAATATATTGAAAATACTGAATTGTGAACGATCCATTTCAAAATATTTAAAACCATTTAATCGCTCAGTTGTTGTCAGTGAAACCTACTAACCATACCTAGACATAATTGTATTTATGAATGTGTTCTGGAAGAGTCTTTGACAGAGGATCCTTGTAAAGAAAAGTGCATGAAGGCAGCACTGGCTGTCACACTGTGAGTGTGGGCATAACTTGGTCTTTTATACTGGAATGAAATTATTGAGTTCTCCATCAAAAGATATTGTTGCCATTGTTGCCTCAGACTGCTTTTGCTGTGTATGGCATTGATGTAGAATCAAGCCGGATAGAAAAATATAATTTTGAGAACATAATAGAGTCCAGGGGTATAAAAGGCTGGATCTTAAGGGTGCATAATTTTCTGACCCCTTCACCTTGACTCATTATTATAAATATTCAATCAATATTTGGATATGGTATGAATGGTCCTTATGTCCACATCTGTAGCAATCGAAAATTTACAAGGCTTCTCATCCATATTTACAATTGTTGTTACAATTTTTGCAATCCGATTCTGACAATGAGAAGCGAGACTAAATTTTCTGACACTATTATCATGCTTTATGAATGCTCAGTGCAGAGTAAGACAGATGAGGGTTAGTCTACAATGTGTACACAGATGAGACACCGTTCGCTCCCTTTGTATTTTCAAACTCTTTTCCCTGGTCAAGGCTGCTTCTCTCAGTAATTTCATTATGTGGTTTTGCCTGTATGTCATCAGTTTTTTTTTTTACTTTTTCTAACAGTTAAAAGTTAACAAAAACTTCATTTCATTGTGACCTAAAGCTTTGCCGCTTTACAAGCATTCTGCTATATTAAGATAACTTGTATGAAAATATAACTTTTTACTTTCTTTGTATTTTAATTCTTGGAGACACATGCCATGTGACATTGGCATATTTGTGTTAAATGGCATAAGCAATATCCCTCTAAGATAAACAAACACAAGTTGTCATGTAATATATTCATTTTCCTCACAAAATCCACCCTTTCATTAACTGTCTCTTAAAAAGTACAAGTATATGGTAGCCAGCATGTGACACAAGACCTTTGTTTTTAAAGTTTTCAAAGAGGTTTAAGCTCCTTCACTCCACATTAAAACAGCATTAGTATTTAAAGGTTTTCACTCGGCTGGAGTCATTAACAAATAATTAAATGTAAAACAAAGGGGCACTTAAACTATTGTTGATTACGGCCTTATGAGTGAGGAGCTCCATCAGCCTCTCTGATTGCTGTTCCAAGAACAAGACATTGATCTCTGGGCAAAATGAAGTCTCTAGCTCTGATTATTTACAGCTCTCTGCTCTTTGAGCTGATACCTGAGTCTGTTGACTGGAGCTCTGTGTAATGATAAGAACTTGTTACATCTTGCTCTGTCTGGACATGTGCTACTTGAAAACAATATCAATTAGATGTGCTCTGTGCCAATCCCTGCTATAGGTAGGGTTTCACTGGCTGCCAAAACAGAAGTCTCCTCCTCTGGTTGGCCTGAGGCTGAACTTCTCTATCAGTTTATATCATCTTCTTCAAAAGGTTTAGGAAGCACTCAGGAGTTAACCCTTTATTGCCCAGGGTATCATGAGTTAAAAGACCTCATTCTCATCAACATGATAAATATTTTCATTAAAAACCATGTTCCATTTAAAAAAAAAAAAAAAAATGTATTCTACCCCCTCGAGGATTATCCTACCACTCCAGATGAAGTCGTAGTTTGGCCCTTTTTAGAATAGCTGCCTTCAGGAAAATCATGGCAAATTTTCAAAAAGTTGCGTCAAAATAAAAATAGGTATTTTCCTGAATTGAATGGAGGCACATTTAACTAAAAACTTAACTAAAAGTTACCCAATGTGTCAAATTTGACAAAAACATATAAACAAAATGATATAGCAATAATGTTTTTGAGAAGGAGCCAATAAACATCTCAGTTTTTAAAAAATTGAATTTTTTGACAAGTTTTTGATGGGTCAGGATTTTAATGGTTAAAGATTTTATCTTTGCAGCCTGATGCAGTGTCGCCCAATTAAACTACTTTATAGTCTGTTAATAATAAATTGTATTATTAAAAAATAAATAACTTCAGCTAAACCTTTGAATCTATCTATCTATCTATCTATCTATCTATCTATCTATCTATCTATCTATCTATCTATCTATCTATCTATCTATCTATCTATCTATCTATCCATCCATCCATCCATCCATCCATCCATCCATCCATCCATCCATCCATCCATCCATCCATCCATCCATCCATCCATCCATCCATCCATCTGTCTCTGTCATAAACACACACACATACTGTGCACACAGAGGTTAGAAGTTCATTGCACTGACATGTATGTATGTTCATCTAATCTCTTACACCTGTACCAACAGCTGGGCTAAAGACCCATTGATTTCCATGTAATGCCTGAAATTATTACTCAGCCTAATTCTAACAAGCCAGTAAAGGGAAAAACAGAGCCGAGCTATCAAGTGCTCTGATTAATGCCCCCAGCAGCACTGCCCTCTGATGAAACACAGAGGATCTATATGGCACTTTGTCAAACACACTCTCCAAGGACTTGACGTTAGGTCCTTCTGCTTTGGGGGCAACCAGGATGAAGCCCAGTCAGCAATCCTCATTATCAGAAATCAAACTCCTGACTTGGCTGGGAGGAGAAAGTGGAAAAGGAAGGCCAGCATTCACTGTCTGGTAATTAAAAGCCATTTTATCAGACCGCCTCTCTCGCCTTGTACCTCCTCTCTTGCTATTGACAAGCTGCTTAGTGCAAAGTGAGCTCAGTTTGACTCTAAATATATGAGGCACACTTGTTTAACTTTCCCAGCAAAGAGGGGAAAGCGAGTAAACAAGAAAGCAACAAAACTGCTCAGAAAGACCGCTCATCATTCCTTTACTATGGTTTCATTTTTTCATTTGTGACTCATTCTGTCTGTGTGTAATTAAGTATCCAAAAACAGTCTACGTTTGATCTTTCTTTTTACTCCTCCTCATCCCCTGATGATTATTATTTCATTAGTCTATGTCAAATGTATTGGTTGGCTTGTTGTGTTTATTGATTAATGAGCCGAACACTGTCTCCCTTCACTGTAATGCTGATATAGACGATCCTGAAATACTATTTGTCTTGTGGTTAAACATTGATCCTTCTCGCAGATATCGACTGTTACTTGGTAGCTTTCCATTTACTATGCCCTTTAACATTAATGGTAATTATTTTAAGTAAAAATGTGTGACTTTGTGGTTTAAGGTCTTATTTACCTCAATAACAGGGGTGATATCACAGGCTTGGTTTTCACCTGAACCTGAAGTTCAGCAAGAAAACATGTCTCACCATTTGTCCAGGGCCACATCCCAACTCTGGTATCCAGATGCGAAACCCTCCGGCTGAAATAAAGATGTGTCTCCTCAGCCTTGAAGCCTGAAGCCTGTTGTTTATTGATGCTGCCAGAGTCCCTGCTCAGATCGATACCATCTCCCTCAGATGGGCCTTCAACACATGGACTCCAAATTGAGGTCAGGATATGTAGAGGGTTATGGCACTTCAGTGGATATGAATTGCTGGAGAGGCTGCGATCATTTGTTACATCTTCTTTTAAAGTTCATCGCCAAGTTGACCTGTGATGAAGCATGGAGAGTTTGAGAGTCACTGCTGAATGAGTTACGAGGAAAATGTACCACTATATGGACAAGTAGGCAGGTCAGGATATGGACTGTGTGAGTACCTCTCAGCTCTCAGAGCAGCATGCTTTTCCTGCTGTTCCTCATGTTTCAGATTCACCTCTGAGGTCCCCTTTATGGCTGCATGTTGTTTCTGTTGTTTCTAATAAAGAGGAAATATTGGTGCCTTCCTGACCTGCTCATAGGGGCCATAGAAAATTTATGAGGTGTGTCTCCTTCATAGAGGCTACGTTTGAACTGAGCTTGACATAAATAACACATCGCTAGTTCACCAGAGCCCAATTGGCTCCTCTTTCATCCCGTGTTCAAGTGGTTTCATTCAATGCAGAATGTAACTACAAGGTTACGCAGAATGAAATACAAAAAAATCTTAAAGCTACAGAATATCTTACTTTGCCTGTTATAGATTTTAATTTCTTCTCATCATAAGAGCACACATGAAGAACACGGAGAAGTGATGGGTCAGGAATCTGGGAAAACTGTTCTAATTAATACCTACGATGAATCGTTTTTTTCATCCAAAACTCATCATTTGTGATCTCAGCAGACATGAGACATGGTGTCAGTGGCACAATGTTAAAGCCTTGTTTGATTACAGTTCTTCTCAGTCGCTCTAGTCAGGTCTAATCTCTAATCAAAATTTAAATTCTCATAACAGTTCAACCTTTACAACATTGAGTCATTTGTGAGTTTCATAGTAGCAGTTTTGCTCTCCTTTTAATGAACTGCAAATGCTTCTGGACATACTTTGGCTGCTTTCATACAATTCTCTACTGTTTTATAACACTGACATTTTCTGTCATGTCAGCCAAAATGGACTGACCATTCAGCATCATGACTGCTGATTAGTCAGTCCCTCTAAAACTAATAGTCCTCATTTCAATGCTTGAGTCGTTACGTACAAAAATGTCAAAGATGTACAAAAACGTTTCTTGAAAATGACTCATAAAAAGAATAATTTCTGTCAGGTGAACTTCAGTTTTACTGATGACCAGGACAAGAACTTGTCACTTCTTGCATTTCTTGCAGGGGTCTTAAACTCAATTTACCAAGGGGCGGATAGATGTAGTGTCTGGGTGAGGCTGGGCCGCATCAAGTGTTCCACAAAAAAAAAAAAAAAGGGCTTCAAGTATTCAAAAAAAAAAGTACAGCTGATCCAATCGTCTCAGTCTTAACAGGTCAGAACATGCAGAACATGCAGAACATGAACAGTTCTTCAGAACATTTGGCTTGAGGAGCAACTGAGACCCTCAGTATGACTTTAAGATGCTCATCTTTAAGTTTGGACCTGAACTTCGACTTATTAAAGTTCATTGTGGGGACGGGACTAGATAAGCTCTGCTTCTCCCGTCTTCCCTTTCGGACATGTACAAATTGTTCAACTATTGACAATGTTTGATGTTGTATATGTGCTGACGTGACCGAACCAAAAAAAAAAAAAAAAAAAGAGCTTTTCACACAGATAGGTGCTGCCAAAAAGGCACATGATCCAAACACCGACAAACACCGTATAGCACAAGGTGACAGGATATATTCTCCCTCCACTCTGTGACTCAAACATGTTACAAGTGACCAATTGCTAATTCGTGTTGTTGTCATGAGCCTGAGCTATGGTAGCCCACAAGTGTCAAAAAATATAAAACGCCCAGATGCATGTAAGAAAAAACACACGGGCCGCACCAACACAAAGCTTTGATTTCAGGCAGGGGGCCACAAAATATTGTTCTGGGGGCCGCAAGTTTGAGACCCCTGGTTTAGACTCACAGCTTTACTGCAGCACAGATCTACTGTACTGTACAGCAGTGTTACAGTAAAGATTTACCATGTTTACTGTATGGTACTGTACTGCAGCATTTTACAAGTGGGAACCATTATTATTGTAAACTACAGTAGTAGTATGAGTTAATGCAGTGTACCTCATGTTTACTGTACATCGCTGTAATTTTACTCAGCACCACACAGGACTGCAAGACAACCTCATACAGGTGGAAGAGAGCCCTTTTAACTCCACAACAAGAGGAAGTCATCTGTGCAACGGTGACTGCAAACAGTGCCATAAGGCTGAGATACAAAGTTTTGAACATTTTCAGGTAGTGTCAAATACAGTTTATTTATTTATTTTTATTATCATTTATTTATTTATTTACTTCTCTATTTATTGAATTTGAAAAGATATACAAAGTAAACTGTCAGAATGAAAATATGACGAAGCCTGAATATTCCCTTTTGAGGACTGAACCGTCCATTCTGAGCAAGCGACACCCTTTTGCAGGTTATCAACTGGGCTTTTCAGTTTGTAATAATTGTTTTGAGAAATGTACTGACTCTTGTGCAAATGTTAATAGTGATGTGAGAAATGCACCAAAGTGACTGAGAAAAGCTGTATATACTGTGGAGGAAGCTGCAGAGGCTGATCAAGTCTGTGGAAAAAAATGAAAATTAAAAAAAACATTAAATTTGCTTCATGCCATGGCTTTTTTGCTCTGGGGAGACAAATCAGTGTATATATAAATCCAAACATATTGTATAGGGAGTGTGTAACATAATTAGTGACTACATATGGAGTGATGAGGTCACAAAAAGGGCTGTTTGTGACTTTAGACCGAGTTAGTCAATCTTCCCTTCGGTTGACATAAGAGTCAAGGTAAAATCAGTGTAAACAACAGTAATAAAAACATTTAGAACATTACACAACAATAACAACACTGTAACTGCATATGACCAGGTACATATTGGTGGCCGAGATGAACGACCTCTCTCTCAGAACACATTGGTTTGGTGCAGTGTCAGGTGGCCTGTTTGTCAGCTGAAATATTCATCAAACAGATCAACGGAAAGTCTGGCCGGCTTTTCAACTGACAACAGCATGTCAATAATTGATAAGGTATGAGCTGAATGACTTTGTGAGTGTTTGGGGGTCCCTCTCGTTCTGTAAGTGATGCCTTTGACCTTTGGTGTGTGAAAGAACTCATTATGGTCAGTGCTCTCATGTCATATAAAGCCTGGCACAATGAAGGGGACAGTGAAAGTCTAATGTTATCAAATAAACAAAAACATTTCACAGCTTCCTTATTATGACCAACTTTCTTTGGTAAATATTATCCAGATTTCACGTTACTTTATAATTATTGAATGCGGTGTTTATTCCCACCAAGAAACTGACATCATAAAATATTTACAGGTAAATATTCATGACAATGTAGTAATAGTTACCAAATAGTAACTTTAATCTTACTCTCTCTCCTTGCAGAACCAAGAACCTCTCTTTCTGTTTCAAAATAGCCTTAATAATGAAATAACCTTTAATATTTGCACATTTTTGTGATGCATCATTGGTTAACTTTTCAAATGTTGTGCTTAATCGGGTAAACCTTTAACACCTCTGTATGGTTGGTAATTAATGTGAGACAACACACCTGATACTGTGGTGAGTCAGTGGAAAGTAGTTGTGGGGTTGGGCCATGTTGGTCTTTTCTGTCAGATGAGATTCCTCCGTCTGCCAGCACACTTGAATCTTTATCCGTCTGTCTGCTGTCTGACCTTCTGCCCACAATAACCAACAATGGCTGCACCGCAACGTTCTGCTTTTCATTTCCTCTGCAGCTTCTAGAGAGCAGAGGAGAGAATGTTTAAGCGACAGAGTCAGCATGAAATGATGCACTTGTATGGATGATCTTTAAGAAGCAGATCCTCATGGGATATTTATGCCATTAAAGTCTCTTACAGGTGTAAACAGTGGATAACACTCGTGTGTCTAGCAGCAAAAGGCGTCTGTTACATCATTTGATGGAGTATCTTTGTAATGTTGCAGACAGCAAATGTATAAAATATTATAAAATGTTCAATAATTAAAAAAGATTGTATAAATAAATAAATAAATAAATAAATATAAACAAACAATTAAGTAAATTAATTAATTAATAAATAAGGCTTGAAAGTCCACTCCCTAACACATTTTTCTGTTCAGCAAAAAATAGGATATGCAGAGGAATCAGATTATATTCTGCAAAATCATCTCGGAATAAATTATCATACATATGTTTTAAGTATTACCACAAGACTGTGGTTTTCAAACTGGTCTCAGCAGTGGTGCTTGGGTAAATATAGAAATATAGTTTCTGAGTTTATGACTGTACACCACTAATCTGCCATTTAATAGGAGGAGATCATTTCACTTGCTATCAACACAGTTAATTATATTTAATTACTGTAGATTACTTTATTATTTAACTTTTAAATAACCGTACAGTATGTGGACATACATACATGCTCCTGAAACTCTGTCTTCTGTCTGGTTGCACAAAATTTTACGTCTGCTGATGATTTAAAGAGGGGTTGTCTGAGCAGGTCATTCAGAGCAGCCAGGATCAGTTGCTCTTTAATAGTCTGTAAACACTAACAGCTATGATGACTGTGTTAGTAAAAAACTTTTTGTTTGTTGTCTGGACGACAGTCTGGTACAGCTACACGTTAATCTGTGCCCACTGTCCCCTTGATTTATAAAGCAAGTAAGACGAAGAGAAAACAAAACAAGATGAGGAGGTGCAGGGTTTTCAACAAAAGGAGGAGCTCCACTGCAGGCAGCTGTTAAAACCACTTAAAGATGTATTGATGTGATATTTTTTAGTTTTTTTTTTTTTTTTAATGTTTTGTTCTGTCTCTTTGTTTTATGTTACCACACTTCTTTAATCATATTGAGTCAGGCATGTTAAATGAGTTAGGAATCTAAATTTGTGTCATACAGATAAAAGTTGAATAAATACATTGTCGTGATAATGTTCATCATAACATCTATGCATACATGCTTGATCTTTATGAAATGCTACACTTCAGTTTAATTTTTGTTCCGATTCTACCAGTGAAATCTAAAGAGCTGAGTTTAATGTGAAGCGACTCTGATATCCCCACTTAGCTTAATATTACAAATTGGATAAAAACGCTCCTACAGGGACATTTTGAGGCATCTGATCTTAGTACAGCTGAGCAAGTATAGCCTTGAAATATACAAAAGACCATCAAAGACCTCTGAACTGCCTGGCTGCCTGCTTTTATTGGAGCCAAAATGTGATTTTCTCCCATTTCAGAAGCAGTATTTAGCTGATCTTTAATAACGTCTGACGTCTCCTCA